>CM047749.1:42587347-43187347 GCA_026225825.1 Pistacia integerrima
CACTAATTTGATGATAGGGGCAGCTTGCACACAATTTCTTAAAGCATTCCCAGTATTCATGTAAGGACTCTCTGTTATACTGCCTTACACCACAAATTTCTTTCCGGATGTTGGCTGCCCTCGAAGCTGGGAAATATTTCTCCAGAAATAATCTCTTCATCTCGTTCCATGTGGTTATAGTTCCGAAAGGTAGATAATAGATCCAATCCTTAGCTGTATCCTTCAAAGAAAACGGGAAAGCTCTTAATTTAATTTGCTCCTCGGTCTCCCCCGTAGGTTTCATACTCGTGCAAACCACATCAAGCTCCTTTAGATGCTTGTGAGGATCTTCACCTGCAAGACCATGAAAAGTGGGCAAGAGATGTATTAGTCCAGATTTTAATTCAAAAGTAGTGGCAGCATCTAAAACAAGAAACGTTATGCATAAAGGTGCTTGATTCAAATCAGGGGCAGCAAGCTCTTTCAAAGTTCGATTTCCAGCCATGACGTCCTCCTCTTCTATATCAGAGTTGCTAGCAAATTGGGAATCAAAAGCCAAATTGCTTTCCTCAGAATTTCTCCAAACTTCCTTCCTTAACCTATGCAAAATGCTTTCAATTTCTTTTCTAGTTTAGCTGAGACTGTCATTTTCTTTGAAACGGGTACTCGCAGCACTCCTAACTCAACCAAAATTTTCCTTATGAATAGTACTCATCGAGAATACTGCTCATCCGTAATAGTACTATCGCTCACGCTTTTTTTTCTTTTTTTTTTTTTTTTGGCAAAATAAAAAAAATATAACAAAAAACGCAATAAAAAAAATCACAAAAAACAAAAATAATCAACTAGAATCACTCCCCGACAACGGCGCCAAAATCTGGTGTGCTGTCATAGGCAACCAAGATTAAAAACCTTCCTAACCTAACTACTGAACTGTGAATAGGGTAAGCAAGAGTCGATCCCATGAAGAGTGTCTAGCCGAATTTTCGATGATGCGAACAAGGCTGGGGGTTTTGAGTAAAACAGCAAAACAATATTAGCAAAAATAACAAAAAGAATTCAAATCGAAATCAATTAATATAACAAAACTTGGTCTTAGACAACATCCACCTTCGGAGTCTTATAACTGATCATTGATGCAAAATTAAATCAATCCATACCTGAATATTCACCGTTGGAACCATTTTCCTATCTCTCCTTAATTGTAATTAATCAAGAAATAAGCGATCTTAATTAATCTTACCACTAAACAACCCTAGACAAGTGCTCAAGATTTAATCTAGTGGCAGCCTTAAGAATTAGAGAAATTGATGAAGCTAAACAACACAAACACAAGCGGTTGTATTTAATTTAGTTGAATGTTCTTCTTAAGATTACTAATTCCTGACGCAACGAATTATTAACCCTAATTGCTTCACAAGTTAGAGGGATCAAACAATTACGGATTTGATATCTAACTTAGCAGTAGATTGCAACAATTAACAAACTAGTAGACCTCCCTAGTAATTAAACGAAACAATCATAAAATTAGGCATAGAAAAACATCCAATACTCAAACATGAAAATTGAACACTAAGAAAAATATATTAGATCTCACAGTTTAATGATTCCGAGGCCTTCGTTTCCTTCGACCAAGTTACAAAAGTTCTAGCCGCTCATGGCCATAATCAAAACTCAAAAGAGAAAGAAAAACTCCAAAGAAAAGAAGAAAGAGACGTGGTCCCCCTCTAAAACCCTAATCTGATCCCTTTGCAAAAAAATCCAGTTTTAGAATTCGAATCCCACTCAATCTCCTAAAAGAAATATTCTCCTATCCTAAAATAACATTAATCCTAATTTAATTCTAATTAATTTAAAATAAGATAGAGTCCTAAAATAAAATAGGAAAGTGGTGATTCTGAGTTGTAACTTGCGTGCCACATGTCCTCAAATCTTCCAATAATAAAGCGCCCAATTGATTTGCATGACAAGGCGAGAATGCTCCAGGACGGTGCAGATGCATCAACTTCAAGCTCGATCACAACCTTGATGCAGTGAGTATATCTCCAAATTACACAGCATTTTGAATCATCTCAATCGGAGCTCGGATGAGAGAGTTGTGCCCGGATTACGAAACAACGTCGAAACTGTCCGAATTCACTTAATTAGTTTCGTTTTGCAATTAACGCCTCCATTTGCATCCTAAATCAAAATAGAATAATAATGAGTATATTTAGGCAGCAAATAAGTATAAAAGACTAGACATTAAGTGGGGTAAATATGACATTTTGCATTCCCATCAAGAATAAACACTAGAACTTTGATGAATGATGCCTTGACTACTTAGGAAATCATGACAAGCTTTGTTAAAGAACTCTAAACCATTATCAGCTCTAATGTACTTTGGGACCAAATTATGCTGTGTATAGACTATACAAAGGAAATGTTTAATAGTAGAGTAAGTGTATGACTTGAATTGCATAAGAAACAACCAAGTAACCATAGAGTAATCATCTACTATAGTGAGAAAGTATCTTGCATTACCATGTGTAGGTGTCTTATAGGGACCCCATACATCCATCTGTAGTAAATCAAAATTTTTCTATGTTTGAGATGTACTATTAGGAAAGGGTAACCTAGTTTGTTTAGTTAGAGAACAGATAGGACAATGCATAGGATGTAAACCATTTTGTATATTAGGCCTTGACAAACTAGGATGAAAAATGGAAGAAGAGGCATGCCCTAACCTTTGATACCATAATGCAGAATTATGAGATGAAGATAATGATAGTAATGAAATAGGCATTTTATTCAAACTCATCCCGAAAGGTACAACCTATGATGACTCTATAGTATGGCAAATAGACGTATTCAATTGTCCTAAATCTAATACAAATGAGGAAAGTTTCAACTTGGAATCAAAAAAGTAAAGACCTTTCCTATGCTTACCAATCCCCTTCAATTTTCCATTGCAAAGATCCTGAATGAGGCAAAAATCAGGATAAAAGGTAACAAAACAGTTGTTAGAAGCAGCAATTTTTTGAGACTGGAAGTAAATTGTGATGGAAATCTAGAACATGGAAAACATTTGATAGGTGTAAATTATGGTCCAGAATTACAGATCCTACATGTTTAACATAAGTCTTGTTCCATTAGGTAATCCTACGAGATATTTTGCAAAAGGCTCTATGGCAGTAGGAAATTGCAGGATAGAATGATCAAATGTCATATGGTCAGATGCTCCAGTATCAATTATCCAACTACTTTTATCAAGATAAGACATCAAGGAGACAGAATTACCTTTAGGTTCTTAGCTGGAGGAGAAAAATTCTATTTTTCTAGCAATTGGAGGATGTGATTGTACTGCTCAGTAGTCAAAACAAGACCAAATACTGATTCTGAATTCTCAATGCTAACTACTGATCTTGAATTTCCAGTATCCAATGACTCCGAAGTATGCACCTAATTGGCAGTGGTTTTTGACTTAGAATTTTCTTTTCCTCTGGTGAATTGATAGCCAGGTGGATAGCCATTTAGCTTGTAATAGGTGTTTCGTTTGTGTCCAGGAATATGGCAAAATTCACACTCAATATAAGGCTTCTTTCTCTTATATTTCTGGCCCTGGTTCTAACTTTTTCCATTTCCAGTATGATTAGCATAAGTGTAGTAATTACTTCAGAATTCAAACTCATCCCTACCAATATTTTCTGACTTTCATCTTGATTAACCACTGAATAAGCTTGTTTGACACTCGGCAGAGGATTCATCAGTAAGATTTGACTTCGAACCATGGAGTTGATTTTGTCTCATTCATGTTTATTAGGGGGTAAAATGTCATGTTTTCAAGGGGTTGATTTTGTCACTTTTTAAATGTATAGGGACTATAGTGTAATTTGCCACATTTTCTGTAAAATGAGAGTGAATAGTAGTGAAAAGGGAGCCAACCGCCCATCACGCAAACCCTAGCTCATCTCCACCAAATTTCGACCATCTTCGATGAATGTTGGTTTTCCCCAAGCGTCGGTTCACATTCTGTCATCATCCCCACCGTTGTTCCATCGTTTTCCAGTGATGTTGCACATTCCACCTCCATGCCTCTTCATATTCCGAAAACTTTGGAGTTTCTCCATTGTCGATTCACCTTCCCCAAGCGTCGATTCACCTTCCCCAACTCAGATCCATCATTACCCAACCTTCCTGTCGTCGTTTCACCCACCGTTGTTGTGAGTCCATTTGCGTCGTCCTATCTCTTTGTATTTTAGCCTCAATTCTTCCACTTTTTCATGCCGATTTGTCTTCCCTTGTGTCGATCTAACTCCCATGAACTTCCCATCGTCGATTAGTCTTCTCTAGAGTTGTTTCGTCTTCCCTGGCTGTCGTCGTTGGCTGTTGCTAATTGAACTGCTCCGGCGTCTCTTGGACTTCCTAGCTACGACCATCACTTCATCAACCACGATCCATTCCCCTCAGCCACCGATGACTCAATTTCCTTTCACCATGACCAGTCACCGTTCATCATCTCCATCCTTCGATTGACGCCACCATGAGCGGTTGCACACTAGTTGCCCGTTAGGCAGAGGCAAGACCAAGATTCAGGCTATAGTTCTCTTCACTTAAACTCTTGACTAATTGGATTATTAATTAGACATTGAACATATGATTCGCCTGTTGTGTATTGTGATTTGAGGATTGCTTTGTTTCGATACTATTACAATATGATGCATGATTTGAATTATGAAACGCTTTGATAGATTTGTGTTCGTTGTGAAATCAAATTGATTGCATGTTGAATATTGGGTTTGAAAGTTCTAAATGATTGATTGTAGTTTCCAATTGTTTCGATATTGATTACAATCATGCTATATATCATCATTTAGTAATGTTTATGCTATAATTTCATTCAAGTGTGATAAATTTGTGATTGTATTACAAGGATTATGGATTGTATTTATTCTTCCTATACCAATTAGTGATTTTAATTGTTCGGGTCTCTTTGTTAATTGAAGATGGTCTTTAACCAATCAACCTATAACTAAGACGACAGGCAGACACGATAGATTATACCTAGGTGCTGAGAGACTTTTATGTGTGCCAATCCTGAGTTGAGCCGAAGTTGTAGGGCAACGTCTTTAATATTGTGTTTCAGTTAGTGATTAGATTTCCTATAATTATTTTCTTAGGATATCAATTGATTAAAACTTGTCATTTTTACTTTAGTAACTCTATCATACCTTAGGTTGATAGTACTTGCTCTTTGTGGATTTGATCCTACTTACCGCTAACTACAGTACTTAGATTAATTTTGTGGGTGTGATGATTGGTTTAACATTAAGAGAAGTGGGAAATATAAAAAAATTTGATTGCTTTAGAAAATCACAAAGAAAATCAGCAAAATGGAAAGGTAGGGAAAAAATTGAGAATCATGAATTATTGTCAATGATAGAGGACAAGATCCATTTTTAGTTCAAATTAAAAAAAAAAAAAAAAAAAAAAATACTCAAATCGGTAGTTGGGATACTTACAATTGATTGGTAAATGGCAAAGTACTTTTCCTTATAATTGAAAATTATTATTAATTTTTGTTGACATTTATAAAGAAGATTTGTGAATTAATGGCATTTTGCATATATATATATTCATTTATTTTGAAACTAAATAAGTAAAAGTTAGAATTCTGGCCATATTTGTAGTTTTCTTTAACAACCTAATAAGGGATTTCTTCTTCCTTTTTCACTCATGTTGTGCATGTGATTATTGTGATCTTGCTTACTTGGTTGATGCTGTTGTAGGAGCTGTTAGTATCTGAAATATGCTTTGATGGTGAAAAATGTCTGAGTGCCATGGACAGCCTCTCCTAGTATGGACCTTCTTTCTGTTTTAATGACTATGAATAGGAATGGTATAGGTCAAGTTCTAGTTGTGTTGGAGCATACTAAGGATAAGAGAGGACACTTAGTTAGCCTTTTAGACAGACACTTCCTTTACTTTTTTATTTTTTATTTTAAATCATGTCGCCTAATGGATGAGCAAAAAATTATATAAATATGAGCGCAGTAATCTCTACCTCGTGGAATTATCTTGTTCTATAATTTACCCTCTTTCTCTAATGCTAAGTAGAAACGTGATAATTAAGTGCACCCATTAATTTGTAGAATCTGAGTGCCTAAAAATAGTTGGTGAACGAAAACTGCAAAATTCTGATCTCCAAAATAGTAGCTTCTCTTCCTCCTTTTTAAAATCCCCTTAAAAACTAATTACAACACTTATTTATAGTGCTAGGGTTTAGAGGTTAATCTGGAAGGAATTAAATGCCTTAAACGAGTCAAATTCGAACTAAGAAATAAAACAGCCCATCCAAACCCGCATTCCATCACTACAGCGATAGAAACGGTCGTTGTGATGATTGTTCTTTCTATCCCATGGGTCTGGAATATTCAGAATTTGGCAAAGTCACCAACACAAACTTTGTATCCCTTTGAATAAGCTTTCCAACACACAAGAATCATCAAATTCTGATTTCTGTAGCTCAAGTTATGATCAAAACATTGAAGCACGCTCATCTTGAAGAATTTCCAAGTTTTAAGTCTCATCTTCAAAGCATCATAACTTCCTCATTTCAATTCCAATTCTTGCACCGTTTATTCCTACTTGTCACAATTTTCATCGACATCATTCTTCTTCATTCAAACATCATTTATAACATGAAAATACTCAAAATGCACCCGTGGTCCTATGAAAGGTATTTATGAAACAATTAACTCAAATTTCGCAATTTAAATTAATTTTCCCAGAAATAATCCAATTAAATCACTAACAAAACACGTATTTTCAAGCTCTTATTAAGCAACAAAAAAGCATGAAGGGCAGTGATAAGCAGGTTAATAAGGCGAGGAGGACAGATAGCAATGAGGTAAACCTGGTGTTGGCGAAACTTGAAGCAATCAAGCAAATGCACATATGGAAGTGCCCTAGTAGCGAGGTTGACATCTACATTCAAGAGATTCCTTGACGAGAAACATGTATCAGGTTATGTTGCAACATACATGACTACAGATACCAAACCGGTATTGTTTAGTTTCACTACATGGATTTAATTTTGGAACACATATTTCTTCTAATGGAAAATCATCTTCACATGTTTTCACTTACCAAGTTCCCAACCCTTGAATGTTGGTTTAGCATGTGCCTCTCTGATCATTAAATAGGGCATCTTGAATGTTGGTTTAGCGTGTCCCTCTCTAATCATTACATAAGGCATCAAGGTCACTTGCTTTTATACTTTTCCAAACCTCCCTAATTATTGAGGTGCACCTCATCTTTCCTCTAACATACATTTCTTGTTGTAAATCAAGTCCAATTGAACAATCCTAAACACTAATCGATCAAACACAAACTAAAAAGTAAAGAATCAAGAACAACACACCAATATACTGTGGTTCACTTGTTCAAGATCAAACAAGCTACATCCATGTTGAGCGCCATAATATGGAGACTTTCTGCACTATGATTAAAGCCTCAAGATTATAGATTGCAAACCAAATCTCACTCTCAAGTTTAACCTCAATCGTTCACTCACCCTTGCCCCCTTTTTCCACTGCAAATCTGAAATCCCTAGAGAAATCTCTACCCTTAAAGGAACACTGAACCCTCAATAAGATTCTAGACAGATTTACATAGGGAGAACCACTTGGATGAGAAAACTCTAACACACTAGGTTACAATCGTGAATTACAGAGAGAAATTGAGAGAGCCACAAATTTGAGAAAGTGACTTCTTTTGTACCGTTAACCTGCTGGGTGAATTATGAGCCATTAGATCATGCGTCCATCAAAGAGCCAAGATTTATTGGAGCTTCACAAAACGGTATCACATTACTTAAGTTCAAAATGGCACCGCAGACTTCACAATTTAACATTTCTCCAATTTATCCATGGAAATTTGCTTTCGTAGCTCATCAACGAGACTCTTTTATTTGTTTCTGCTTCCAAGTTAATTCACTTTATCCTTCTCAGACCCTCATACTCTTATTCATCACTCTAAAAGCAATTTAGGCTACACAAATGAGAAAGGATTACTTGTGGTAATATCTATAGTTCTTTTGTAATGTTCTTCTCGTTTGATTTCAATTAAAGTCAGATAATATTTAATAATAAAGTGACTAGTCATCACATAAAATTAATTTTATGTTTTTCAGTAAATACAATTTAACATAACATTTGGTGATAAACTATATGAGTAGCTAATGTTGCAGAGCTGGTTTTGATTTCAGTATTAAAGAGAAGAAGAAACTGAAGTACTGGAGTTGTTAAGAAAAATAACTAACTGTTAAAGGAGTTGTTAGACTTATAACAGAAGTTAAGGCTGGAGCTAACGGAAGTTAAAAATTCTGTTGGTTTTACGTAAAGACATGACAACATTTTATTATCAGCCTTTGTTCTTACGTTTTCAACTAATCCAGATTCCAGATCAATTGATGTATTGACTTTCAATTTTAATGAAAAAATAAAATCATTTTTGTTTAATGAAACAATTGGTGACAGACTCTTTTATCCTCTTTTGTCTCTTTAGACTCCTCTTTTACAAATCCAATGTCCTTCGTTGCTCAACCAATCTCAATTGTTGATCAATTGTTAATCCTCAATAGTACTTAGATTCTGGCACTGGAAGTCATTTCACCTCAAATCTCAGTAATCTCAACTTTAGTCCTGAAAAGTTACACGTTGAATGTCTAGATATAACACACACAAGTGAATATTGTTCTCTCCAAATGATGATAAAAAAGATAAGTTTCATCTTCAATTAGTAGTATTATCATTCCATCTTACTGTAAGAAGGCTTCAAAAGGTCCTTGTTGTAGTTCACAAGTAAGTGTACATGTGCATATGCTTCTTGTTAGAGTCCCACACTGACTAGGCATGCTCAAGCCTACTGATTTGTAAGAGGGGTAATCCTCCCATTCAACAAGGCCTTATTGGGTGATGAGTTAGGCTCACCTCAAATTCTATCATGGTATCAGAGCCACGTTTGTTTCTCTCCCCTCTTTGGTTGGGAGAATGATGGGTTTGGACCTCGACTTTGCAAGCCGAGCATGAGGGAGGGTGTTAGAAGTTGAATTTATCCCACATCGTCCCAATAGTGGGTTGTTATGGTGAATATAAGTGATTTGGCTCCCTCCTCCCTTGAGCTAGCTTTTGGAAGTGAGTTCTACCGAAGCCCACTCTATCACTTCTATTAAGAATTTTGTGTACACGACCACTATAACTTATACCAATATTCCTTAAAAACATATATTGTTATGGTGTAGGCTTGAGCACCATTATAATCAAATTCTATAGCATGTTGTTACTAAATTACCTCATTCTTTTAAGTACTTTTATGTGCACAATATTGCATGTTGATCAACATGTAAATGTGATAAGCTGCATCAATCTTCATTTCCTCTCTCCCAATCTTTGGTATCTTCTCTATTGGAATTAGTTTTCTATGACCTGTGGAGACCAGCTCCAATACTCTCCAAAGACGGGTATAGATACATATAGTATTCATAGACAATTAATGTAGGTACCATTGGATTTATTCTCTAAATCAAAAATCTGATCTAGATTTTGTCCGACCAAACAAGGAAATGAGATTCCATTCCCATTCCCTTTTTCATTCCACCTAACCAAAAACCTTCGTAGTTTCTGTTGAATGATAAAGCACAAAACGATGTTGCTGGGCATTACTTAAACGATGCCACCTCATAATAAAGCTCCAAGATTGATCCTGATCATTGATTGCTTTCTAAATGTGATGGCCAAGGTTCTCCAACAGTGCTAGTATAAAAGAATGCCCTTTACTCCAATTACATAGCATTTACACTCTCTGTTTTTGTGATTGAGCTATTCTAAACTGATTATGTTGCACGTAATGTTCCTCATATGGAACAAATGAGTTCGTTTTGCAAGGCCCCATTTCTTGGAATATTTTTCCTAAGGATTTTGCTTGTCTTTTCTTAATGTTCGATGTATCTTCATAGCGAATTTTGTTATTTATCAAGGAACTTACTTTGGGCCAAAAGAGAGTACATGACAAGTAAGTTGGTTATAGATTCTGTATAAGAACCAAAAGAGGTGACATGAACTAGAAAGAAACTCAAAAGACGTGGAACTAGTTTCGACGAAACTCAAAAGAAGTGGAACTAGTTTCGATGAGGCTCAATAAATTCATAGAAAATTTACTTAATAGCACCTGTGTGATGACTTCTTCCTAAAGAATTATATTATATATTATCAAATAGATAGTAATTCTTGATGAAGATCAGGAATAAGAAGAATCTTGCATAATTGTGCAAACAAGCAAGACTAGAAGAATCTACCAATTTTTTAAAGCAAAAATTGTGTTGGAGTTGTTTACTACTTCAGCATTAATGGGTTACACAGACGCATTTGGGGGTCCCGTTGCCTAGTCAACAGCTAGGGGCCCCACTCCCCAGTGAGCGAGTGGGGGTCGTGGGGGCAGCACCCCCAGGCCCGTAGGCGGTTTGGGCCTTTTCCATGTATAATCGCTGTAGGATTTCTTTAAGTTATTAATTCTTTATTGGGTTGGGCTTAGGAATAAGAATCCTTGTAAAACTAAGTTTTGTCACTTAAACCTAGTATATAAACAAATTTTTTTCTTATTATGAGTGTGATAGCAAATCATAGGGCAATTCATTCATTGTAAACGAGAGAGGTGAAATATTACAATAATATTGACTTGGCTAGACGTAGCCCATATTGGGTAAACCAAGGTAAATCGCACGTGTTATTTTCTCTGTGTTTATTATCTGTTATTCGTTTTATTGTTGTTTGTTGTCGCTGCTTTCTCTATTTCGTTCAATTTGCTGGGCACAAACCCATGTACTTCCTTATGCTGTGACTATCAATGCAAGGCTATTGTAATTATCTAGGTTAGAATATATGATTAATATACTGAAAATAACAGAAACATAGAAACCAACGAAAGGCAAATAAATTAACATGATTCCGTAATCAGCTGCTTCCTCATTCAAACCAAAGTACTTGTATAAAACTATGGAATAGTTTTGTCTTTTTTTTAGATCTTCACTAGCTAAGATTCCACCAAGTTGATCATGTTGCACATAATTTTCCTCAGCTGTGACGAATGAGTTAGTTTATCCAAGCCATTTCTCGGAACATTGTTCCTAAGGATTCCTCGTCTTCTCTTACTGTTCTATGTATCTTCCTTGTGAATTCTTTTATTTATCGATGCACTTCTTGGACCTAAAAAATAGTGTGATAAAGTACAAAGGCGATAGATCTGCAGTAAGAACCACGAAAATTGATATAAGCTAGGGATGAAGTCATAAGAAGTAGAACTGCAGAACTACATTCATAAAGGTTAGGAAGTTAATTCATTGAAATAAGGACACAAATTAATTAAGTAACCATGTAATCTAATAACTTCTTCCTAACGAGTTATTTTATATCATCAAAGAAAAAGACCATTGGAAGGTAAGAATTTTGGCGCAAAGACTGAAATAGAAAAAGAAAGTTAAAGATTGATAATATATCATATGGAAGATGTTCAAAGGAGTGATATTTTGCTTGAAGCATTATTTTGGATTAAACTGGAGCTGTTCTGGCGGCAAAAGAAAAAGGCTAAAGTTTGAAATCCTGTGCAGCGAGTTCACGTAGCATTGCAGCAGGCATCTGAAGTGATGTATTTTGGTGAATTCAGCATGTATTTAGGTTGCCGAACGTGTCGCTAATTAATGTGATGTAATCAGAGTTGCTAAGGATGAGTGGTTTGGATGTCATTTTGGACTAAAATATGTTTTATGGTTAGGTGAAATAGTGTCTGTCATGTATATATGTCTACTGTAATTTCTAGATTAATGTAATGCAATATTTCAGCTCTTTTCCTTTCTTGTTTTTCACCCTTTTCTCTCCCGTAAGACCAGATTCATGCTCATAAAACCAACAAGTGGTATCAGAGCTCCATCTTGATCTTAAGGGGCCTGTAAAACCTCTATCCTTGCACACTCTCTGTCAGCCCTTACCTCACCAAAGATAGACTTCATGGCAACAAGCCTCACTTTTGCCTCCAACCTTCAATGGGGAACAGTACCATATGTGGGCTGTGAAGATGAAGGCTTACCTGAAAGGTCAGCGTCTATGGCAGTATGTTGAAGAAGAGAAACAACCACCACAGTTAGGACCAAACCCAACCCTGAACCAGATAAGACTCCATGAAGAGGAGACTGTGAAAGCTCTAAGAGCCCTGTCCCATTTACATGCTGCAGTCACCGATCAAGTTTTCACAAGGATAATGGCTTGTGAGACAGCAAAGCAAGCTTAGGACAAGCTTAAGGAAGAATTTGGAGGAAGCACCCAAACCAGAAACATGCAAGTCTTGAACCTAAGGAGAGAGTTTGAGACATTAAAAATGCAAGAAGCTAAAGTGGTTAAAGAGTTTGTAGATAGATTAATGAATGTGGTTAACAAGATAAGGTTGTTAGGGGAAGAGATAAGTGATAAAAGAATTGTTGAAAAGGTGTTAGTAAGCCTACCCGAGAGGTTTGAATCAAAGATTTCTTCTTTGGAGGATTCCAAGGACTTGTCTCAAATCACCTTAACCGAACTTGTTCATGCTCTTCAAGCCCAAGACCAAAGAAGAAAATTGAGGCAAGAAGATAGTAGTGAAGCTGCATTGTTTTTCCAGTAGAAGAGCAAGCCAACTCAGGGAGAAAACAAGAAGTTTGGAGGAGAGAAAAGAGGAAAGGAGAGAGCAAACAAGCAGTGGAACAAACCATCAGTTTTCAAGGTTTTTGCTCCATGTTCCCACTACAAAAAGAAGAACCATGCTGAGTACAAGTGCTAGTTCATACCAAATGTTCAATGTAGGGCATGCAAGCAGCTAGGCCACATTGAAAAGGTATGCAAAAACAAACAACAAGAACTGCGGCACAGATGTTGAAGATTTACAGGAGAATTTTGAATCTGAGCAGCTCTTTGTGGCATCTTGCTATGCTGTTCAGTTCAATACTGGAACTTGGCTGATTGATAGTGGATGTACAAACCACATGACGCCTGATTTAGAGAATTTTGTGCAGCTAGATCAAGCATACCAGCCAAGTGTAAAGGTAGGGGAGATGTGGTTGTGCAGACCATGATAGGTACAAAGATCATTTACAATGTATTATTTGTTCCTGAAATCAACCAAAATCTGTTTAGTGTAGGACAAATGCTTGAAAGAAATTACATTCTGCATTTTGAAAATAAAACCTGCACTATATTAGATGATAAGGGAAAGGTGATGATGCATGTGAAAATGGTTGGGAAGAGCTTCCCGGTTGAACTTAAAAAACCAGAGTTTCAAGCTATGACAGTAAACTCAGATGATACAAACTATGGCACAAAAGATATGGTCATTACCATTATGCTGGACTCAAGCAAATGAAGCTTAGAGGGATGGTACAAACCTTACCCAAAATAGAAGAGAAAGAGAGCCTATGTAGAGTATGCCAAATAGGGAAGCTTAGCAGACCAGCCTTTCCTACAAATTAGGCCTGGAGAGCCACTGGAAAGCTCCAATTGGTGTACACTGATGTGTGTGGACCAATGCAGACCCCATCCCTGAATGGATCCAGATTCTTCATCTTGTTCATTGATGATCATTCAAGAATGACTTGGGTGTACTTCCTAAAGCAAAAGGGAGAAGTGGCTGCTGTGTTTAGAAGGTTCAAAGCTGAAGTTGAAAACCAAGCTGGAGTTAAGATAAAGGCTATGAGAAGTGACAATGGAGGTGAATACAACTCAAATAAGTTTGAATCAACTTGCAGGGAGGCTGGAATATGGCATCAGTTTAGTTGTCCCTACACTCCCCAACAAAATGGAGTGAGTGAGAGAAAGAATAGGACAGTAATGGAGATATCCAGGTGTCTGCTGACTGAAAAGGAGCTGCCAAAGGAATTATGGGCTGAATCTATCAATACAAGTGTGTATTTGCTGAATAGGCTTCCAACCAAAACTTTAAAGGATCAAACTCCATTTGAAGCATGGTATGGAGTTAAGCCTCAAGTGGATCATCTAAGAGTATTTGGAAGTATATGCTATGTACTCATACCAGCCATCAAACAGTCAAAACTGGATGACAAAGCAAGGGCTGGAATTCTGGTAGGTTACAGCCTCCAATCCAAGGCTTACAGGATCTTCATTCCAGAGTCAAGAAAGGTTGTTGTTTCAAGGGATATAAAGGTTGATGAGAAGTTAGTGTGGAATTGGGAAGAGAAGAAAATTCAAGTAGATCCACAGCCACAACAAAGAGAACAAACTGCTAAACAAACTGACAAGTAGCATTCACAAATGTTGAAGAAATTTCGATCAGGGGAACCAGACCATTGTTCAAGTATTTATGGCGTATGCAATGTTGCATTGCTTGAACCAACATCTTACCATGAGGCAACTAAGTCTAAGGAATGGAGACTTGCTATGCAGGAGGAGTTGTTCATGATAGAAAAGAATGGAACATGGGAACTTGTGAAAAGGCCTACCAGGAGGAAAGTGATCCAAGTAAAGTGGATCTTCAAGAAAAAACTGAATCCTGATGGTTCAGTTTTGAGGCACAAAGCCAAGTTAGTTATGAAAGGGTTTGCACAGAAACATGGTGTGGATTTCCAAGATACATTTGCCCCTGTTGCAAGACATGATACAATCAGGTTAGTTCTAGCTTTGGCAGCCCAATTCAAGTGGAAAGTGTATCAAATGGATGTTAAGTCAGCTTTCTTGAATGGTTGGTTGGATGAGGAGATCTTTGTTGAACAACCTAATGGATATGAAGTCAAGGGGAAAGAAGACTAGGTGTACTTACTGAGAAAGGCCTTGTATATCCTGAAACAAGCTCCAAGAGCTTGGTACAGCAGAATCAATGACTACCTAGTCAGTCTTGGTTATGCAAGAAGCCCCAATGAGCATACTTTATACGTAAAAAAGGCCAATGAAGATGTGATTATGGTTTCCTTGTATGTGGATGATTTGTTGGTGACTGGAAACAATGGAATTCAGGTTGAAGAGTTCAAGAAAGCAATGCACAAAGAGTTTGAGATGACTGATTTGGGAATGATGACTTACTTCCTTGGAATAGAAATCCATCAATCTCAAGATGGCATTTTCATTTGTCAAAGGAGATATGCAAATGAGATGCTTAAGAAATTTGGAATGGATGAATGCAAGTCAGTTGCCACACCTTTGGTGCAAAATCAAAGGCTATGCAAAGATGATGGAGCAGCCCCGGTAGATGAGACAGATTATAGGAGAATGATTGGGAGCTTATTGTACTTGACAGCAACAAGGCCTGAGCTGATGTTTTCAATTAGTCTCCTATCAAGATTCATGAGCAAACCAAGTGAGGAGCATCTTAGAGCAGCCAAGAGGGTGCTGAGATTCATTAGAGGAACTGCAGAACATGAAATCTGGTTTAGGGAATCTGAAAATTTTAGATTGATAGGGTATGCAGACAGTGATTGGGGAGGCTCTTGTGATGATATGCGAAGCACATCAAGGTATGTATTCCTACTGAATTATGGTGCATTTTGTTGGTCTTCTAAGAAGCAAGAAGTCGTGGCACAATCCACTGCAGAGGCTGAATACATATTAGCTGCAGCTGTAGTAAATCAAGCTATTTGGTTGAGAAATTTGCTGGCTGATATGGAGGTAAAGCAGTGTGAGCCTACTGAAATTTTCTATGATAATCAATCGGCTGTTGCAATGGCTAAGAATCCAGTCATGCATGGTCGAACTAAGCACATAAAAATTAAGTTTCATGCAGTGAGGGAGGCTGAGCAATCTGGAGAAATCAGATTGACACACTGCAGGGGGAAATGCAATTGGCTGACATATTTACTAAGTCCCTATGTAGGTCCAAGTTTGAAGACATGAAGCTTAAACTTGGTGTCTCAAGCAAAAATATGAAGGAGGAGTGTTCAAAGGAGTGATATTTTGCTTGAAGCATTATTTTGGATTAAACTGGAGCTGTTCTGGCGGCAAAAGAAAAAGGCTGAAGTTTGAAATCTGGTCTGGAGCAGTTCACGTAGCTGTTCTGTAGGCATGCTGAAGCAATGTATTTTGGCGAATTCAGCATGTATTTAGGTTGCCAAAATTGTAGCTAATTAATGTGATGTAATCAGAGTTGCTAAGGATGAGTGGTTTGGATGTCATTTTGGACTAAAATATGTTTTATGGTTAGGTGCAATAGTGTCTGTCATGTATATATGTCTGCTGTAATTTCCAGATTAATGTAATGCAATATTTCAGCTCTTTTCCTTTCTTGTTTTTCACCCTTTTCTCTCTCGTAAGACCACATTCATGCTCATAAAACCAACAGAAGAAACATAACTCGTATCAGTTATTAGACAAATCTCCTTCACAGTCAATACAAGAAAGGACAAAAAAATTTCTTTCGGATTTACAAGATTAAAAATTATGAATAAAATTACAGCAAATAAGTAAACTGTGCAATCTGTTTTTAGTCAGTAAGTCTACAAAGTCATTGCTATTAAAAAAAAAAAAAAAAATCAATAGCCAAATATAAGTGTTTGCTGGTGGCCTTATCCTTGAGTAAGAGAAGATGATGCCAAATGGTGACATGTTGCAATAGAAGTGAGTAAAGCCTTCTCTAATTCTGCAGGCATGTGTCCTCGGACCAATGAAATGGCATACTTTAAGAGGGTACTATAACAAGGCAATGTGATAGCTCCATGAGTTGGAAGACCAAACTCTTCTTCAGACATTCTCAAGAGCTGTATGAAGACATTTTGGCTGAGATATTCCGAGGGAACCATGAACCTTTTCTCATCAGTTGTATACATAACAAAATGGCCTTTATCAGCAACTAAACTTCTTGGATACATGATTCTCCTACGCTTTGCAGAAGCCATTCTTTGCCACTTCCTTGCCAGTTCAATAAGCCTTTTTGGGCTGATCATGATTGGAAATCTGACTTAGACCTTTAACAAACTAGAACTTTGAGTTATAGAGCTTATGTTTTTAAGCACGACTAACTGTGCTATGCAAAAGTCAATCAGCTGTGATATATATAATTTCACAAGTATAGCCCAGTTCACTTATTTTTGTCTTCTTTATGTTATGTTGATTGGAAGAAATGCCATGTGATCATCAATTATGTTTTGATTATTGCTAAGCAATAAGCATCAAGCCCCATGTAGGCCACAATCATTTGGTTGTTATGCATTTGTTTTCTTCTACCAAAAGGGATGCATTAAAGTTCTTAGTCCCACTTAAGCATTAAACTTCCTAAGAGAAAACAGAAATCGAACAAAATCATGTTGTTATTCAAAGTATGTTGAGCTTATGTTAGACCAAAATCTTCTTGATAAAAGCAAGACCTAATTACTATATATGATTAATTACCTATATATGATTTGAGGCACAAAATCTTGCATGCTTATGTAAACAAACAATCTTAGAAGAATCTGCCAAATTTATAGAGCAGTAATTGCAAGGAACAAGCCCATGTGCTTTCCTTGTGTAGTTACTATCAATGCAAAGCTATTGTAAGTACCCACGTTAGACTAAATGATTTAGATACTGAACACAAACGAGACAGAGAAAGCAACAAAAGGCAAGCATATTACCGTGATTTGAAATTTAGATGTTTCTTCTTTCAAACCAACTACTTGAATCAAATTATGGAGATAATTTTGTCTATTTCAGATCTTCACTTGCCAAGAATCTATCAAGCTAATTATGTTGCACATATTGTTCCTCATATGGAACAAATGAGTTAGATTTACCAACCCGTATTCCTCGGAATATTTTGCCTAAGGATTTTTTTTGTCTTCTCTTACTGTTCAGTGTATCTTCGAAGTGAATTCTATTATTAAGTACGATAGTTATAAATCCTCTCTAAGAGATAAAAAAATTGGATATAATCCAAGAGGAAAATGTTAAGAAATTGAAATTGTTGAAGGTTGATGCTGTGCTAGAAGTTTGGTTTGCCGAATGTATGAAAAGGCTGAAAATGTTTTGCTCTGCATGGACGTGCATGTGGTTGCTTCACGGTTCAGCAGTTTAAGTTCTTCTATAATTTTAATGTTAATCCTTGTATTTATTGGCTCAGCTCTTTTGTGATGAAGTTGTTAGTTTTTTGAATGGTTTAGCTGAGATTAAGGAAAAGTCTTTGATAGTTGTTGAAACAATAAGTGGAAGTATGTTATATGCAGACTTTTGTCTAATGAAAATATATCCAGTTTTTAGTTTATCTTTCTTCTTCTTTGCACAACCAGCATCATAAAAAACGAACATGGTATCAGAGCTATACTAACCAACCATCGTCTATCAAGTTCACTCAAAAACTCATCCCAAATCACCATCAAACTTCAGCCTTACGCAAGAACAAAATTTTTCAAAAAACTGCAACCAGTTTTTCACATGGCTTTTCAATCTGCGTCTCTCTCACCTCCAGTGTTCAATGGGGACCAGTATCACATTTGGGCTGTTAGAATGAGAGCCTACCTAAGAGGACAAGGGCTGTGGCAATATGTGGAAGAGGAGAAACAGCCACCTCAACTTGGTCCAAACCCAACTTTGAATCAAATGAGAATGTATGAAGAGGAAATGTCCAAAGCTCCAAGAGCTCTTTCTCACATACATTCGGCAGTAATAGACCTTGTATTTACAAGGACAATGGCGTGTGAAACTGCAAAGGAAGCTTGGGATAGACTAAGAGAAGAGTTCATGGGAAGTGATACAACCCGTAACATGCAAGTCATGAACCTGCGCAGGGAGTTTGAAATGCTGAGAATGCAGGAGGTAGAGAAGGTTAAAGAGTATGTAGATAGACTCATAAGTGTGGCGAACAAAATCAGATTGTTGGGAGTTGAGATGAGTGACAAGATGATAGTTGAGAAAGTGTTAGTCAGCCTTCCGGAAAGGTTTGAGTCCAAGATATCTTCCTTAGAAGATTCAAAAGATCTCTCCCAAATCAGCCTCACTGAATTGGTTCATGCCCTGCAGGCCCAAGAACAAAGACGGTTGATGAGGCAAGAGGACTCAAATGAAGGTGTTATGTTGGCTACTCAAAAGGGAGTGAATATGCAGGGAAGTAATAGAAAATATGCTGGGGATAAGAGAGGAAAAGAGAGAGTTGGTGGACAGTGGGGAAAACAGATTGGAGGAAGAAATTATCCACCATGTTCCCACTGCAAAAAGAAGGGACATCTGGATAGCAAGTACTGGTTCAGGCCTGGGATTTAATGCAGGGGATGCAAGCAGTTTGGTCACATTGAAAAGGTGTGAAGGAACAAGGCTACACGGCCGCCACAGCAAGCACAAAGTGCAGATGACCAGCAGCAAACCAGTGAACCAGAATAGCTATTTGTAGCTTCGTGCTACTCAATGCAGACCAACAGAAATGTTTGGCTGATAGACAGTGGATGTACTAACCACATGGCAGCAAATGTGGAGAATTTTGTTAGACTGGACAGGACTTACAGCTCCAAGGTTAAGGTTGGAAATGAGGACTATGTGGAAGCAAGAGGAATTGGAGATGTAGCAGTCCAAACTCAGGCAGGGATTAAGGTTATTTCTAATGTTTTATTTGTACCTGAAATTGCACAAAATTTGCTAAGTGGAGGTCAAATGTTAGAGAAAAATTATACCTTGCATTTCCAAAACCATTCTTGCATTATAAAGGATAGTGAGGGAAATGAGTTGTTGAGTGTAAGGATGCTTGGTAAAAGCTTTCCTCTGGACTGGAAAAAACCAGAAAACTTAGCATTAATCACCAAGGTTGAAGAGTCTGAGTTATGGCATAGGAGACTTGGACATTTTCATTACCTTGGAATTAAAGAGCTCAAGTCAAGGGACATGGTATTAGACTTGCCCGAGATAAAAGAGAAAAGGACTTTGTGCACAGCTTGCCAGCTTGGCAAACTCAGTAGGCCATCATTCCCTTCGGATCAAGCCTGGAGAGCAAGTCACAAGCTACAATAGATCCACTTGGATGTGTGTGGTCCAATGAAGACAGAATTCTTAAAAGGTAGCAGGTACTTTGTACTCTTCATTGATGATTTCTCAAGGGTGGCTTGGGTTTATTTCTTGAAGCAGAAAAATGAAGTGGCTGCTGTGTTCAAACAATTTAATTTGCTGGTGGAGAATGAAGCTGGAACCTTTATCAAAGCAGTAAGGACAGACAATGGGACAGAGTACACTTCAAATGAGTTCAAGACAGTCTGCAGCCTAGCTGGAATACTGTAGCAGTTCATAGCACCATACACCCCTCATTAGAATGGTGTTTGTGAAAGAAGAAACCGAACCACTACGGAAATGGCCAGGTGTACGATGGCTGGAAAAAACCTCCCTAAAGTGTTCTGGGCAGAAGTTATTAATACAGCAGTTTTCTTGCTAAATAGGCTGCCCACCAGGGCAGTCAAACATCAAACACTAATTGAGGCATGGAGTGGAGTCAAGCCAGCAGTAGGGAACCTGAAAGAATTTGGAAGCATAGCCTATGTGATGATCCCAGCCAGCAAAAGGTCCAAGTTGGATGACAAGGCGTAAATTGGGATATTTATAGGTTACAGCAGCAACTTTAAAGCTTATAGAGTTTATGTTCCTGAGTCCAAAAGGATTGTAATCACAAGGGACATAAAGGTTGATGAATGTGGAGTCTAGAACTGGGAAGAAAAAAGGGTTGATGTGCAGGCTGAATCAAGTCAAAATGAGAGAAGAGGGGAGGGCGATTCAAGAGGCAGATTCAGATGAGGAAAAAGAACATGCTATTAGAGGAACTAGAACTCTGGCTGATGTGTATGACAGGTGCAATATGGCAGTGGTGGAACCAAGATGCTACTTGGATGCTGCAAAATCTAATTTGTGAAGGGCTGCAATGCAGGAAGAACTGAGTATGATTGATAAGAATCAAACCTGGAAATTAGTACCAAGACCTGAAAAAAGGAAAGTCATTCAGGTGAAATGGATTTTCAAGCTGAAAATCAACCCTGATGTCTCAATCTACAAGCACAAAGCAAGGCTGATGGTAAAGGGTTTTGCACAGCAACCAAGTATTGATTTTTCAAAAACCTTTGCCCCGATTGCTAGGCAAGACACAATCAGGCTGCTGTTGGCACTTGCAGCTCAGTTCAATTGGAAAGTTTTCCACCTGGATGTCAAGTCAGCATTCCTGAATGGATGGATTTCAGAGGAGCTGTATGTAGAGCAACCCGAAGGCTACAAGGTTGAGGGAAAGGATGAGTATGTGTACCTATTGAGGAAAGCCTTGTATGGCTTGAAGCAGGCCCCTAGAGCCTGGTACAGCCGAATAAATGACCATTTGTATAGTCTTGGATATACTAGAAGTCCTAATGAACACACTCTCTACATTAGGAAAACTGAGAAAGGAGTGGCTGTGGTTTCTCTCTATGTTGATGACTTGTTGGTGACAGGAGTAATCCGATGAATTGGACCACTCAAGTTGGATATGCAAGCTGAATTTGAAATGACAGATTTGGGATTGATGAAGTACTTTCTTGGCATGGAAATAACTCAGGCTGCTGGTGAGATTTTTGTGTCAATAAAGGTATGCAACCGAGCTTCTCTTAAGGTTTGGAATGGAGAATTGCAAACCAGTGAATACTCCTCTGGTTCCCAACCTAAAATTAAGCAAAACAGATGGTGCAGAGAGGGTTGATAAAGGGAAATACAGAAGCTTAGTAGGAAGTTTACTGAATTTAAACAAGCCACTAGACTTGATCTTATGTTCACTGCAAGTTACCTCTCAAGGTTTATGAGCAACCCAAGCGAATTGCACTTTAAAGTTGCCAAACGTGTGCTGAGGTATCTGAAAGGAACCAGCATGTTAGGCATCTGGTTTAAGAAGTCTGAAAGTCTGAAGTTGTTGGGGTACACTGATAGTGATTGGGGTGGATCCCTTGATGATGATGCAAAAAACACCTCTGGTTATGTGTTCTATCTGAATAAGGGTGCAATCAGTTGGCTATCAAGGAAGCAGGAAACTATGGCATAGTTTCTTCGTTGAAGTGAATATGTATCTCGCGCAGCTAGGTGGAACCTGCATTGTGGCTTAGGAAGATGTTGAATGACTTGCAGCAAATGCAAGTGGATTCTACTTTGATTCTATGTGATAACCAATCGGCTGTAGCAATGGCAAAGAATCCTGTACTTCACGGCAAAACAAAGCATATTAAGATCAAGTATCATGCTGTTAGGGAAGCTAAACAGTGTGGAGAAGTGAACTTAGTTCACTGCAGAGGGGAAGACCAAGTTGCAGACATCATGACAAAGGTATTATGCAAATCCAAGTTTGAAGCCTTGAGGCTAAAACTTGGTGTTTCCAGCCAAAGCACCAAGGTGGAGTGTTGAAGGTTGATGCTGTGCTGGAAGTTTGGTTTGCTGAATGTATGAAAAGGTTGAAAATGTTTGCTCTGCATGGACGTGCATGGGGTTGCTTCACGGTTCAGCAGTTTAAGTTCTTCTGTAATTTTAATGTTAATCCTTGTATTTATTGGCTCAGCTCTTTTGTAATGAAGTTGTTAGTTTTTTGAGTGGTTTAGCTGAGATTAAGGAAAAGTCTTTGATAGTTGTTGAAACAGTAAGTGGAAGTATGTTATATGCAGACTTTTGTCTAATGAACAGATATCCTGTTTTTAGTTTATCTTTCTTCTTCTTTGCACAACCAGCATCATAAAAAACGAACATAAATAAATAGCAGCCGTGTGATGACTTCTTCCTAAAGATTAATATTATATCCCAGAAACTAAATTTAGATCAAGATCATTAGGAGTTAAGAATCTTGTTACGAAGAGTGAAATAGAAAAAGACTATGGAGGGAACATAACTAAAATTTGTGGAGGGAACATAACTAAAATCAGTTATTCAAGTCAAACTTTTCCTTCCCTATAGTTAGGACATCGCAACTACTTAGCTTCAAGAAATCATTCCCTTTAGTCCTCGTTAAATCTTTAGTACCTTTATAAGTTTCACACTTATAATACACTCGTTTCGAGTAAACTACGGTAACTGATTAAATTGATCTATAGAAACTCAAATAAATTTTAAGGAATTTAGTAAAATGAAAATTTGAAATTCACTAGTGCAAGTAGTTTGTTGCTATTGATTACAAGAAACATTCATCTGAAAAATCCATTTCTCATTCACACAATATTGTGAAAAAAGTTTTCTTAGGATTAACAAGATTAAAAATTATGAATGCAGTTACATAACATCAAAAGCTAATTGTATAATCTATTTACAGTCAATAAGTCTATAGTCATTGCTATAAAAATATTTTCAATAACCAAATATCAGTGTTTGTTGGTGGTGGCTTTGTCCTTGTGCAAGAGAACATGATGCCAACTGGTGACATGTAGCTATGTGATGAGCAACCAAGGGGAAGGGTTTACCGTAGGAAGAAGTGGGGTAAGAAGCAGGGGAATAATTGCCATATAGGAGGTTAGAAGAATTTGTTATGAAGGGACAGGTGGCCTGAGGGGATTGGAGAGAGGAGAAATTCTGTTAGGAGTAAACTTAGGTGCCAAGAGGGAATAAGGGAGAGAGGAGAAAAGGGAGAGGCATTGAAAAAGTTGATTAAGAATTGGAAAGGGAGGTGACTAACCCTCGAAGTCAGTATTATCATTTTGTTTTCTCTTTTTATACTTAGCTTAATTTCTTTGGATTCTCATTTGTGGAATATTATGTAAATAGGTGTGGGTATATTATTCGGATATCTTGCTTTTGTCGCTATTAATATAGAGATTCCTTATTTTGATTATGATCTGGATTGGAACTGTAGCTAGATTGTAGTGTTATTTGATAAATTGCAGGTCAGGTTCTCATTGTTAGTTTTTTTGATAATGCCGACTGTGCAAAGAAAAGAGAAAGTGGAATGAAAAACTGGATAACTTTTTCATAAGACAAAAGTCTGCATATAACATACTTTCACTTACTGTTTCAACAACTATCAGAAACTTTTACTTAATCTCAGCTAAACCATTCAAGTCAAACAACTTCATTACAAAAAGCTGAGCCAACAAATACAAAGATTAACATTAAAAATTACAGTAGAGCTAAAACTACTGAATCGTGAAGCAACCCCATGCACGTCCATGCACAGCAAAAAATATTTTCAGACTTTCATACATTCGGCAAACCAAACTTCCAGCATAGCATCAACCTTCAACAATCCACCTTGGTGCTTTGGCTGGAAACACCAAGTTTTAGCCTCAAGGCTTCAAACTTGGATTTGCATAATGCCTTTGTCATGATGTCGCAACTTGGTCTTCCTCTCAGGTGAACTAAGTTCACTTCTCCACACTATTCAGCTTCCCTAACAGCATGATACTTGATCTTTATATGCTTAGTTCTGCCGTGGAGTACAGGATTCTTTGCCATTGCTACAGCTGATTGGTTATCACATAGGATCAACGTAGGACCACCCTACACTTGGTGTAAATCATCCAACATCTTCCTCGGCCCACACAACTGATTCACGCGCGAGAGAGAGATTTTCAACTTCAGTAGTAGACTATACCACAGTCTCCTGCTTCCTTGACAACCAACTGATTGCACCCTTATTTAGATAAAACACATAACCAGAGGTGCTTCTTGCATCATCCTAGGGATCTACCCCAATCACTGTCAGTGTACCCCAACAACTTCAGACTTTCAGATTTCCTAAACTAGATGCCTAACATGTTGGTTCCTTTCACATACCTCAGCACACGTTTGGCAGCTTTAAAATGCAATTCACTTGGATTGCTTATAAACCTTGAGAGATAACTTGTAGTGAACATAAGATCAGGTCTGGTGGTTGTGTAATACAACAGACTTCCCACTAAGCTTCTATATTTCCCTTTATCTACCCTCTCTGCACCACCTGTTTTGCTTAATTTCAGATTAGGAACCAGTGGAGCATTCACTGGTTTGCAATTCTCCATTCCAAACCTCAAGAGAAGCTCGGTTGCATACCTTTGTTGACATACAAAAATCTCACCAGCAGCCTGATTTATCTTCATGCCAAGGAAGTACTTCATCAATCCCAAATCTGTCATTTCAAATTCAGCTTGCATATCCAACTTAAATTGGTCCAGTTCATCAAGATTACTCCCTGTCACCAACATGTCATCAACATAGAGGGAAATCACAGCCACTCCTTTCTCAGTTTTCCTAATATAGAGAGTGTGTTCATTAGGACTTCTTGAGTAACCAAGGCTGCACAAATGATCATTTATTCGGCTGTACCAGGCTCTAGGGCCTGCTTCAAACCATACAAGGCCTTCCTCAGTAGGTACACATAGTCCTCATTTCCTTCAACCTTGTAGCCTTTGGGTTGCTCTACATACAGGTCCTCTGAAATCCATCCATTCAGGAATGCTGACTTGACATCCAACTGGAAAATTTTCCAGTTAAGGCTACTGCAAGAGCCGGAACAATGACGTTGTGTCTTGCCTAGCAACCGGAACAAAAGTTTCTGAAAAATCAATGCCTGGTTGCTGTGCAAAACCCTTCACCACCAGCCTTGCTTTGTGCTTGTAGATTGAGCCATCAGGGTTGATTTTCAATTTGAAAATCCATTTAACCTGAATAACTTTTCTTTTTTCAGGTCCTGGTACCAATTTTCAGGTTTGATTTTTATTGATCACGATCAGTTCTTCTTGCATTGCAGCCCTTCACAATTCAGATTTTGCAGCATCAAAATAGCATCTTGGTTCCACCACTACCACATTGTACCTTTCATACACATCTGTCAGAGTTCTTGTTCCTCTAACAACATGATCATCTTCCTCATCTGAATCTGCCTCTTGAATCAATCCCTCATTTCTCTCATTCTGACTTGATTCAACTTACACATCAACCTTTTTTTCTTCCCAATTCCAGACTCCACATTCATCAACCTTTATGTCCCTTGTGATTACAATCTTTTTGGACTCAGGAACATAAACTCTATAAGCTTTAGAGTTGCTGCTGTAGCCTATAAATATCCCAATTTCTGCCTTGTCATCCAATTTGGACCTTTTGCTAGCTGGGATCATCACATAGGCTATGCTTCCAAATTCTTTCAGGTTCCCTACTGCTAGCTTGACTCCACTCCATGCCTCAATTGGTGTTTGATGTTTGACTGCCCTAGTGGGCAGCCTATTCAGCAGGAAAACTGCTATATTAACAGCTTCTGCCTAGAACACTTTAGGGAGGTTCTTTCCAACCGTCATACACCTGGCCATTTCCATAATGGTTCAGTTTCTTATTTCACAAACACCATTCTGTTGAGGGGTGTATGGTGCTGTGAACTGCTGCTGAATTCCAGCTAGGCTGCAGACTATTTTAAATTCATTTGAAGTGTACTCTGTCCCATTGTCACTCCTTACTGTTTTGATCAAGGTTCTAGCTTCATTCTCCACCAGCAACTTAAATTGTTTGAACACAGCAGCCACTTCATTTTTCTACTTCAAGAAATAAACCCAAGCCACCCTTGAGAAATCATCAATGAAGAGTACAAGCCCATGTGCTTTCCTTGTGCAGTGACTATCAATGCAAAACTATTGTAAGTGTCCATGTTAGACTAAATGATTTAGATACTGAACACAAACGAGACAGAGAAAGCAACAAAAGGCAAACATATTACCCTGATTTGAAATTTGGCTGCTTCTTCTTTCAAACCAACTACTTGAATCAAATTATGGAAATAATTTTGTCTATTTATTTAGATATTCACTAGCCAAGATTCAATCAACTAAGCTCATTATGTTGCACATAATGTTCCTCATATGCAACAAATGATTTTGCCAAGCCCCATTCCTCGGAATATTTTTCCCAAGGATTTTGCTTGTCTTTTCTTACTGTCCTATGTATCTTATAGTGAATTCTGTGATTTATCAATGCAGTTACTGTGGACTAAGAAAGAGTTTATAACAATAAGTTACAGAGGTTATAGATCCTCTCTAAGAACCACAAGAATCAATATAAGCTAGGAGAGTACTCATGAGAAGTGGAACAACATTCAAAGCAGCTTAAGAAGTTAATAGCAACTGTGAGATGATCTTCTTGAAGTAAAATAATAATTTACCAGATACTGATTCCAGCTGAAGATCATCACGAGTTAAGAACCTTGTTGCAAAAAGTGAAATAGAGAAGAAAAATTAAGATGGAGAATCAATTATATGGAGGGAACATAACAAACTTAGCTTCCCTATAATTAGGACTTTGGAACTGGCCAGATTCAAGAAATCTTGCCCTCTAGGCCTAGTTAAACTTTCTCTACTTTCATGAGTTTAACAGATTACATGCAGATTTTTTTTCTGAGTATCATGAGTTTAATTTAGGTTCACTCATTAAATAGATCTTAGGAAACTCGAATAAAATTAAATGATTCGGTAAATTTACAATCTGCATTTACCGGTTTAGGAAGTAAGTTATTATGAGCTACTGTAAATATTTATCAGAAAATGACAATTTTCATTCACAGTCAATTCATGACAGAAAACCTTTCATTTTAGATTTACAAGGTTAATAATAAAGAATGAAATTGCGTTTATTAAAATACTTCATCAATAAGTGTATAACCTGTTTACAGTCAATATATCTACAGTCAATTCTATCAACAAATTTCAATAGCCAAATAAGAGTGTTTGTTGGTGGCTTTGTGCTTGAACAAGAGAAGTTGATGCCAAGTAGTGACATGTTGCTATGGAAGTGAGCAAAGCATTCTCCAATTCTTCAGGCATGAGTCCTCGGACCAATGAAATGACGTACTCCAAGAAAGTACTATCACAAGGAAATGTGATGGCTCCATGGCTTGGAAGACCAAACTCTTCCTCAGACATTCTAAACAGTTCTTGAAGACATTTTGACTGAGGTATTCCAAAGGAACCATGAACCTTTTCTTGCCAGTTGTGTACACAACAAAATGCCCTTTATTGGCAACAAAACTTCTTGGATACGAGATTCTATTACACTTTGCAGAAGCCATTCTCTGCCACTTTCTTGCCAGTTCAACAAGCCTTTTTGGGTTGATCATGGTTGGAAATATTAGACTTCGACCTTGGACAAGCTACAAGTTTGCGTTATAGAGCTTATGTTTGTGGTCAGCTGTTACATATATATATACAAGTCTGGCCAGGATCACTTCTTGTTGTCTTCTTTGTGTTGTGCTGGTTGGAAACAAGGCCATGTGATCATCAACTAGATAGATGGTTTGGATATAGAGAATATGTTTTTATTATTGTTAAGCATGAATACCCCATGTCGGATACTATTACTTGGTTGTTATGCATTTGTTTTCTTCTGCCATGAGTGTTGCATTAAAATTCTTAGGGCCACTTAGGTTAAGTAATTAATTCCTAAGAGAAAACTGAAATCAAACAAAATCACATCGTTATTCAAACTATGTTCTGCTCTTGTTAGACCAAAATCCTCCATGTGCTTTCCTTTTGCTGTGACTTACAATGCAAAGCAATTGTGATTATCCATGTTAGACTATATGATTTAAATACTGAATACGAAAGAGACATAGAAACCAACAAAAGGAAATTAAAATAACATGATTTGCAGCTTCTTTCAAACCCAACTACCCGAATAAATATGTCCTCTTCAGATCTTCAGTTGCCATGATTCCTTCAAGTTTTTATAATATTGTACATAATGTTCCTCAGATAGGACAAATGAGTTAGTTTTGCCAGACCCCATTCTTTGGATTTTTCCCAAGTATTTTATTTGTCTTTTCCTACTGTCTTATGCATCTTCATAGTGAATTCTGTTATTCAACAATGATTTCATAGTGAATTATGTTATTTATCAATGCACTTAATTTGGACCAGAAAGGAGTATAATGCAATAAAATACAATTTAGCAAAAACTAGGAGTGGTACAAGGGACTTGGAGTTTTACCAACGTACATGAAGAAATTTAGAGAATTGGCTAATGTTCTCCATTAAGTCACATTTTTCCTCTCTTCCCACCTTGATTGGGAATTTGAGTTAAATGAGAGCACAACCTTGATGGCTCCAAGCATCTGCCGGCACTTAAGGCCAACACAAGTTGCAACTCATTCTACATAGTCAAATCATGGCCTAACCTACAACATTAGCATCATTTAATCAACTGTAAAACCTGGTTGTTCTAAGACTAGCACACAACGGTGAACTTTCCATTTTGGGAATTAGGCTTAACTTCCAAAGGGCGTGTAAGTTCAGTAGAATGAGTTTCTTTTCTCTTTCTGAGCCTATCTATATGTCCTTGTAAGATTAATGCTCACTTTACTTATTTGAAGAGACTTGATATGATTCTTAAAGCCAATGGTTTTCCAGAGCCTCTGGGGATCGGTTTTAACAGAACTTCCTAAATTTGAATTCCTCATTAAGCAATTTGAGATTAAGTGCAAAATATTTATTTGTTTCTAGCATGCGCAAGAACTTCAGAAAAGTTTCAAGGAGTTGATCCTTAATGTTTTCTATTGATATGCCATACTGATTCATACTTCATAGTTACTATTTTACACTGAAAATTTCTTTTGAATTATCAAAAGATGTATAATGCAAAAACAATATATAAACAGAAGTGCCATTCATTTACAGAACCCAATTGGGATTATAATACAATTCAGTAGCCACAAACTGAAAGTTGGCCTGCGTGTACTTGATGGAAAGAAGCAGATAATGAGCAGTGGCTGGCAGTAATCGAATCAAGCAGAGCTTTCTTGAGACCTTCACTAACACCTTGCTGAATGAGTGAGACTAATTTATCCATGAAGACTGCATCACATGGCAATGTAATAGGGCCATCAGTTGATAGTCCAAACTCCTCGTCAGACACCTTTAGGAGCTCAAGGAAGATGTCATTGTTGAGATACTTTAAGGGAAACACAAAGCGCTTTTGATCAATGGTGTAGACAACAAAATGGCCTTTCTCAGCGACTGATGATTTATTAAAATTACCCGCATTCACGTCTTCCATCTTCTGGCTCTTCCTCACCAGCCTGATCATGAATTTCTTGGGGCTTATCATGCTGCCTATTGCCTGACACTGTATATTGGGGACTCGTGAATGGACAATTTAGAATAAGAGAGCAACTACGTGTGTATAGCTCAGAAGTACTGTACTTTTGTGGCACAAGGATCGAAATTTGTTGCTCCAAAACCTATGCTGGCATGGTGGATATATCGAAATATGTTCCACGACAAAGATGCCTTGAGGCTATGTCCTTTCTAAAACTCCCCACAAAGTACAGGAAATTTACCTAAAGGGACAAACAGACAGAAGAGTAGATACTTCTCATGCTAAATGATACAGTTTAAGACCACGAGTTCTGGGATTCTGGATGCTTATCCAAGTTTTCTTGTTAAAAATGTCACATAGAAACAAACAAAAGGAAAATAAAAAAACATGGTTTGCATATTGGCTGCTTTTCTTTCAAACACAACTGCCTGAATAATTATGGAATAAATTTGTCCTCTTCACATCTTCACTTGCTAAGATTCCTTCAAGTTTGCTATAATAAGAGAACAAACTTGAAGGAATCTTAGCAAGTGGATTTACAGAAGCACTGTACATAATCTTCCTCGGACAGAACAAATGAATTAGTTTTGCCAGGCCTCATTCTTCAGATTTTTCCTAAGTATTTTACCTGTATTTTCCTACCATCGTATTCGTATGTATCTTCATAGTGAATTCTGTTATTAAACAATGAACTTCATAGTGAATTCTGTTATATATCAATGCACTTAAATTGACAAAAAAAGAGCACATGGCAATAAAATACAATTTAGAAGAAAACTAGGAGTGATACAAGGGATTTGGAGTTTTGCCCATGTACATCAAGAAGTTTAGACGAGTTGGCTAATATTCTATAGCAGGACATGTTTTTTTCTTACATCCCACCTTGATCAGGAACTTGAACTAAATAAGAGAACAACCTTGAAGGCTCAAAGCATCAGCCGGCACCTCAAGGGCATGGCAAATTGCAACTCATTCTACATAGTCAAGTCATGTCATAAAGTACTACATTTCAATCAGCCAAAAAACAGGTTATATTAAGACAGGCAAGCAGCCGTGAATTTTCCTTTTTGGGAATTAGGCTTAATCTCCAAAGGGCATGTAAGTTCAGCAGAATGAGTATCTTTTCTCTTTCAGAGCCTATCTTATGTCCTCTTAAGAAAATGCTCACTGGTAGTATTTATTGGAAGAGATTTCACTATAATTCTTAAAAGCCAATGGTTTTCCTGGGCCTCTGGGGATCATTTTTAACAGAACTTCCTAAATTTGAATTCCTCATTAAGCAATTTGTGATTAACTGCAAAAATATTGATTTGCTTCTAACATGTAGCACGAGATAGGACTGTAGTTGAACCACATTGACCTGTCAAGCGCAAGAACCTTCAGGGAAAGTTTCAAGGAGTTACTCTTTTTGTTTTCTATTGATTCTATACTGATTCATACAAACATATTTACTATTTTACAGTGAAAACTTCTATTGAATTATCAAAAGATATATGGAGCATAAACTATATATACACAGAAGTTCCAATAATTTACACAATCCAGTTGGGATTATACAATTCAGTAGCCACAAACTGAATGTTGACCTGTATGTACTTGATGGAAAGAAGCAGATAATGAGCAGTGATAGGCGGTAATCGAATCGAGCAGAGCTTTCTCGAGACCTTTACTTACACCTTGTTGAATGAGTGAGACTATTTTATCCATGAAGACTGCATCACATGGCAATGTAATAGGACCATCACTTAGTCCAAACTCCTCCTCAGACAGCTTTAAGAGCTCAAGGAAGATGTCATTGTTGAGATACATTAAGGGAAACACAAAGCGCTGTTGATCAATGGTGTAGACAACAAAATGGCCTTTCTCAGCGACTGATGATTTATTAGAATTACCCGCATTCACTTCTTCCATCTTCTGGCTCTTCCTCACCAGCCTGGTCATGAGCTTCTTGGGGCTTATCATGCTGCCTGACACTGTATATTAGCGATTCGTGAATGGATGACTTAGAATAAGAGAAGCAAGATTAAGTTAATATGTATTAAATGGTTTCAATATTGGTTAATTAGCATAATTTCTCTATATATATAGCTCGGAAGAACTGTACTTATGTGGGCAAAAGGGTTGAAATTTGTTACTCCAAAACCGGTGCTGGCATGTTGGATATATATGTCGAAACATGTTATGCAACTAAAGATGCCATGAGGTTATGTCCTTATTCAACTCTCCAGGAAGCACCGAAATTTTACCTGAAGGTATAAACAAACAATTGTAGATACTTCTCATGCTAAATTATACAGTTTTAAGACCAAAAGTTCTAGGATTCTGGATGCTTATCTAAGTTTTCTTGTTAAAATTGTCACATTGTACTAGGAAACAACACCCGTACGGAATTCATCAACCTCTTTTAAAAATATTAAAAATAGATATTAACAATGTGCAGCAAATTGAACAAGGAATTATTATAGTCAGAAATAATGAAATACCAGTTTGATGACTCCGGAACAAACTATGTAAATGATAAACATACAAATAAAAGCATGACCATAAAAGAAAATTAATTGCAAATAGAATAGCCCGAATCTCTGGCTCTGAGCTAAGAGTTTATATTTATATATATTCTTGCCTCAGAATTAAGACCAAGTAATAAAAGTGATGTTAGGACCAACAAAACGATAACAGTTGACATGGATTGTCAAGTTGAGCCAAGTTTTTAACAGTTCTCCTCAGTTCATAAGTGATGAAATTGCCAGGATTAAACAAGTACTAATAGCATGGAATTCCAGGGCTGATGATGAAAAAAGGAATAATTCTCACTAATTGCTACCAAACTAACCAAAAAGAGAACAAGGGACCAAAAAAAAATAAGACTTTTATTTAGGGAAAATTAGAGAAGTTTAGTAAAACAAGTTAGTAAAATTCAAGACGCGTGATTTCAAGTTCGAATCTTTTTTATTCCTAAGATTTAAATGGATGATCATGATGATGGGTGTTGTACTAGTCACCTACAAAAATTAGTTGAGGTGCATGCAAGCTGGCCAAACCTCTTGTTTCAAAAAAAAAAAAAAAAAAAAAGTTGGTAAAATTCCAAAACAGTAGTAACAAATTTTGTTATTGCTTTCTACACACTTTTGTCCCCTGATAAAACATAAGTGGGAAAGTGGTTTTTACACACTTTTGTCCCCTGATTTGGCCGCATTTGGTCATCCACGATGGCCAAAGATACGGCCATCGTTGACGACTGACTATGACCAAAGATCTGGCCGTTGATCTTTGGCCGTAGATCTGACCTTTTCCGGCCATATCCACCATAGATCTAACCAGAAAATGCTAAATCGGCGCATTACCGGCCAGATTCAGCCGTTAGTGCGCCATTGTACCAGATTCTGACCACTTGTCAGCAGTGGTGGAAGGAATCTCATTTTATGATAACATATAAGTGGGAAAGTGGTTTCTATGTAAAGGCTCTCATATAGTAAAATGAGAAGTAAACGAAGTGCATTTTCAAGCACTTGAAAATAGCAGCCCAAGCCCAATATTAAAATTTGATCCGAGAACAAACCCACCGATTTGGGCTTACACGGACAAATTGTCATATTGTTTTCTTTTATCTGTTTTTCATTATTTAGTGTTGAGACTGTGAGACTTGAGATCATGGTTGTTAGTATCCTACGATACGCGATACGTATCCTATAATACGATTTGATATACATCGTCAACAATACGTATTAGAGAGTGTATCTTAAACCTTTCGATACGTTAATATATATCCTATGATACGATACGTATCTGTTTGTATCCTTAAAAATATCAATACAAATCGATACGACTTTATTAATTTGGGTCAAAAGTCCAAAAAAAAATTCAAGTCTAATACAAGTCACCCAACCCGGTTCACTAAAACTTGCCCAAATTTACCCATTTTGCATGGAGAAAGTGAAAAGGAAGATGTGTTGCCCATTTTGCATGATAATAATAACACAAGTGGAGTTATAAATATTGACATTGATCTTGAAAATGATATAAATTGGTTGAAGAAGGAAATGATATAAATTCTTAATTTTATGATTAATTTTGATTATATAATACTATAATTTAAAGCCAATAATACCACAAAATTTGTTAATTAATCATAGGGATGATATTAATTTTTTTTAAAAGGCGTATTCCTACGATACGATATGATACACGATTCGAAAAATTAGGTTTTCAATACGTGATACGATATACGATCTGACAATCATGCTTAAGACCACTACAAGAGACAGATTATCATAAAATGAGAGGATAATTGATTGAAATGTAAGAGGCTCTTGCTCATGTGAAACCTAATTTTCTAGTATAATCGTGACTTGAGATAGTAGGATTTGACCGTATTTCTATAATAAATAATAATAACGATAATAAAAATAATAAAAGATTTATGATAATGTGATATACATGAATTTCAGAATTATTAATTTAAACATACTGTTCAAAGTTCGATTGTTTCAAATTAAAAAGCTTTAAGATTAAAGAACGTTGATGGTGATAGAGATATTTAAAAAAGATAAACACTTATATAGAATTCGTTTTTCGAGAAAGATATAATATGTAACAAAGAATAAGTTATTATGAGTTCATCATTTAAGTAGTTTATGTGACAACAAATGTGGTAAACAAGCAGTGGCAGTGACATCATGGAAAAAACAACACAAAAGATGAAGCTTTCTTCTCCGTTTAGGAGACTATCAAAAGAAACTTAGGTCGTACATGGGATTAAGGCCGGATCTATCATCTGATGGCCCCACCCGCCCACTAAACTTTTGAAATTAAATTTCATTTTCACACATTGACCCCCCAACCAACCAAATTAATCATGGGGTGAAGCTTTTTTTATTTTGGACAAATGAAAAGATTTTGTTGGTTGGTTGTGATTTCCTAATTTGAGTTGAAAAAGAGAAATCCAATTAATTTGGTGAGACTGGTTTGTTTGAGTGATAAATAGAAGCGTTTTGGTTAATTGGAGTGTAAAATGGTTTGTGTAGAATGTTTACTCTTGATTTGTCAATTCAATCACTTGAGTTATAAAATTTATGTTTGATGTATCTTGTGATAATACGTCAGATAAGTCTTCCTAGACTAAAATTGATGCTATGCTGTGTAGTATCTTATGGTAAACTATTGATCCCCCTTTCACCCTATTTATAAATCTTACCGCTCTTGTGTTGATATTTGGAGTCAGGCTAAACTTCTCTATACAAATGACATTCAATGTTTATATTATGTTGTGTCCAACCTAGTTCATCTCAAACAACAGGATATGAATATGTCAGACTTCCTTGGTAAGATGGCTTCCCTTAAGATAGAATTCAATCTGCTATTACCAACTGGTAAATCTGCAGTAGAAGATTTGGCTCAACGGGACAAGTTCTTTATGGTCCTGACACTTGCAGCTCTCGGTCCAGATCTTACACCTGTTCGAGATCAAATTCTTTCTGGATCCACCGTGCCTTCCCTTGATGAAATGTTTGCCAGATTACTTCGGGTTTCCTCCCTTACTACTGTGCATTCCCTAGGTGACTCTTCGGTCCTTGTTTCTCAGTCCCACACTCTTCGAGAACAGGGCGATCGAAGTGGCAGAGGAAATCGGCCCAAGTATAGTTACTGTCATTGGTGGGGGCATACCAGAGAGAAATGTTTTAAGTTACATGGTCGACCTACCCGAGCTACTAATATTGCTCAGGCTGATCACTCTGATCTTCATTCGGAGTCCTCTACAGTGCCAGCTCAGCCCTCCTTAACTCTCACAGGTACTGATTATGATGAATACTTACAGTATCAGGCTAGTAAGCAGTCTTTTTCATCCATTGCCTCCATCACTCAAACGGGTAATTTAGTTGCTTGCCTTTCTTAGTCTTCCGCTTTAGGACCTTGGGTCCTAGATTCAGGTGCCTCGGATCATATTTCTGGTAACCTTCATTTACTTACTCAGATTACAAATACTGTATCTTTACCTCCTGTTACTTTAGCCAATGGGTCTAAAGCCGATGTTCAAGCTATTGGTTGTGCAAAACCCCTCCCCTCCTTAGCATTAGACTCTGTGCTTTATATTCCCAAATGTCCATTTAATCTCGTGTCTGTTAGTAAACTTACCAGCTCCTTAAATTGCTCTATTCGTTTTGATACTGACTCTGTTGTTATACAGGATCGCGACACGGGACAGATGATTAGCATAGGACATGAGTCATAGGGTCTCTATCATCTCCATATCCCATCTACAACATGCATTGTCTTCGAGTCTCCGGATCTCCTTCATAATTGTTTGGGCCATCCCAGTCTTTCCAAACTTCAGAAAATGATCCCAAGTCTATCTAAATTATCGTCCTTGAGTTGTGAGTCGTGTCAGCTTGGAAAGGATACTCGTAGTTCTTTTCCAAAGTGTGTCAATAAACGGGCTGCGTCCCCCTTTGAGTTAGTGCATTTAGATGTGTGGGGTCTTTGTCGTGTTAACTCTATTTTGGGATTTAAATATTTTGTTACATTTATTGATGACTATTCCCGTTGCACTTGGTTATTTCTTATGCGCTCTCGTTCTGAATTATTTTCCATATTTTCATCATTTTGTGCTGAAATTAAGACTCAACATAATACTACCATTCATATATTACGAAGTGATAATGCTCGTGAATATTTCTCTGCTTCCTTTACTCAATTCATGACATCTCAAGGAATTCTTCATCAGTCTTCTTGTGCTTATAGTCCCTAACAGAATGGCATTGCTGAGCATAAAAATAGACACCTCATTGAAACCTGCCGCACTTTCTTTACATAGCCACGTTCCTTTCCAGTTTAATGCTTTAACGAGAATGGCATTCTTGAGCATAAAAATAGACACCTCATTGAAAGCGCTCGCTCTTCTTTTACATAGCCACGTTCCTTTAGGTTTTGGGTGAGCAGTTCTAACCGCTTTGTTATTAATAAATCGCATGCCTTCTTCTGTCTTACAAGACCAGGTTCCATACTCCATATTATTTCCTGATACTCTATTATTTTCTCTTCCCCTACATGTCTTTGGGAGCACCTATTTTGTTCACATTTTCCCTCCTGGTCAGGATAAACTGTCAGCCAAGTCTACGAAATGTATTTTCTTAAGGTATTCACATCTTCAGAAGGGCTACAAGTGTTATTCACCTGCCACATGTCGCTACTTCATCTCTGCTAATGTTACATTCTTTGAGCCTTCACCATTTTTTCCTCATCCTCCAGTGGAGTCTGATTTGGTAGTAGATGTTCTACCAATTCCATACGTTGCTTTTCCACCTTCGTTTGTTTCAATACCTCAGTCTACTACTAATACCACTCTTCCTGTCGACAATAGTCTTGTTCCTTTTACAGGTGATCCTGATGTTCCCGCTGCCATTCCTGAGATCCCTATTATTGCAGGTCCTGTGCCCGATTCCTCCAATGCCACGGTCCTGTCTCTAGCTGATCAGTTTCCCATTGCTGTTCGTAAAGGTATATAGTCTACACGTAACCCTCATCCCATCTACAATTTTTTGAGTTATCATCGTTTATATCTTTCATATTATGCCTTTGTCTCCACCCTTTCTTCTGTTTCTATTCCTTGCAATGTTCATGAGGCCCTTTCTCACCCCTGGGTGGCGTCAGGCAATGGTTGAAGAAATGTCTGCTTTGCATCATAATCATACTTGGGAGTTAGTTTCCTTACCTCTGGGCCATTCGACTGTTGGTTGTCGAAGGATTTACACTATAAAGGTTGGTCCAGATGTTAAGGTTGATCGGTTGAAGGCCTGTTTGGTGGCCAATGGATACACTCAGATCTTTGGGACTGATTATTTTGACACCTTTTCTCCTGTTGCTAAGATGTCTTCCGTCCGGTTGTTCTTTGCTATGGCTGCCATTCGAAACTGGCCTATGCATCAATTGGATATTAAGAATGCTTTTCTTCATGGTGAACTTCAGGAAGATATTTATATGGAGCAACCTCCTGGTTTTGTTGCTCAAGGGGAGTCTGGTTTGGTACGTAAACTTCGTCGTTCTCTATATGGTCTAAAACAGTCTCCTCGTGCTTGGTTTGGATGATTTAGCACAGTTATCCAAGAGTTTGGTATGATTCGATGTGAGTCTGATCACTCTGTTTTCTATAGACATACATCATCAGGGCAGTGTATCTATCTGGTTGTCTATGTCGATGATATTGTTATTACAAGAAGTGATCAAGATGGCAATGGATAGTTGAAGCAACACTTGTTCAAACACTTTCAGACGAAAGACTTAGGGCTACTCAGATACTTTCTTGGCATATAAGTCGCTCAGTCTAAATCTGGTATTGTTATTTCTTAGAGGAAGTATGTACTGGATATTCTAGAGGAAACAAGGATGTCAGATTGTAGACCAATAGACTCTCATATGGATCCTAATTTAAAACTTTCACCTAGACAGGGGGAGCCTCTTACTGATCCTGGAAGGTATCGAAGACTTGTTGGAAAACTTAACTATCTTACTATCACACGACCGGATATTTCCTTTTCTATCAGTGTTGTGAGTCAGTTCCTTCAAACTCTATGTGATAGTCATTGGGATGCAGTTGTTCGGATTTTAAGGTATATCAAGGGAGCACCAGGTAGAGGCTTATTGTATGAAAATAAGGGCCATTCGCATATTGTCGGATATTCAGATGCTGATTAGGCAGGTTCTCCATTTGATAGAGGTTCTACCTTAGGATTTTGTGTTCTTGTTGGAGGAAACCTAGTTTCATGAAAAGGTAAGAAACAAGCGGTTGTTGCAAGGTCAAGTGCTAAAGCAGAGTATCGTGCAATGGCCTTAACCACTTGTGAGCTGGTTTCGTTAAAACAACTAATTCAAGAGTTGAGATTTGTCGAAGTATCACAAATGAAGTTACTTTGTGATAATCAAGTTGCCCCTCATATTGCTTCAAATCCAGTGTTTCATAAGAGGACTAAACACATAGAAATTGATTATCACTTTGTTCGAGAGAAAGTTCTATCAAGGTGTATTGCAACTAGTTATGTCAGTTCCAACGATCAGTTAGCAGACATCCTCACTAAGTCTCTCAAAGGTTCTCGTGTTGACTTTATTTGTAACAAGCTTGGTGCATATGACTTATATGCTCCAGCTTGAGGGGGGTGTTGAAATGTAAAATAGGAAATAAAATTATTCTCTTTGTAATATAGGAAATAGAATTATTTCTTAGGAAATGACCCGGTTGCGTAGCAGAAAACAAAAAAAAATTACAACCATGGATCGTTCCTTAGAACCCAAAATCAGGGCATAGAAAATTACAGTTTATATTTTATATCAAGAATCTGCAGAAAAATATAATAAATCTAAAGTTTAGATTCATACCCACGTTGGAGGCTCCACCAATATTGCCTCTGAACGTGTTTGCTACCGATCCAAGTGTAGGATCGAACCAAGAAGTCCACACTAAAACAACCACCAAGAACCAAGGAGAGGGATTTGCTAGATCCTCCTTGGTCTTAAGAAATCAAGAAGAAAAGAAATATTTGATTTTTCAATCAAATAGTGAAAGGGGCGTGGGAGAGTGTATGGGGTGTTGTGTTTTTCTTTTCTTTTATCAAAAAGGCAAAATGAATTGATTGATAAAACAACAAACACTATTCCTTTTATAGGCAAATCAAGTTGCCCTATTCCCACATGGAATGGGCTTGGGCTCCAACCCAAACACCCCATGTTGCCAAACACTCCCAAATTAGATATTTTATTTATTTCATCATTATTTCAATTAAAAATCAATTAATATATATTTAATATATATATTAACATTTAACAATAATGATAATTTATTTAAATATATGCGAACATATATTTAAACGGAATTTCACTTACTCAATTTTTTCTAACAAATTAAATAAAGGCTACGACCTTAGCAAATTTAATTACACTGTGAAATTACCAAAATACCCTTTTGCCCAAAAAGATGAAAACGCCCTTCTTTCTTCCTGAGTCTTAAATTATCCTCTATGTGTGTGACCCATAGGCTCCTCATCATACCGGTAGTGTATAGTATCGTGATTAACACCAATTAATCGTCTCACTTATACACAAACCGAGATTGGCCCCTAGCAAGGCATCATGGCCACCCGATAGATTCAGATTCAGCAAAGTAGCTACCTGTCAACGATATGGTTACCGTACAATACGATCCTTTCATCATACGTTATCTCTAAGAGACGAAGGCATAGAAATAGTGTCAACCTTCGGTTACTCTCGATATTATATATTCAGTTTCTGGACCAATAACCCATATTATAATCTGGATAGAGCAACAACTCAATCCCACTGTGGCCACAGTTTTAGTGTCATTGCCATATACTGAATTGCGCCGTGAGATAACTTCTCCCGTGCCCGGGAGTGATGAATCCTCTGTCAATCCACCATAATCTTGATACACTTCTCGATGCAGCCAATCACCACCGTATTGACACTAAAAGAAGCTGCGTTAGGCTAGTGTCAAACTGCACCAATCGGTGCACAAGGCGCTCCGGTGATCTCAAGTCTAAGGATCACATGCACCACCATTCGTTAGAGGATTTGTTCCATAGACACTGGGGTTACCATCCATATGGAATCCTCTGGTGGGTCAGCCTGAACTTGTCATGCGTATAATCGCCACAAAGAAACAAACACCCATGTGTTGCACCAGGTTGTCACCAAACAACCTTGACAAGTGAGATCAGTCACTGCCTTTCGACAGGGTCGTTCAACATTATGATAGCCTTACCGTATTATCTATGCCCTTACTTCAGAATAATACTAGGGCTACGGACGTTTCTAGAATGGCCACCATACGTGCTCATAGGGTTCTCACTATCAAGATTTGAAACACTTGATACCCTCGTCACGGTTCCACCATTCCAAGGACATATATCAATACATATTGCAATAATAATGATTTACGCGATATAGAATAAAATGCCTTTTATTATTGATTAATGAACATTATTACAAAGAGTTAATTCTACAATAATTGATTGGCTCTAGGGCATCTACTCTAACATTATTCTCATTGTAATATAGGAAATAGAATTATAATAGGAATAGGAATAGGAAATATAATTATAATAGGAATGTAACAATTTACTTCCTAGATTAGTTTTGTTGTTTTTGCTATAAATTCATTGTACAATTCATTATGAAATACAAGAAAATATTTCTCCACATGTGTTATTACATACTAACCCATTCCCCACTCACTAAGCATTTCTAGCTCACCCCTCATTTTCAAATGTTTTTCTTTCCCCTCCACAGGTCAGGAAGGTGTTCGTGCAGAAGAGTGAATCCCACTCAAGGTTGGGCCACAAGACTTTACTTCATCATAAGTTCCATGGTTGTGTTTCATTTTCTGCTGCAAAGTTCATGTTTCTTCATCATGTATTTTATTTCATGTTTTGGATTGTAAAAGATATGGAAAAGTCTGATACCATATGTTCATTTTGTAAAAGAAAATTCAGTTGCATTTGTTTATTTGCAAATGATGTTATATTTATTTGTGAGAAACAAAAATGAGTGTTTACAAATGTTTTAGCTGGAAGAGTTTTATGATGTTTTATTTATAAACAGGTTTTATATTTTTCCCACATGGCATGTCTCAATCACCCGAGTCTCATGGGTACGCCGGGAGTCTATGGAATAAGGAGGGTTGGGACGGGTTGTATCAAAAAACATGAAGGAACTTGAAGAAACTTTTCATAAAATGCATTGAACTATCTATTAATTCTATATCACATGTATTATTTACAAAAATTTTGTGTGATCAAGTTATCAATTCAACAACTACAAACGAGTAATTGGTGACCAATTTGCCCATGAGGGAGGGAATGAGACATTGATGAGCATCTACTACTAGCAATAGACATGACTAAAGCTTCCTCCATTTGCCTATCAACACAACTTTCGATCAATGAGATTGCAAACTCCATAAAGCTTGCATCACATGACAATGTGATTGGCCCATTGCCTAGTAAACCAAACTCTTCCTCAAACATCCTTAAAAGCTCTTGAAATATGTGACTCCTAAGATATGTTATGGGAAACACAAACCTCTTTTGATCAACTGTGTAAGCAACAAAATGGCCCTTATTCGCCGCTGATGGTGCACTAGTTTTATTGAATCCGGGTAACAAAATCCTTTTTCTCTTGAGGGCAGCTGTCCTTTGCCACTTTTTTGCGAGCTTGATGAGTTTCTTGGCGCTTATAATTTTGTTTAGAATGTGTGAATAAGAGAGAATTGATGAGAAGGTTTAGTACTTGAAACTTGAGTTGTGTAGAAGGCAATGCAAGTGCATTGGCTTTATATTACAAGGCTATAGAATTCTTCCTTGCAGGTGGGGTTCTTTGTGTAAGCATTCTTGGGTGCATAAGCATGTGGTGATTGCGAAAAATTGGTGTTAGCATTGTGGACAAGCTTGGAACTGGTAGGCAATGAACCAAATTTTTGCCAAGTAGATTAAGGCGCCACCGGTCCCAATATTGTTGAATCTTTATTGTTTGGGTCCTTGGGAACTTTTGATCTACTTGGCAAGAATGGACATTCTATCTAGATCTAAAACTCTCCCATGAATATATCTATGAAGAAATAGTTTTGGAATTTGGTAAGGGAAAATGATTTGGCAGATCTAGGCATGTGCAAGACATACACTTATAGCATGTTGGCCCCAGCATGTTCTAAGTGAACTACCAAACAAGATATACATAAATATGTGGTTCAAATGAAGCAGCTTTAATGGAATTAGAAGAGTTCACATTTTGCAAGTCACAACTTGGAGTGAAGTATCTTTAGACTCTAGTTCTCTTTGAGTCACACAATGTTGTATTTGCATTGCCATGTCTCCTAACAAATTAGAATTTGGAATACAGAGGGTCCCAAGTGATTGTCAGCCACAGAAGTTTTAAGTCCTGGTGAAAGAATGAGGCATCCCCTTGCCTCTTACATTTAATTCCAGGGACATTTAGATGCACATGTTCTATTTTTTGGCATGTTCCCTAGTACTAGTTTTTAATGAAAGATTAGATATATACATTAGGAGTCAGTATTTTCGCCTATGTTCTTGAAAATTTGGTGAAAATAAGATTGATGAATTGATTGGTCCCAGTATCTGTTATCGCAATTGAAAATGAGTTGATAGTTTTCAGCTATGTTCAATCTTGTTTTGCTGATTTTCTGGTAGAACCAAACATGTCATAGCTTCAAGGTCCCGAGCTCCTAAACATCAGCACATGGTTCTGCATCTAATGTGACTTACATAAGGAAACAACCAGAGATTATTTTCATTCAGAAGTTTGAGTATATAATTAGGCCATCTGCAATTATTTTCACTCAGGAAAGCAACACAATTGATAGTGTTATAACATTCTTTGCTTGAAATCTTTCTACTTTCAGAATTTTCCATTAAGACAGCATGCTAAGTACCAAGAAACTTGTAAAAATGGCAATGAAGTGGCGAAAGGCGGCCGTAGAAGGAAGAAAAAGAATCTTGTTCCAAAGGGCAAATAGTTTTGCCAATTTAAATGGTTCCAACACTTCATATGTGGCTAACAAGGGTCACTTTGTTGTGTACACAACGGATTGCAGGCGCTTTGTGATTCCTCTTCAATTTCTTAACAATGACATTTTTCGGGAACTCTTGAAAATGTCAGAGGAGGCGTTTGGATTGCCAAGTGATGGCCCCATTACGTGGCCGTGTGATTCCTTCTTCTTGTTGGAGTTGTCGATTACTTCAGCATTAATAGGTAACAGAGATGCACTCGGGGGTCCTGCTGTAGGATTTCTTTTAAGTTACTAATTCTTTATTGGGTTGGGCTTAGGAATAGGAATCCTTGTTAAACTAGGTTTAGTCTCTTAAACCTAGTATATAAACATACTTTTCTCTTGTTATGGGCGAGAGAGCAATTCATTCATTGTAAACGAGAGAGATGAGGCATATTGCAATAATATTGACTCAGTTGGACATAGCCCACATTGGGTGAACCAGGGTAAATCACGCGTGTTATTTTCTTTATTTACTATTTGATTTGTTTTACTATTATATTTTGTTCCTATTGTTGTCTCTATTTCGTTCACTTCTTCAAGTACATGGTGTCACTGATACGAGGCAGCATCGTGAAGAATCAAGACAAACTTGAGCCTATGTCAGTAGTTACTACTTGCTGCTCATTGTCATCCTCTTTGCAGCAAGAACCAAGACATCAAAATGTACTTGTTTGTAACTGAGATCAAAATTAACTTTTGTAGAAGATACACAACATTTTTCTAATGAGAATATAATTACAAATTCTAATATCTTCTTAGTAGTTTCTATTTATATGGTAAAAAATTATGTGAGCTTAGATCATATATTAAAGTTGTTATTTTGATCTTTGAGGGGCAGATAAATCAAAGGGATCATGAAAATAAATATCTGGCTAATTTGATACAACTTACAATAGAATTGCTTAAAATTTTGTGTTAATAACGATTATATCTTAACTACCTTTGGGTGACCCAGCAGTTCGATAGAGACTATTGCGTGTATTTTTCAAAAAAAATTGAGTTCGAGTCCCTCCTCAGATACTGATAGGGGTAGCTAAAACACCTCTTACCCGATCGGTAGTTCTAGGGTTTTGGTGGATTAGTTAAGGTACGCATAAGCTAGCCCGGATACCCCCGGTAAAAAAAAAAAAAAAAAAAAACCAATTACATCAGAATGGACAATCTCATGTGACATGTTGAAAAGAAAGAGCAAGTTCTACTGTTTACATTCTGATGGTGAAAGCGTAATCAATTGCCTTCATTACAGCTTTTTTTAGGATGATATGTTATTCTCAATAGATCATGCACAAAAAAAAAGAGAATCTCCCAACATAAATGGTGCTGCTATTTTGATATCGTTGCTTCTTTCTCAATATCTTCCAAGTGAGGGATTTAAATGGTAATATTGTATGCAATAATATGTCTACAAGGTATTAATATGACCTCTATTGTGTTTAACTACTTTTCAGAAACATGTTTTTGTCAAGATAACAGCTTGGATCAGGAGAAAATCTTAGTTCATATAGTAAAATTTTGAAAGATTATAAAACAAATAACAGAAGATAGGTTCAAATTTAGTTGTGAACCAAATAACTGATCTGTTTCGGTTGTTGTTATAAATGTAACATGTCCAGGTAAATTTTATAAGATAATTGTAACAGGAAATTTTTCATAACTATATTTGGTTTACCCTCGAAAGAAAGGCAGAAAAGTAAGAAATTTTTTGAGGATTCTTCATTTAATGTATCAACTATATATCAATTTACACCATGGTAGTATAACTAAAAAACTAGAACTATGATTTACATTAGAAGCTGCAAATTAATGATTGTTGATTACTTTGGTTTTCATGGAGATTACCGGTAACTAAGGACATAAGCAACGCCTTCTCTATATCTTTTGTTGCATTCCTTTGAATCAAAGAGATTGCATACTTCATGAAAATTGCATCACATGGCAATGTGATAGGTCCATAGCTTGGCAGTCCAAACTCATCTTCTGCCATCGTAAAAAGCTCTCTAATGATGTTGTTTTAAAGAAATTTTAATGGAATCACAAAGCGTTGTTAATCATTTGTGCATACAACAAAATGACCCTTCTCAGTCATTGAACATGTTCTACAGTTTTCTCTTCAACAACCCCAAAGGCTCTCGGCAACGAGATTCTTTTTTGCTTGCTTGCAGCCAGTTTTTGCCTCTTCTTGGCCAATTTGATCAAGCTTCTTTGGACTAATCATGTTGTTTTTGTCAGAGAAATGTATTGGATCTGAAGAACACTGAAAAGCTATGATTGCTATGGATGGAAGGTTATAGGAAATGGATTTGTTATATTGTAACAAATGTAGAGACAGTCCATTCATTATTGCTGCCCTTCTGTAGGGACTTAAGGGAGGCAAACCATTTGAGATCAGTAAAGTTATATAGGCAATTGGCCAACTTAATCAGTTGTGTTTATTATCTTATAGACAAGGTGGAGCCTTTCACATTCGTGCTGCCTGGAGTTTTGATGCCATGCTGGTTAAGGGCTGCTAGGGCTGGTGGCTCAGAATCTCAGACATCAAAATGTATCCTTCTCAATTAAAAGCTATAAAATGTAGCATAATTAGCCTTCCCCTGTTGGCCTCCCCATGGTAATGAAAATTATTCAATAACCGTTATGTGAATTTTAATGAAAATTCCAACAATGATCATCAGATAGGAAACTTCAAATTTTTTGTTCACATGATCACATCCCTCTCGCAAATCCGGTGTTTTGTACTTTAAAGATAGAAATATATTACATTCTTCTGTAATTTTGTAAGTTTCAAGACAACTTCATCACTGTCGAATGGCTTGGTTTTCATATAGATGATCCGATAAGATATCTTGAAGCCATCTTTGCCTGTATTATTTTATTAAAAAAGAAAAAAAAATAGGATTATTCAACAAAAGGGGTTTTGATCTTAACCCCTTAGGAGACATTTGGTTGGGGGTTATATGAGATTACTAGGATTATGTCATCTTATATTACTTGATTATCATGTTTGGTTATCAAGTAATATAAATTTTGGTAATCTTTCAATACCAATACTAGTTACTGTTGGTAATATTAGAGGTAATCTGATAACTTTAAGTTTCTTAGGTATTGTAAGATTATCAAGGTAATTTTATTTTTATTATAATTTTATCATTTATTAATAAAATTTTAGGACAATAATACCATTGTTTTTAAATTAATTCACATGAATCTAGCCTTTACCATTTCACCCCAATTAATTAACTTTTTAGACAAAATTAACCTTGAATTCAAAATAAGTTGCAACCCACCCAAGCCACCACCCCCACCCACTTGCCGCCAACCAAACCACCACCATCTATCATCGGAAGTTGCCAGAAGTCACCGTGAGTAGTCCACCGTCATTGGGAGGTTCCGATATGGTCGTTTCTGGCCATATTAATGGCCGAAAACACCCCTATCAAAGTAGATCTGGCCATTAACGGCCAGACTTATGGCCTTTATCGACCATATCAAGGTGAGATATGACCGTTAATGGCCAAATCTATTCTGGCCAGAACAGATCCTGCCGTTAACAGCCAGATCCATTGATTTGGTCAAAAATGGCCATAATAGATCTAACCATTTTCAGCCAGATCTACTCTAATATGGGTGTTTTTGGCCATCAATATGGCTAGAAACAGCCATATCAGAGCCTCCTGATGACGGTGGGCTACTCACGACGACTCCCAGCGACTCTTGGCGACTTTTGGAGGTGGATGGTGATGGCAGGCAATGGCTCGGGGTGGTGGGGGTGATTTTGTTATAAATTAAAGTTTTATATAAGCAGGGGTGTTTTAGCTAAATTTGAAATGTTGGGGTTAAAAGAAATTATTCAAAAATTAATAATAAAAATAATATTATATTAATATTTAAAAAGGGCAATTTAGTAATTTAAATAACATACCCATCAATTTATTCCTCCAAATCAAATATATTAATATAACACACCCATCAAATCCAACATTCCTTAAACCAAACGCACCATTTAGGTTTAACCAAATAAGAGCATCTCCAAATAACTCTTTATATGACTCAACTCCTTATTATAAAGAATCTTTCTATAAAAATAAGAGTTCATTTGACTTTTTATCCTTTAAATATAAATTAAAGAGTGAATTTGACTTTCTATATTTAGAAAGTCAAATTTCACTTTCTATCATAATTTTAATTAACAAGTTTTTATGCATTTCATTTATTAATTGTCTTTCTATTAAGTCTCTTTTTTTAAAATAAAGAACATCTTTATTAAATGTTAAGAGTTTATTTAATTTGAATAAAATTTTTATTTTTTATATTTAAAAATTAATAAAGATATTTTTTTATTTATATGAAAAATCACTTTAAAATAAGAGTATTCTCTAACAAATTGAACAATATGACTTTATCCCCCCTTCTCTGAGTCCATAGTGCCATCTCATCTATCACACCATCTGTCTGCCACGTCATCAAGCACCCGTAATTAAAAAAAAAAAAATTTAAACATCAAATTTCGAATTTGAAAATTTTCAAGCCCAAAATTTCACATATCAGCATAAACTAATATCAAATCCTTTTCCCCCAGAATTTCAAAACCCTAAAATTCGAAATCTCTCCTTCCCCAAAATCATTTGAACCCTAAAATTTTTCCAAACCCAATTTCAATTTTGTAAAACCCTAGCCCCCACCTATCCTTTGTTGAATGATAAACTGACAGGAAAAATGAAAACTTCTTGTTAGATTTTTGCTGTGAGAGAGAAGTTGTAAATGATATAGAAGCAGAAATATCAAATATAATTTTAATCCCACCCAAGCAGCAAAAACGATTCTCTCTTCACTCTTTCAGCTCTGAATGGCGGACAAGCCAAGAAAAGTTATGGTGTAGTACGGTGATGTTGCCTCGTTTCGAACACTCATCACACAGCCATGTGCACCCTTTTGCATCTAAAGCTTCCTGCGGCTTTTCTTGGTTCATTTGTGGTTCAAAGTTTCAATCTTTTTTATCAGTCTCATTTTGAAGACTGGTCTCTTATGGCCAACCCAGAAGCTCACGAGACTGATCATAGAAGGAGGAAGGTTTTTGAGTTGAAAAGGGAGTTACAGAGACTTTTTAAGACCATTCTTGATGAAGATGATTATGGCATGCAAGTAACTGATGAGGCCTTGAGGGTCTTGTCTTGTTTGAAAGAGTTTCACTTGAAGAAATCTCATTCTATTAGTGTTGATTGCTTGGATGTTCCAGAAGTGTTCAGGTGTCCTATTTCTGGAGAGATTGTGGCTGACCCTGTTGTTTTGGCTAATGGCCAGGTTAGTTATTGCTCCAACTTAATTTTGGTTGTTAATATGAGGGTATGTTTATTTTTTATTTTTGCTGAACTTTGTGTGGGTTAGTGGTGGTGGGGTTGTCAAGTGTTCAATCCTTCTGTTTCTGTTGGCATTGTTTTGGTGATTTTCCTTTTCAAATTTCAGATTTACATTTTGGTTTTCCCTTTATGTGTTTATTTGATTCCCCTAAAATTAATGGAGCTTGATTTCATTGAACCAAAGTTCATTAATTATCTTATGGTTGAAATAGGAAGTTCCTAGTTTGCTTCAAATTCATCTATCAGTATCACTGTGTCATGAAGTTCTTGTTATTTCATTTTCTGTACACATTTCATTTTGGCCTTGATATTCACATTTGATTATGTCGTTCCACTTTGCCTTGGAAATCTTAAATAGTATCCACCATAATTTGGAAGTGGTTTGCAATTTTTTCAGTCTTGAAATCTGTTTCTTCCAATTCCAGAATAGTTTTGCTGGTTGGAAGATATAGGTTCTTTGTTTTCTTAACATTGATCAATTCGAGATAAAAATTTAGGACTAACATGTGTAAAAGCATTTGTTTGACTAATGATTATCCATTTTTTTAAAAATATTTCTTGTAACTTAGTTTGCATAATTGCAGGAAATCCCACCAAAGTTTGTGATGAAGATGAAGTTTGGGGATGAGCTGACTAATGTTGCTACACTAACAGTCCCTAACGGTGGAGTTTGGCAAGTTGGAGTGGTAAAAGAAAAAGACCGAAAAGAGTGCCGGTGAGTATCAGGTTGGTCGAGTCGTGGGAGTGTGATAAAAGGAGGTTGGAATAATTTTTAACAATTTGGAGGAAGGAGACATTTGTGTCTTTGAGATGATGAGAAACGACGACTTTTATCTGAAAGTTTCAGTACATAAAATCAATCCATAATGAAAGTCATTAGCGTGCATCCTTGATATTTGACTTGTGATTTGTTATTGACTATAAATTCATCAGGACTTTCTTATAAACATTCCTGTTCAAATTTTTCATGTTCGGCAGTTACGGGTGTTCAAAAGCGGTTAACTAAACCTATTAACCGCTTTTTGAACTGAACTAGTTTTTCGGTTCAAGAAAATTTCTAAACCAAACTGGTTTAGGGAAAACCGATGTTTCGGTTAACCCAAAAACCAGTTAACCGTTTTGAAAAAACCGGTTTTTACCTTAAATTGGATTACAGTGTTTTTTTTTTTTTCTTGAATTAAATTGTAAACATTAACAATACATATCTAAATAAAAATTAAACATTCATAAATATCCATTGATCACAACTAACAATACATTATAGAGAGAGAGAGAGAGAGAGTAAATCAATTACAGTTAATTGGTTTGCATTTTCACCAAAACTGGAAACTGAACCTAAAATCCAGTTTTTTGAATTCTTTGAACCATAACCGAATCGGTTTTTTGATTATCGATTCGATTTGGTTTTTGCATTTTTTTGAACACCCCTAGTTGGACTACACTAAATGTTGGCAAGTTAAACAAGTTAGCGTGGTAAAAGAAGAAGGACAGATTTTGTTCGATAACTTCCAGAGTATGTAGAGTATCACTCCATCGGTCTAGTAAAGTGTCACTCCATCGGTTTAGGAAACCCTTTAGTTTTCCGATTCAGATCAAATTCAAATTTTCATGTTGGCGACAATGATGTTTCATGAATGTGTTGTCGGCCTATTGTTAATTGGATTTATCATTTGTATTATAGATACATATATTTGTATTTATAGATGGTAAGTTTTAAAGAGTAGTTTGAATCTTTAGTAGTTGGTGTGGTTAGCTTTGTATGTGCAGTTAAAATTTTAGTGAACGAGCCAGATTTTGGTCATCATCAAGATAAGGTCCAGGTGAAAATATTCCGGTTGTAACGCCCCATTTGAGGTACGTAGCTAATGTTTCTTCCTTTGCTCTTATTTGAGTTGGTTTATTAGTATTATTGTTTGGTTGACCTTTGATTGAGTGATATGTTGAACACTTGCTTTGAAATTGGTTGAAAATAGAAGAGGTTTAGTGTTCCAGGCTTCGCCCGGCGAAGAAGAATCTTCGCCACGGTGAATAGTTGTTAAAGCCCGAGAGAAGTGCTTGACGGTTCGCCAACGACGAGCTTCTTGCAGTGGCGTGGCCGACCAAAATGTTTGTTAAGTTTTAGATATTTTCTTCCCTAAGGGCATTTTGGCCATTTTACCCCTAATTAGCAGGAAAAGTGGGGAGTCAAATGTAAGGAAATTTCTTGGAGCATTTGTTAATATGGGGGTGTGTTTGTAATGAATCAAAGGATATAGATGGAATTCCTAAGGAAGAGTAAGGGCAAAATGGGAAGGCTTGTGCATAAAGTGTGTTAAAAGGAATTAAGTCATTGTAAACCCTTCATTCTTCTTCTCCATCGCCACTCTCCTTTCTTACTTCCTCTCAATTTCTCTTTCATTTGTTCAAGGTTTTTAAGAGGGCTTTTGGAGTGATTTGGGATAGGAAATCAATCTAAGTCATCCTAAGGTAAGGATTCTTGCTTTGGATGTGAAGCTTTGTGAGATTTTATGTATATTTGAATATTGAGGCCTTTTGGTTCATTTGTTTAAAGAGTAGAGAAAAATCAAGCAAACCAAGAGAAAGGAAGAGCTAGTGAGATCTCTCCATATCAAGGTAAGTAAATCCCAACCCAAGTGGAGATTTGAGAATTTTCTTGATTAGGGTTTTAATAGCAATTATGTATGTATGTTGTATACATGTTATATGCTATGTTATTGAGTCTCAAATGGAGATTATTATTGCTTTGTGGTTGTTCATACATTTCAATTATGAGAAGTGAGATGTGGGTTGGAAAGGTAGTTTGAGATGGAATTGAATGATATTGAGAAATCCTTTTTGGAAGTGTTATTCTTTGGTAGGAATTATGGCTATGTGAGGGAGTTTTCTCCCATTTTGGATGGTTAGAGAAAGACATAGAATTATCATTATAGTAGAGTCTTGTTATGCACTTGAGTTGTTTGATGAAATGCCTAATAGAGGTTTGAGTATTAGTAGTGAACCTTAATTCTTGCAACATTGCATGTTGGCATTTCATAAGTGCATTAGTGGAGATGAACCATCCATAGGCATTAATTGTGCATTGAGAAGTGGTTTAAGAAAGAGTAGAAAACTTGGTGTATGCAACTACTTTAAGGGTAGAGTGAATGAAAAGAGCATTAGAAATAGGTTGATGCTTTGTGATCGTCACCCGGTTAGTTATTAGAAACGGGTTGATACTTTGTGATCGTCACCCGGTCAGTTATTAGAAACGGGTTGATGCTTTGTGATCGTCACCCAAAAGTCATGAGGGACGGGTAGGTGCTTTGTGGTCTCCACCCGATAGTTACGAAAACCAGGTAGGTGCTTCGTGATCCCCACTCGGTAGGCACTAAGAGCGGGTTGGTGCTGTGTGAACTCCACCCGACAGTCATGAAGAGTAAGATGGTGTTGTGTGAACGCCATCCGGCCGTACCTCTGGTAAGATGGGGCCATGACGTTTAGTAGAAAACAATAGAAAGAAAGTGTGAGGAAAGAATTAAGAGAAATACATACGGGGATAGATAGATAGAGGGTTTACTTACTGAGCATTATTTTGTGCTCACCCCATTATTTTCCTTTGTGGATGCAGGATCTAGGTGATGAAGCAGTCAGAGGGGCATCGGCAAGCGAGGAGCAATAGTTACACTGTTTCCCCTGTTTTTGTTTTTTTTTTTAAATGGCATTTTGTAAATAATGCTCTTTGTGTATAAAATACTTATTACATATAAAAAAAAGTTTTGGGCCCATTTTCTATTATTATTATGCATGCATTGTACTAGTCTACAGCACTTGTTACACCGGTGAAACTAAATTTTTTAAACTCTTCTTTGAAAACTCACCTACCATTGCAGGACTTTGGGATGTCACGTGACATATGTATTGCACCCATTTAATATGCTTGTCACTTTTGATTATACTCTGTGTAACGTGCTTCTCTCTCTTATGAGTTGTCCTTATTGTATTATGTTGTTGTTTACCATTTCCATATCTTCTCTTGTGAATTACATGCCATCTCTTCATCCTCTCTGATCCATAATTTATGATACGCTAAGTCCTGATGATTTTATCATATTTATGTATTACATTTTAACATGTTAATTACGAGCGATAATATGGTAGCTTAGCTATACTATTGAGATGGGCATTTGTAAGTGAAGACGTGATGGGTAACCATAGAGTTCGGTAGATTAAACGAGGAAAGAGAACGTTGAGGTATTTGAAATGACATGTGATAGTAGGGTTCTATTTATAATGTTTTAAAATGAATTGGCTCGTCAAGTGTGGGAGTAGATGAAAAAGAAGGACGTGAGTATGACATGGTGCCATAAGGCTTACTCATCAGACAAAATCTTTTCAGAATGCAAGTTTATTGGCTCACTCAAAATTTATCTATTTTTTTAAGTAAACAAAACTGAATTTGGGGTACTTTTTTTTTTTTCAACTTTATTACAGGTTTTAATAATCTTGTAACTTTTAAATTTTAATAATTTCATGAGTCCATTTTGTTGGTGCTTAATTTTGACACCAACTAATCGAACATGAGAAATATTGAGCTGACTTAGAAGACACACGTGTATATGAGATATTGGGTTGAATAAGAGATGAAGAACAATGTTTAAAGTGGTTCGGATGTTTAAACAAGCGAATCCTACGTCTACTGATTTGTATTAATGTATAGGATCAAGTCGCGTCTAGCGAGCTGATTTATAGCTTTGAGAGAGAGAGAGAGAGAGAGAGAGAAAATCCTATTACAGAGTGAAATTAGCTAATCCCACAAATGGGAGAGGAGCCCTCTATTTATAGTGAGATGAATTATGGTAATGATTACTGAATCTGTGAGTGGGTTAGATTGCCGTGCAAATCCTTCTTTATGTCCCATTGCTCACCTGCTCGAGTGATTTCCTCGACTTGTGCAGGGATTGGACACGTGGAATGCCTCTCGCCTTTCACCAGTCTGGCACACACCCACTGCACTGGCAGGAGCATGGTACTTGCGTCAATATGCGATGTGGCTACATCTGAATGGTTGCAGAACCTACCTAAGCTTTGACCACCCATACTGACAAGGCTCGACATCAGCCTTACTTTTTCAGGCATAACAGAAGTCTTCTAGCTTTTAAGGTTTGAAAATCGGACCTTGAAAACTACATAATTATGCCTTGACTTGATGTGTGTTGAATGGACTATGGTCGATCCGACCTAGTTACAAAGAGGTCGTAGAAACATTGTCATGCATGTGACCTGAAATGATCTTCCTTAAGGTCTGCGACCTGTTCTAGACCTTATTCAGTGCTGTAACAATGATTTTGGTCTTCGACCGAAGCTCACGACCTGAGTATACTTGGAGACTTTTCATTGAAAGCAAAATCACGTCGCTTCGCAGCTGACATGTGACTAGGGCGAAGAGTCACGTCGCTTCGTGACTGACATGACAAAGAGTGTTTTATATAACAACCTCTTCAAATGTTATTCGTTGCACTTTTGTAGTTGATACATTTAATGAAATGCCTTTTGCTCTGACAGATGTGTCTTATGCGCAATAAGTGCCAGCCATGCGCATTAAATGCGAGCCATGTTGAAACGACATTCCCTATTAGAGCATTAAATGCGGATGTGGGTGCATTTAATATGGAGGAAGGAAACGTGCCGTCGCTTGAGCGTTCTAACAGAAAAGAACGATGATTTGGTTTGTCAAAGCTTGATGATCACTCTTCTTTGTTGATTAGCGACACGTGGTCGCGATCAATGGTGAGAAGTGATCTCCGTTCAAACGTTGTTTGACTTCGGGAAAACCAAATGCCACTTCCTTCACTATAAAACTTTAGACTCGCCTCTGGTAATGTCACAATACTCACTTGTTTGGAGAGAAAGCAAGAAACTTTTGTGAGCCTTGATTTTCCGTCTTTCAGACTGGTGCGCGCTTGACACTCAGAATAGGAGGATCAGTCTTCATACTCAAGAAGTAAGAATGGTTCCTCTACCATTTTATTTCTTTTTTGCTTTTGATGGTTGCCATGCAGTGATAGTGTTTGCCGGTAGTTGATCGGAGATGAAATCTTCTCCTAGGGTCTAAGCCATTGGGGGTGGCTCTTAAGAATTATGTTAGGGTTTTTTTTAGGGTTTAAGGGAGGAAGCATTTATTTTTTCCTCCACGTCATCGTACAAAATAGTGTACGACGACTGAGTGATTCCTGCATGAGGGAGCCAGCTCGCCGGTGCAGGATGCCCAGTGGGTCCCTCTCAGGAGATTCTATCGGTAATTACTGTCGAGGAGATTTAGAAGGTGGTAGACCAATACGCTCTCAACATAGAGGTGTTCGAGCATAGGACATACACAGCTCGGAATCCACCAGAAGGAATGGCTATGATCTGCGAGAATATTTTTAAGAGTGGAGGGTTGATCCCTTTCCACCCCTTAGTTAGGTCAGTCCTGGATCACTTTAGGATCGCACCTTTACAGCTTACGCCGAATGCGTATATGATAGCGTGGCTATGTATATCGCATGGCGCGAGAACTGTTTCGACGAGCTAATCACACTAGAGCTTGGTTGCTCGTACATCCTGAAGAAGAGTAAGGACAATGATTCCTTCTACCTCTCGAAGCGGCCTACCATCGAAGCAGGAATACATAGTTGCCCCAGAAATGTTGGGGCGTACAAGACGAAGTTTTTCTTTTTTCGATATGATGGCATTTGCCGAATTTAAGGACCGAGTAGGTTCTCCTTTCTTTGAGTTCGTGAATTTCCTTTTAGTCTTCGCTGATGAGTTTTTTGTTTCTTAGCAATTAACAAGACGACCAGGTTATCCACTCTTGAGGATCCAGACAAAATCACATCCTTCGGCTTTTTGCCTAAAGAAAGTCGAGACACTAGACTGCTTGTGACAACCGTAAATTTACGGAAGTACGATTTCTTCAATCCCGAAGCGACCTTAGAGACCACATCGAGTAAGCACCATAACCTTAGCTCGTTTCTTAATTTTGCATGCAGCGAACTGTTTTGCTAACGATGTTTGCATGCAGCGACCATGCCTCCCAAAGTGCCTAGATCACCATGACCAAGACAGTTCACCTTCCCCCGGGTAAACGTCATTGGATCGGTTGGAACGGCTCCAAACGGTCCCCTCGTCAGAGGGACACCGACAGGCACTCTGGTTTGACTGCAGGCACTCCCCAGCCTTCGACTGCTCGCCCAAAGCAAAAGACCATGGCCCAAAAGACCAAGAAGCGAAAGCAACTTCTAGCTGAGGAGTCAGAGTCTGAGCCAAAGGGCTTAGGCATTCAGCCCGAGAGGTCGCAACCTTATCAAGCGTTCCACTTAGGAGGGCCTTCCAAGTGCGCTACTGGTATCTCCATTGCCCTCGAGGGTCCGCAGACGAGGCAGAGCGAGGTTGCAGGTCTTGGGAGGAGGCTGGGCAAGGAGCCAGAGAAGGGAACGCTACCTATTGCAGGCACGGGTATGGGCACACCCGTGCTAGACTCGATGAGGCAACTGCCAGTTCATCTTTAGCCAGTGGTCTTCACCTTGCTAGAGTACGGGCTCGCAGAGGCATTCGAACAGTTTGTGGCCTCTAACCCTATGGACCTGATGTCCATATCCTTCCAACACCTAAGCTAGGTAAAATGAGCTGTCCTCAACGAGGACTTTACATTTGCTTTTTTTGGTAGAAAAGAAACTAACTCCTTACTCTCTTCGTTACGCAAGCATTGCTCTCTATGCACTTGTCCATACAGAAGGCTCAGCTGGGGGTTGTTGAGGGGTTGGTCGAGCTGAGAGATGAGAACACGCAACTTAAGCAGGACTCAAAAGTCGTGCAAGCAGAGAAATATTCATCCACCATTCAGGCAAATTAGTACCTGTCTAAAAGAAATGTTGCTCTTCGCACGGTGGACTTCCAGAAGGCCGAGCTAGAGAAGCGAGGAGAGGAAGTAAAGGAGCTCCAAAGGACAGTGGCCAGACTCACCAAGGAGGCTGGCAAGAAGGAAAATGAGCTACAAACAAACTCTGAGTGGGCCTAGTGAGAAGAACGGGGAAGGGCAGAGCTGTGGGAGACCACCGAAAAGCAGAGGTGGGTGCTTGAGGCCGAACTCCAATTCACCCAAGGCCGGGTCATTTCGCTGAATGCAGAAATGCAACAGCAAGACTTGGAGATTGAGAGAATGGTTACCAAGTGGACAATCCAGTCCATCTATGCCCGTCGGCCAAAGAACCACAGGATCGATCTAACCAACCTCCCCGAAGAGTACCAGGATGCCCTCAGCTTTATGGCATGGGGCGATGATGAGGAAGCGGCTTGGGGACCTGACCCGAATGAGGAGCATTTGGAGTATGTCCCAGAGGAGCTCGCACCCGAGCAGGGGATTGGCAACCAGCCTGGGGATGATGAGGTCGCACCACTGGGACTTGGGGATGAGGACCAGTGATCTGCTTTTGTACCGCCTTCCCTGTGCTTGCTTTTATGTATTTTTTATTTTTTAATAATAAATAAAGACTTCGCTTTCTTAATTTTTTGTGAGTACTTACAATTTTTCGTATCCCACAAGCGTTACACATGAGATCGCATTCTAACTGTTTACAATAGCATTCGTATAAGTAATGTTTATGCGAACATAGTCATATACATGCCAAAAAAGCGATTACAAAAGAACTTACATTATTTACAAAGCTTGAGAAAAGTAAAATCTTTACAAAGGAAAAATGAACTCGAAATTATTGATAATACCTTCCTGCTTACAAGACTAGCAAACTATTGCTTTTTTCTGAGTCTTCTGGATTTCCTTCTTAGGAGTGACCTCCTTTTCAGAAGTAATTTCCTTTGTAGAAGTATCCTTCAAACGTTGAAATTTTGGGTTTCTTCTTTCCGAAGTATCATAGTCATAGTCTCGACTTTTTCCATCTTTATTCTACTTTGCCGCATTAACCTGCCTAGGAGAAGAGATTACCTGCTTATCCACAGTTTTCTCCTTTTTAGCAGTACCATTTGAAGCCAAAGTAATCTTCAAAGGACAATTCCTTCTCAAGTGTCCTTGTTGTTTACACTTGGAGCATGAGAAGTGATTTCCAGTTTCCTTATTGTCCGCCATTATCCTGCAAGTCTTTAAAGAAATGTCTAGACAAAAAGTCAGCAACAAAGTTAGATTTACCAAAAATATATTCAAATTTGATTTTATAATCTGCAAACCAAATTTGCCATCTGATTAGTCTAGCTTTATCATCCTTTAAAGACAATTTCATAAAAGTTTTTAAATATTTAGAATATGTCCTTAAAGTAAATTCTTGACTGATTATGAACAATCGAAATCGGTCAATACATTCTTTCACTGCTAAAAATTCCTTTTCATGAATAGGATAGTTTATCTCAGCAGGAGAGAATTTTTCTGACGCATATCAAACAATCCGTTCAATATTATCAGTACCCTTAGCCTTAAGCACACCTCCCCAGTACAAGTAAGATGCATCGCTTTCAATAATAAGAGCATCTCCATCTTCCAAGAGTTTTAAAGGTTTAAATTGCTTTGTCAAGGCCTTGGTCCGCTTAACACAATTAGTGTCTTCAAGTGTCACTTTATCACTAAGCTTAAGCGTCAAGCCTTTGATTACATTAGCGAGATTAGGAACATACTCGGGCATGTAATTGGCTAATCCAAGAAATTGCTGTAACATGTGCTTATCTTTCATCACATCTGGAAAATCTAGCAACTTCTTTGAGATATGTTCTTAGAGTTGAATACCTCATTCACCTATCTCAGTGCCTAAGAATCTCACCTTGTTCTTAAACCATTCTACCTTTCTTTCAGATAGAATCATTCTATTATCAAGGAACTTTTGATTACCAGTCTAAGATGATTTACATGTTCTTCCTTGGTTTTACTAAAAACCAGAACATCATCAATATAGACTACACAAAAGTTAGATAAGTTTCCAAAAACCTTATCCATTTTCCTCTAGAATATCGATGGTGCCTACTTAAGCCCAAAAGGCAAAACCATCCATTCAAACAATCCTTTTGGATAGGTGAAAGCTGTCAAAGAAAAATGCTTGACTCCTCCATTCTAATTTGCTAGAATCCTGACTTCAGATCCAAATCTAGCTTTATTCAAACAAGCTGATCTGTTTGGTATCTTATAGGCATAATCAATGGTTTTATCATTTAATTGCCTATAATCAATAACCATCCGCGCTTTTCCTCTTTCCTGCTCAGCTCTATTCATAACCATGAATGCTGGCGAAGAGTGTGGGCTTTTACTAGCACACATCAATTGCTTTCCAGCAATTCTGGTATTTGCTTGCTAATTTCTTCCACTACATCAGGAGTATAAAGATAGGATTTTGTTGTTATCGTATCATCATCTTTCCTTAATTTAAACGAAGCATATATACCGTTCCTTTCCCATAACTTTAATGGTTGATCATCAAAGCATGAGAAAGTTCCTCTTTAAAGGATTTTACAAGTTCCTCAATCCTTAAAGAGTTCTTTTGGCTCTTGTTTTCAACCTTCAAGATTTTCTCCTTATGTATGAATTTATCCGTGCTCTCAGGAAATGCACTAGAGGGATCAACCTCCTGCGATATATCCCATGCGATCCAGTTTGTATGATAACTAGGATACAATCTTTGAAAGAAAACATTACAAGCCTCATCCACTTCTTTTGCTTCAGAAGGTTTCAACCACCATTTTTCCTTTTCCAAAATTTGGAAAACAATATGATCTACTTCTTGCCTTAGTTTCATTGGTCTAAAACAGTTCCTTACTTTGGAAACTTCAGGCTTAGCAAGAATAGGGATTTTATGACCTCCAAGGATAATGTGGTCGTTATCCTGAGTAAATGGTCTAACTTCTACTTGTCCTCTCAGAAAGCTATTTCCGAGAATAAAATCTACCTCTAAGTAATCCACTATTAGGACTTCCCTTAGAGTCGATTTCTTCTCGTTTAATAGTACAACCATGTTTTCAACCACATCCGTGATCATACTTTGACCTCCATCCGCAACCGTATTTAGGATTGGTTTTTCTAATGATTTCCAAACCTCTGGTGGAAAACATTGCTTCCTTGTAATACATTTGATTGCTCCTGTGTCTACAAGAATATCCAGAATATATTCCTCATATTCTGGAAAACACAGTTCAGCACGAATGCAAGTGTCAATAGTTCCCTGAACTATCGCATGGCAATGCATTTCATGACTCATCATCATTTTCGTGCTTGGAGTTTTGTCTTCATATACTAGAATTTGTACAGATTTATATCCAACTATTTTCCTGCTACTGTTGCTCCTAGCATCACTAGCAATATCATCTGTTTCCAGCATATTTTTCCTTGATGTAATAGGCTGAACCTCTTTATTCCGCTCTAGAGACACTGAGTTTCTAGGCATAGGAAGAGTAACCTTAACCTCATTATCAAGTTCCTGGATTTGAATTCCCTGATTTGGGTTTAATTCCTCCACGCTAGGCCGCGTTGAATATTCTAAAACCCATCGTTTTGAATATGCAAGAGCCTTTGCATTGACTACCGTAGGTCAAATTGGAATTAGAATCCTGTCCCAGGCCATGAACTTCAGTATCTGCACTGGAATTCATTCGTATAGGATTAACATAATTTATCAATCGATAAATTAACCTATATTGGACTGTTGTTCCGTCAACAGAAGCCATCAAGTTTTCTAATCCTGAAGTATGAATCTGAAGAACCATAATCCATTTGAGACTAACCATATATCCTGGTTTAACTGTCCCATAGGCATCTCCTAAAGCCAAATTAGCGTGAAAACCACCAACTAATGTTTTTCCAAACGTAAGGCATCGTCTATCCAGTAAAGCAACCTAAATAGGTACATTCATTCCTCCACAAAACAATACTTGTACACGTATCTATACAACACCAAGTTGTACATAGTTATACTTGCTGTTTGCCCGTTTGTTAAGATTTCTAACCTTCCGTAGCCACTCATCGTCCGAGAGTATCAATTCACCCTCTTGCGACTAAGATAAAGCCACACGAACATGTTTTTCATGTACATCTTCCAAGCCTCTGGCTTTAAACAACCACTTTGAGCGTTTTTCAAAAACTTCTCTAGGTGTTAACCTCATAATTATCTAATGCTCCGAACTACCCGAGTGATCCTTGTAATTAGATGATGAACTAATTATTGAGTTAGGGTTTTCATCTTCATCTCTGAGTGGGATAAGATCATCCTCATCACCAATTCCGCTATTCTAAGGATATTTACTAAGACTACTAGTCCTTTGCATGAATGTACCTATGTGTTGAAGATTTGAAGATTGTTCCTCAAAAGTCATATCTTTTGAGTCATCCTCCGAAGAATCTGAATCTTCAAAGTAATCCTAAATTAATTCATAAACCTCATCATCTGAATCAATTTCGTATCCCCAAACTGGCTCAAATTCAGAAGTTTGGCTTTTCGCATTGATTTCCAAAAATCTTACCACTACATTCTTCTTACTCTTATGAAGGCATTTATCCATAAAATGATTTTTGTCACCATAAATCCAGCAACAATTACAATCTTTTGCGTTTTTGCCAGATGGGCAGGTAGCACAAAACTTACACACTCCGCGTTCTTTAGCATTGAGTCTACCTTTTCCTGTTTTCCTAATAAACTTTCCATGATCTAGAAGATTTCGTTTATTAGTAACAGGTCTTTTCACCATATTATGGAAACGTTTCGGCCTAAAGTTCCTTTTACCGAATAATCCTTTTTGTTTCATATGGATTTTCCAACCTTGATGTTTAGTCGAATTTCTCGACTCACAGCCATATTGTCCTGTCACTGTATCAAAGTTTTGACAACAAGATTCATTGAACTCCAGTCTTTTGGCCTCTTTATTTAATTTGGCATTCAAACATCTTGTTCTCACGAGTTGTCGAACGGCTTCTATCCATCCTCCCAAAGAATCAACAACCTGATTCTTTTCAAGTAGAAGCTTAAACGCCTTGTTTGTTGCCTTAACCCATCCTTGGGGAAGCTTAGCAAAGAAAGTGTTCTTCATGACTTCTTACGTGCCACCAGGCAACTGATAAAAATATCATCTATATTCACAGACGAAATTTTCAAACAGACACATGTCACAAAGCCTAAGCTTTGTCAAAGCTTCTAAGGCAACTACCTCTATGAGATTCCTACTGATTATAGTTATTCTAGTGAATTCTTGACAGAGCATATCCTTGAAGAGTGCAAAAATAGCCTCTGCATTCTTCAAGTCCCTTACAGTATCTAATAGACCTGTACTAGCTTATAAACTTCTCCAAAAACTTCCTGTAACTCCCTACAGTGTGGATCTTAGAAATCTGTAAGTATCACTAAGTCCAAAATTCTTATTTTGCACATGAACCCAGTTAATAGTTTCCCATGCTTCAATTGTATCCGCAACATTCGTGACACAATCAATGTTTAGGAAACTTCTGCTAGACAGTATTTCCACCATTTTAGGTATTCCCCTAGTATAAACTTCGACCTTATCCTTGTGGGATAAGTAGGTTTATATTTAGGTTTGGAGATTTTCTTAAGGAATCCTTCAAAAGAATTTAAAGGATTACGAATTCCTTCAAACGGGTCATCTTTAAACTCAGATTTCCTAAGTGTAGAGATTAACTCATCGAGCTTCGCCTTTTTTAGTCCTGGAGTAATTTTCAAACCTCCAGTTTCTTCCCCTTTTCTTTGTTTCTTCATTTCTTCCTCATAATACCTGCTGATCCTTTTAGCATCAGAGGTAGAAATTTCTGAAACATCAACCTTTCGTTTGCCATCTATTTTAGAAACAAAGTCTTCTTCCTTTACACCTTTCATAAAGAGCCTTTCTGCCTTTTCCCAATCACCTTGGGTTTCTTTGGCTATGAAGTATGCATATCCTAGAGGTAATTTAGGATATTTTTCTTGTAGACATGCCCCAAACTGATCCAAAACATTCTGACCATCCATGGTCAATCTAAATCAGGTCTCAAGCTAGTTGCAAAATTTGACTCTTTATATGGTTCAGTATCCGGATCCAGCTGGGATTCACCATACCAATAAGGAATTATCGCCTCAGCCTTTTCCAACCACTTATTCTGAAGTTCCAACTCAGCAACTTGAATGGTTGAAATCTGGCAAATGTAGCACAGAATCTTTATACACCCTTGACTAAAAGCCTTTTGGATAATGTCCAAAAATCGCTTTACTCCTAGCCAAGTCAGATACTGTTCCCATATATCTGGGTTGCCATTACAGAGGTCTAACATAACCCGTTTAACCTCTTGTTTCGTATATCCTTCAATAGGCCACACTTGTTCGATATCACTTAGAACCAAGGACATCTCCTATTTTATTGACTTAGTAAAATAGTTAGGATACCTTCCAGTGTCTTGACCTTTTGAAGTGCAGAATTAACCTTTTCAATCTGGTTTTTGATCTAGGTTAATTCTTTGTTTAGAGCAAATATACGATACACCGTATAATTCACTCTCTTGTCTAAGTTATCAAGGTTTTGGGTCAAAAGCTCTAACTTATCTATGACAGTATTTAACAAATCGATTTTCGGTTTTCCCTCGAGTCCATGATCCAAATGAAAACAAGTCTTATTCATACAGACTTCATCATTAGAATCACTATTCATGCTACAGAACTTTCAGCAGGTTAACAGGTATATACACCCCCGTGTTCCAAAGCGCTAATACCATTAAAACCCACATAATATTTGTTAGACTGGGTATAATAAAAAGTCAGCAACAAAGTTAGATTTACTAGAAATATTTTGTCTTTTGTAATAATTAAAGTTGTAATCATTTTTCTTTGTATGACATGTGGGAAACATGTGGACCCCAATGTCATTATTTTGTTTTGACTTTTTCTACGGATTCAAATTCGTTTGAAATCCGGACTTCTCTATATAAGAAGTAGCTTACGTACATTTTGAAGGAGAGAAAAATTAATAATATTTTCAGTTTGTGAAAAATTCATTCAATCTCTTGTTTTACTTTTGAATTGCAAACTCAAGGCAAGAAAAGGATCACTCAAGAAGATTGATACCCAGGTATGAATTAATCTTTAAAACTGAATCTATGTATCTTTCTCTCCAATTAACTAACTAGGTAATTTAGTAGTTAATTGTAATAATATTTGTTAGACTAGGGTATAACAAATATTATGTGGGTGCAACGTTTATCTATCCAATCGAAAACGTCAACATTAACACATGTGACATATAGACTCTCAATAAGTAATTGAATGAACGTACATCACACAAAATCTAGGCTCCATTTGTTACACTTTTTTGAATGTTATCATATTCTAAATAGGATAGGACATGATTTAATCAAATAAGATATGATTATGATTATATGTTTAATTTAGCTAAATACTTCCATAATAAAAGTTTATAAATTAACAAAAACACCCTTACTCACCCAACTGATTGTTGGCAGTTGGCCGCTACTGCCGGACGATGGCCGGAAGTTGTCAGACTGGCATACAACCAACTCAAGTTGGTCGATCTTGCACCGATCTTGCCGTTTTTGGTTAGATCTATAGCCAAAGATCTGGCAGTTAACGACGATCATATCTTGGCCATCGTTGACCAATAAGTCTCAACCGAATTGAAATAAAGATGAAATAATAACATGTCACCAAATTAACCCCATAAATTGAATTCCTTAGAAGATCAATATAATTCTCAAAAGATGGGGGATTAGTGGTCCTTATCCTTTAGCTTTATGAAGCTAATACGTGGGGGTGATTAACTATATATATAGTGATGAGAAGCCTCTGGCTCTTAGACTGCAAATATATGGAAGCTTTGATTGATTCTTTAAAGATTAAGTTATCCAGCCTTCTAACAACAAACCACCAATACAATGCCCCCAACCAATCAACCAATGCTACACGGCCATACATGTAGCTTGTCACCACCACCATCAAACCCCCACATAGAGAAAATTTCAACATAAATGTTGCAACTTATTTCATATAAAAGAGTTTGAAAATTGTACTCACTTCAGTCTAAAATGCCAAAGAATGCAAATGCAATGCACCTGTATTATCATCATTATTAATACAAATCTCATTTTTTTTAATTAATTAATAATTATAGATGCATCAATAAATACCAATCCAACGTGTCAAGATAGAGCAATTTGATTGGCTTGTCAATCCAATGTGTCAAAATTGAGCAATTCTAGATCTTCCAAAATGTGTCATATAGCGAACAACCCGCATGGGTATTCATGGCGACATATTAATACAAATCACATTTTTTAAAATTAATTAATAATTATAGATGCATCAATAAATACCAATCCAACGTGTCAAGATAGAGCAATTTGATTGGCTTGTCAAGCCAAGGTGTCAAAATTTAGCAATTCAAGATTCAAAATATGCCACATGGCAAATAACCCGCATACGTATTCATGGTGAACAACCAGCATGGGTATTCATGAATCTTAGGGTTAAAAATATCTCATTAAACCACACATCCAACGTGGCAAGAGAGAGCAATTCTAGAGCTCCAAAATAAACCAATTTTAGAGCTTAAAAAAAAAAAAAAAAAAGTGTCTTACATGTCACTCAAATAGGTATGGTTTTACCTTTGGATTTGAAATACCAATTCAGCAATTAATATCTCTCTACAACATCACCAATAAAATTGAACCACATGGCAACCATAAATCCTATGTGTCAAAATGGAACAATTCTATGAGTTCCAAAACATGCCACATGGTGAACAACACGCATGGGTATTCAGCTTTATATATATATATATATATATATATATATATATATATATATATATATATATATATATATGCAACTTAATTATAGTCTATGGAGGAAGGATAAGGAAATAGTATTTGAATTTTGAAACAAAAAATTACATATAAATATAGAGATTTGCAGTCATCTCGGGTGAAAATAATGAAAATTAGTAATTATCCTTTATTGTAGGACTCTCTTAAAGTTAATGTATGGTAATATGTGTGTATATATATATATATATATATATATATATATATATATATATATATATATATATATATATATATATATATATATATATATATATATGCAGCTTAATTATAGTCTATGGAGGAAGGATAAGGAAATAGTATTTGAATTTTGAAACAAAAAATTACATATAAATATAGAGATTTGCAGTCATCTCGGGTGAAAATAATGAAAATTAGTAATTATCCTTTATTGTAGGACTCTCTTAAAGGTAATGTATGGTAATATGTGTATCATTTTATTAATTGATCATTAAATTTAATGTTATGGACACAGCTCATAACAAACACATATGCAAGCACAGAACATGCACATGTACAGAAACCCATTTCAAAATAATGAGGGGACAAACTTGCACAGATTACACAAAGTGGGAACACAAAAAACAATTTTTTTTTTTTCACTCTAAACTTCACTCTGTAGCCTAATTATAGTCTATGAGGAAGGATAAGGAAATAATGAATTTTGAAACAAAAAATTGCATATGAATATAAAGAGAAATAAATTATATGCAAATATATAGATGTAAATTGAATAAGAGATTTGAAGTCATCTAGGGTGAAAATAATGAAAATCAGTAATTATCATTTATTACAAGACTCTCTTAAAGCTAATAAATAGTAATGTGTATCATTTTATTAATTGATCATTAAAATTAATGTTATGGACACAACTCAAAACTAACAAATATTTCCTTTGTTGGAAGAATTAAAATTTAGCCATATATAAAGAACTAGACATGGGGCCCGTGCATTGCAGGGGTATGTTTATTTAATATTTTTTAAATAAGTTGTAAACAAATTTATTCTAACAAAATAAAGTAATTAGATTAAGGGATGATAATTGTTAAATTATACAAGTTTTAGAGTAAATATAACTTCTATATATTTACAGAGTTGTGTTAACATAAAATTAATAATTGTACCTTTATAATTATTACTATAAATTAATATTATGAAGATCAATTATTTAAACTTAAAATTTATATTGAGTTCATTTTCAGGTTTGACATTGACTTGTAATTTTTTTTCTCATAGTCTAAGATTCTCTGCAGCCAAGGTTTGAAAACAGACTAACTTCCATCTTTATATGTTTTTCTTTAAAATGGTTAGATTTTTGGAATGCCTATGAAATGTACTTATATAATTATTATTAATAATCATCCAATGTGTGAAGATTGAAGAATTAAATCAAGACTAAAGTGTTATGATGGAGAACAATTTTCAATCAATTAATGAGTAACACCAAAATCAAGATAATATTGAATATAGAGAATAATACTTTTATTATAAAAGAGATAATTACATCGCTTTTTCGTACTGTGAAGTGGGTTTGCACGATGTAGACTTTATTTTCTATTTTTCTTATAGTTGTTCAGTTCCTCTAGTGCATATGCATACTCACTTTTGTTTATGTTATAAATAATATCCATGGCAGATTCCATGATCTGCAACATTTGGTCAATGATTTCTCTGAATTTGTCTCTTACAATATGTAGATCATCTAGATTGGTGTCGACTTTTTTGAAAATCTCCCTCAATTCTGGCATTCCCTAAAAAATGTCTAAACCAATTGCAGAAACAATATACAATCAAATTTTATAAATATATGAAAACAGTAATATGAATGTGTAAATATAATTATGAGATGAACTGCCAACATATAAAAAAAAAAAAATTTAATGGTTTTTATATTCCCGCAAATATGTATTATCGTTTTGTTTGACATTTTGTAATTTAGGATACAAAAGATATGGAACATTCATACCTTCTAGTTGCCTCAGTGGAGAATTATTGTTGTTAAGGTCGTTGCTGGTATTCGTTGCAGATTCTTTTGGTTGTGATGTTTTGTTAGCCATTTTCGAATTAAGTTGTGAAGAAGAAATGAACAATTAAAGTGAATAGTATCTGAAGAAAGTTAAATGGGTGATTGATGTTAGAGCAATATTTATAGGAGAATAGGATACGAAAAGGTGGAATATGAATGGACAACTAGTAAGAAATAAACGTGTCGATCAAAAAAGTGTTAATAATTATTTGGATTAGGTAATACGAAACGTTAGTGGACTATGTGTACAATATTAAAGAAAACCATAATAAAAATTTTGTTAAGTGTGCAACATACTAGTTAGGAAGTTAATGATGGTTTGGCAAGATATTGAGATATTATGATAAATAAATACTGTGATTTACTAATAATAAAATCTTATTGATTCATTTTTAAAGGATGAACAATAAATATTTTATCAAGTATCGAAGTTAGAGATGATATGATGATGTCATAATATATTTATTAATTTTTTAATTGTGGTTCGGCAGTATGGTTTGAAAAATGCATATAGTTCGACTTCGATCTTGTTTGATCAATAATGCTACAAAAGTTTTTTTAAATCTGTAATAGAAATGGTTATTTCAATTTTTTTTAATTAAGATTATAATTTATTTAGATTGATGTTTGTTCAATATGTTCAATTTTTTAACATTTTAATAAATAGTTTTGTCTAATATTGTTACTAAATATCTATTAAAATATTAAATATTGTTTATGTTTTATCCAGTATTTTAGTCTTGTAATTAAAATTTTGTTACTTCACATTAGAATATATCTGGAGTTGTTTTATGTAAATAGAAATAGGAAACAAACAGAGGGAATAAATTTGAACTCATCTTTTATGCGAGAATGTTTGAACAATTTCTGGGGTACTGTATCACACAATAAAAAGGTTGCTTCGGGAAAATTAACTGACATTTAGTAACAGATAGACATGTTGATTGAAAAAGTGTTGACAACTTATTGTGCGATGAGATATGAAATGGTAGCAAAACTGTTTGTGGCGCATTAAAGGAGAGCGTAATAAATAGTTAACGATGGTTCGGCAGGCGGGTTTCCAAAATATGTTGTGGTTTAGCGTAGAATTTAATCTAATGAATAATGGAATGGAAATTTATTTTTATATGTTATAGGAACAGTATTTAGATTTTTGTTTGTCGAACATGTTTAATTATTTTAAATTTGTACATGTGCAAGAAATTTCATAAGAAACTTACTAAAAATTAAATTTCATACAGACTATTTGGTAATCCACGTTACATCTATAGCATGTGATATTTTATGGTGAAGTTGTTGATCTATCCCAGTGTACGATTTTGATTCTCCTTGTTACAAGTCCCAAATATTCATCTTTTAATGAGAATTGTTGCAATTGGAGTCAGGGACTTGAATTCTTCCCTACAATATTTCAATTTGTAGAAATGATTAGGTAGTTTTACTAATTTCATTATAATTTGTATACCTCTGTAGTCATGTACAGTAAGCAAATGTAACACCCAACATTGAGGTACATGATTTAAATTATGTTGTATAACCCTTAGTTAAATTTTGTTAGAATTATTTTAAGAGAATATGAAGAAAATGCCTTAAACTTGCATTAAGGGTAAAATATTCTTTTCACTCAAAACTAGTTGTTTTTGTGGAGAGTGAAAAGAGATAGAAAATCATAGAGAATTCAATAAAAGTGAAGGCATTTTGGTAATTGACTAAGGGACAAAGATGGAATTTCTAGGAAAGAGTAAGGGCAAAATGGGAAAGTGAGTTTATAAACTAAAATGTTAAGGGTTTGAAACCCTTATTTCGTTCATACCACCCCCACACTCCTCCTCCTTTTTCTCTCAAATTTTCATTCACTTTTCCAAGGAATTTGAGGGCTTTTGAGTAGATTTTCATAGGGTTTTGATTCAAGGCATCAAAAGGTAAGGATTCATGCTCTTTATTCCTGTTTTATTTGTGTAAAATTTGAGTTCTTATGAAGTTTATGCTTAGGGTTAAGAGAAGATTTGAATCCAACAAGAGTAGAGAGCTTAGGAGAGACTACTCAAGCATAAGGTAAGTAAATTCCACTCAAAATCCAACTCAAGCTAAAATTTAAGAATTCAAGTGAGTGGAGATTTATTTTAAATATGCATATGTTGTGATTATTGATAAATTGAGATGAGATTGATGATGAATAATGCTTGTTGTTGGATATATTTGAATATGAGAAGTATATGTGATGATTTGATGATGGGTTGAAATTGGAAGAATTGGAGAAATTTTTTTGGAGTGTGTTTGCCATGTAGGTATGTGATGCTACAAGAGAGTTTTTCTCTCATTTTGGATGGTTTGAGATATAAATAGAATGATAAATGAATTAGGGTTTGTTTATGCACAACTAATGTTTGATGAAATGCCTAAGTGAAATCGCCTCACACATTGTGACTTTCTGAGTGATTTTTGGGCATTTTACAAATTGAACTGGGTTGAGACCAAAACATAAAATTATAGTCCTGTCTCTAAGCTTTGAAAAGAGACAAAAATCATAGCAATCCGATGTGTATAACTCAAGTTATGCTTTCTTGAATAAGACCTGTGCAGAATGACTATCTTTGGTGCAACATTGCAGTTGTGTATTTCATAAGTGCATTAAGTAAGAAATTTTAAGCATGAGCCATCCATATGCATATAATTGGGTATGTGTAGAAATTTAAGAAAGAATAAAGAATAAAGAATGAAGAATAAAGAATAAAGAAAGAAAGAATAAAACACCCTAAGAATAAAGAGAAAAGAAGAATAAGCATTAACGGATTAAAGAGTGTTAGAAGAAAAGTAAAGGATAGGTTGATGTGATGGGGAACCGTGAGTGTTAAGAAGAAATTCTCACATACACACCACCATAATTGAGTGGCATAAGAAGAAGAAAAATTGTACGGCCCGTAAGAGTGTATGTGGATGAGGCTTGTACCAAGAAGAATTTCCTACATGCATACCACCTTAATTGAGTGGCCTAGGAAGAAAGAAGAAAGAAGTTTTCATACGGTCCGCAAGAGTACATGTAGATGAGGACTGTACTCACTCACATGGCCAAGGTTCCAAATCCATACATTAACCGAGACCGATCGGCAAAGAATAAGAAAAGAAAGAATAAAAAAAGAAAAGAAAAGAAATAGAACAAGAAAATAAGAAATAAGAAAGAAAAAGCATTTTGTGCATTATTGCATATGCATTTTATTCATGTACATTGCCATGAATTTCATCATGGTTAGGAAGAATAGAAAGAATAAGAAAGAAAGAATATAGAGAAGTAGAAAGAAAGAAAAGAACAATGAGAGTAAGAAACAGAGGAAGAAAAAGAAGAAAAAGAGTAGAGTAAGGAAAGAATTAAAGAGTGATGCACGGGGATAGCGGAGTAGAGGATTTACTTACTAAGCATTTTTGTGCTCACCCCGTTGCTTTCTATGTTTTTGCAGGAAATAGGTGAGGATGCGGTCGGATGGACGTCGGCAAGCGGAGAGACATGGCTACACTGCCCACCATTTTGATAGTTTTTGTATATGTTATTTTTGTACTGTGTAAAGAATGTATACATTAAGTAAAGAAAAAATTTGGGCCCAACTACTTTTTAGTCAATATATATATGTATTTTTATTAAGTATATTTTATGAGCATATTAGTAGAAAGAAGTCATTACAGCAAAGCAATGGCAGTGTGATATATTGCTTGCATGTTATATTTTTGGCAAACTACAATCAATAGTTTTAATCCCATTTATGTATCATGTTTGATGAAGAACAAATGTGTTCCCAATAGTAGCAAAGCCTATTTATTTTCTGCTTCTGCAAGTGACTTCAAAATTGAAAGTCCCGCTATTGTTATTGTTGGCAGTTTGTGTCATTGTTTCGAAATGTCTATTCTTTGTAATATTTGTTTTATGTTTGCTTGTTTGTTCAGAGATTTGCACTTGCAAATTGTATAGTAAGTAATGTTTTCAAAGTACAAGATTCATAATAGTTAAAAAAAAATCCATAGTTGGAAATCACAATACCATTACTGTATGATTAAGCAATTAAGAATAAATAAGTGTGCCAACTATGACTCAGTTAAATACGGATCCTAAAATGTGTTTTTTTTTTTTTTTTTTTTTTTTTTTGTGTGTGTGTGTGTGTGTGTGTGTATTAGAAAACTATTAACAACTAAAGATGCACATGGTTCGACAGAGTCCTTTGTATGGTTAACCATTGTTGTTATAAGACTGCTAAAAATAAACCACTATCTTATTGTTATTAGTTGTATGTTTAACCATTTTGTATGATATCATTTTTTGTATGACTAAGAAAATAAGGAAATCAATAGATTAATGAAATACGATGGTTTTAGTAAAACTTATGTTAACCGTATTGCTTGTAAAGTGGTGTGATCTTTATCTGTTGCTTTTATAATGATACGTTGTAGAATTTCTGAAGGTAATTGTAATAGACCTGTGGGTTGTTTTTTTGTTATTTTGAAAGGAATCATGATATCTTGGTGCTGTTTTTTGGGTGCAAGTATATGGAAATTATGTTGTCGATATAGTATCTGTGGTTTATATAGTTCGCGTGTGGGTAGCGTATATATATATATATATATATATATATATATATATATATATATATATATATATATATTTCAATTGCTTAGATAATGCTCAGTTAATTATTGATAGGAGTCAGCGTTGTTATCTGAATCTAGTTTTTAATAGTTTTGTAAATTAATGATGGTTGTATTAACCATTTAATGTTACGTATTACTTATATTTAAATGTAAACGGTCTGCATTCATGTTAATTTCTATATAGTTATATTAAGCATTTTAGACATTTGATTAGTACGAATTTTTTTAAACCAATGGGAAACAGATTGTGTTTCATTAAAATACATGTCTTCTTTTATGAATTCCATTAATATTGTATAAATATCTACATAAACAGTGTCATTTATTTGATCAACACTTTAACAAAAGTTGTACATTAAGAACAACATTAAATATCACAATACGAGATATCATCAAAATATCAATCACATCAATAAAAAAGTAAGTACATTAACCCATAATTAAAACTAAATTCTAATATCCCGATTTTTAATAGTAATGTCAAATAAAAAATATCACATAATAGTATAGAGCATCAATCAACAATAAATAAACATGGTGATCTAATAATAATGATATCTTATTGGCACAGTTTTAAAGGAAAAGGTAATAAATATTTTGTTAAATATTCAAGTCAGATGTTCTGATGATGTGATAATATATCAATTAATATAAAATATTTATACGGTTTGGCATTGGTCTTGCTTAATTGTTTATATTTTTTTGAGTATGTTAGTTTGTTAATTAAAATTTTGTTGATTCACATTAGAATATATTTTGATGTGTTTTTTTTTTTAATTAGGAATACAAAAGAAATAGATGGAATATGAATAAAGATGTTATAATAAATAAACATGGTTATTTAAGAAGAATAAGATCTAACTGGCATGAGTTTAATAGAAAGAATAAGAAGAATAAATTGGAAAATAATATTGATTGTACTATTAAACCATATAATATTTAGGTAGTCTTCTCAACTTGCATGAGTGATTTAATAACATCTGTGTACCATTGATATTAATAATTATAGAGGTATAATTATTAATTTTATCTTAACATCTGATCAGTGACTTCTCTAAATTTAAGTTCATATCACTTTAATATTATGTAAATTATTTATTTAAAATTTAAAAGTATTTAATTGTTTTTTGAGAATACAAAGGTGCTTTGGGAAAACGAATAAATGTCTAGTAATAAGTAAACATACTAGCTGAAAAAACGTTAATAACTTTTCGGATAAGAGGATACGAAACGGTAGCAAACGTAATAAATATTTTGTTAAGTATTCAAGTCAGAAATGTCATGATGATATTATAATATATCAGTTGGATCGTGAATAATGGTTCAACAACCGTGCTCCAAATGGATGTTATCGTTCAGCGTGGGATTTAATTTGGTTGATAAAAAAAATGATTTATCTTAACATCTGGTAACGACTTCTCTGAATTTGTGTTGGTATCACTTTAATATTATGTAAATTATTTATTTAAAATTAAATTTTTCTTTTTTTTGGAGAATACAAAAGGTTCTTTGAGAAAACGAATAAATGTTGAGGAATAAGTAAACACGTCGATCAAAAAATGTTAATAAGTTTTTGAATAAGAGGATACAAACGGTAGCAATCGTAATAAATATTTTGTTAAGTATTCAAGTCGGAAACGTCATGATAATATTGTAATATATCAGTTGGATAGTGAATAATGGTTCAACAACCGTGCTATAAATGGATGCTATCGTTTGGCACGGGATTTAATTTGGTTGGTAACAGAATGGAAGTTTTTTTAAATGTGCGATAGGAATGTTTATTTATAGATTTTGTTAATTTACATTATAATATATTTAGATTGATGTTTGTCAAACATGTGTACACAATCCAATGAGTTTTAATTTCTATTTTCAGAATAAATTAAAAAGCATTTATATTTTACATCTATAATAAATCATATAAAGAACTCACTAAAAATTATATTTCATACATACTATTTGGTAATCTGTGTTACATCTTGGACATGTGTAACGACTCCATTCTAATAAAATATGCATAGTAAAAGTACATGTAAAATAACATAAAAAGTTGGGCCCAAAAATTTTCTTTTATTAAACATTTGTATTCTTTATACAACTATATACAAGATTTGTTTCATATGCAAAACTATCCAAATAGGGTGGACAGAGTAGCCATTTCTCTTCTGTGCCGATGTCCATCCGACTGTGTCCTCATCTAGAACCTGCAAAAACATAGGGAACAACGGGATGAGCACAAAACAATGCTCAGTAAGTAAACCCTCTACTCAAATATCCTCGCAACTCTCTCTCTAATTCTTTCCCTACCATTTTTATTGACTCTTTCTCTTATACAACTCTCTGTTTTCTCTTTCTCATAACTCTTTTCTACTAACTCTCTTTCTAGTAAGTCATGGCCCCATCTGACCGGAGGCACGGCTGGGACTCGCTCGCACTCCCTGTGACCTCTACTCATTCTAGCTGATCGGACTTGGTTATGCATGGATTCGGAACCTTTGGCCATGTGAGTGCATAGAATCTCTCGGGTAAACTCGGGTATAGCCCTCATCCGCATGTACTCTACGGGCTATACCACTTCTCTCTCTGATACTCATGCCGCTCTCTCTATGCGGCGTACATGCGGGAATACTCTACCCGTACTCACAGGTTCCCCATCGCACAACCCACTCTATTCTCTTGTTTAGCACTACTCTAGCTTTTACTCTAAAGTGCTTATTCTCTCTTTCTCTTTACTCTTAGAGTAGTCTAAACTCAAAAGTCTCTACTCTTTCTCTACTCTTTTTTCTAGTGCATAAATGAAGCATAGTTAATGCACATAAATGACTCATACTCATTAATGCATTTATGGAATGCAACTATGACATGTAGCAACAATTAAGGCTTTCTACTCTTACTCATGCTTCTCTTGAGCATTTCATCATACAACTCATGTACATATAAACTCTAACTTTTCTCTTTTCTTTAATCATCCAAATGGGAGGAAACTCCCTCATAAACTCTAAATTTCCTGTCAAAAGAAAGACACTTCCATAAGCTTGCTCAAAACTTCCTCCAACTTCAATCAAACTCAACCTAACATCAAGCAAATAAAACACTTCTCATAACTCAATTTATGTGTATTACTTATTCATAACTACTAATCTCATTCATCTCATTTCAACAAACCTAATGAATACACATATATATATATAACTCTACTCAAAAGAGTTCTTAAATCTCAACTTACGTTGAATTTACTTACCTTATGAGGATAGCTTCTTCAACACTTCTCCTTTCCTTTGGGAGCTTGCCTTTTCTCTACAACTTTAACCAACAACAACAACAACAACATGAGACTCTAATCAAAACATAATAAAACTCTCATCTAAAGCAAGAATCTTTACCTTCGGATGCTTTAGATTAAAACCCTACTAAAAGTTACTCAAAAAGCTCTTGGAAATCCTTGGAAGATTGAAGGAATTTGAGAGAAATTTGGAGAATGAAAGAGGCGGTGGAATGGGAAAATGAAAAGTTCTCAAAGACTAAACCCCCTTAAAGATCTCCTAACAAACTCATTATTCCCATTTTGCCCTTGCTCTTTCTTAGAAATTCCATCCATATCCTTTGATTCCTTACAAACACACCCCCATACTAACATATTCTCCATCAAATTTCCTTACATTTTACTCCCCACTTTTCCTGCTAATTAGGGGTAAAATGGTCAAATAGTACCCAAGGGAAAAAAATATCTAAAACTCAATAAACTTTTCAACCGGCCCGTCGCCGTGGCGAAGAAGATTCCTTCGCCGCGACAAAACTGTCTAGCAGCTTCCCCGTGGCTTCAACACCTCTTCGCCACGGCGAAGACTATCCTTCGCCCTGGCGAGCCCTGTAATAGCAAAAATCTTCTAATTTGACTCAATTCAAGGTAATTACTCAACATATCAACCCAACCAAAGACTAACCAACCACTATTCATAAAAACTGACTCAAATAAGAGCGAAATAAGAAACATTAGCAACGTACCTCAAGTGGGGCGTTACAACATGTGATATTTTCTAGCGACGTTGACATGTCCCAATGTATATGATTTTGATTCTCTTTGTCCCAAATTCGAAATATTCTCCTTTTAATGAGAATTGTCGCAGTTGGAGTCATGGACTTGAACACTTCCTTGCAATTTTTTTAGTTTGTGGAATTGATTGGTTAGTTTCACTAATTTCATTAGAATTTTTACACCTCTACTGTCATGCATAATGATTAGAGCAACGGCGGTCTGATACATTGCTTGCTGGTTATTTTGTTTGCAAGATGTAATAAGTAGTTGTAATCCTCTATTTCTGTCATGTGCCATGAAGAACAAATGTGTTCCAAGAAATAGTGAAGCATGCTTATTTTCTGCTTCTACAAGGATCTTCAGAATTGAAAGCCCTACTGTTGTTATTATTGGTAGTTTGTTTCATTGTTTGAAGATGTTTTTGTTAGAGTAGGTGTCCTAGAGCCAATCAATTATTGTAAAATTGACTCTTTATACTAATGTTCATTGATCAATAAAAGTCAATTTATTCTATATCGTGTACATCATGTCTATATGTATTGATATATGTCCTTAGAATGGTAGAACCATGATGAGGATATCAAGTGTTTCAAATCTTGATAGTGAGAACCCTATGAGCACATATGGTGTCCATTCTCTAATAGCCCCTATATTATTCTTACCAAGGACATAGATAATACGGTAAGGCTATCATAGTGTTGAAAACCCTATCAAAAGGCAATGACTGAGCTCACTTATCAAGGTTGTTTACTGACAACCTAGTGCAACCCATGGGTGCTTGCTATAGGCAAGTTCATTAGACTGACCCACCATAGGATTCCATATAGATGGTAACCCTAGTGTCTATGGAACAAATCATCTAACAAATAGTGGTGCATGTGATCCTTAAACTTGATATCACTAGAGCACCTTGTGTACCGATTGGTGTATTTTGACACTAGCCTAACATAGTTCTATTCAGAGTTATCAATATAGTAGTGATTGGCTGCATCAAAAAGTGTATCAAGAATATGGTGGATCGACAGAGGATTCATCACTCTCGGGTAAGGGAGAAGTTATCTCACGGCGCAATTCAGTAGATGGCAATGACACTAAAGTTGTGGCTACAGTGGGATTGAGTTATCGCCCAATCCAATTTATTATTCCGATCATTGGTTGTAATACCCAGGATATCAAAGGTATATTTCTAACTCAAAATAATCCTTTAGATGTTAATTTTATATTAAAAAGCATAAAATCTAACTAAGGGCAAAATAGTCAATTCATTTGGAACGGTATGAATCAATTATCCATAGAGAGGCTTAGGGGCAAAATGGTTATTTTGCTTATGGATAAGCATTGAAAAAGTCAAGGATGAGTAGGCTTCATTGCATTTAATGGCATTAATTAAGTAATAATTATGTCTAGTGTGAAATGACCAAAATGCCCTTATATGAAGAATTAAGGACTTATGAGTTATACAATTAAAATAATTAGGCCAATTGCATAATTTTGGAAAATAAATGAAATATTTTCCTATAAATGAGATGAAATTCGTTCAAGCCAAAGGAGAGAGCCTTTCTTCAACATTTCTTCCATTTTCTCTCAAATCTTCCATGAAACAAGCTTTCTTTCTCTAAGTTTTAAAGGAGTTTTGCTTAATTTTTCAAGGAGAACAAGATAGAAGCCTTGGATCTTCAATTAGAAGGGTTTAAGGTAAGGATTAAAAACTTTAGTTTTGATGTGATTTGAAGATTTGAAGTAGATGTTGAGGTATAATGTTATTTATGTAGGATTAAGGTGTAAAAGAAGTCAAAGGCAAAGGATTTGTTGGAGGAAGTCTTTAAAAAGGTAAGGAAGAACCTCCCACGACTTTAGGGTTTATACTAGGGTTTGTAGATTTTTATGAAACCTCAAATTAAAGCTTTAAGGCATAGAATTAGTTTATGGCAAGTGTAGTTGAACTCATTTATTCTACTTATTGCCTTGAATTCATTATACATGAAGTTATTGCTATTTATGTTTTATGAGTTGTGATGTTTGATTGAAGAAAATGAAGTGTGGATACTGATTGTGGCAAAAATTGTAGTATTGGAGGCCACATGGTGTTGAATGGTTGCTATTAGAAGTGTTGATGTGTTGTTTGCATTAGCTTACAATGTAATAGCAATAATGGATGATTATGGGAATGAGATTTTACACTTCCTTTAAGATGTTAAAGACTATTAAGGGGAGGTTTATTTGATCCATAAGTTAACCTATTGGTTAATGTCAATAGGAATTGATGTGGCATAGTAAATATGAAAATTCGGATTTAGTGGGCTTAGGGGTTTTGTTAACCCTGCTTCAGTATTTCGACTATAACTTGAGTTATAAAAATCGAAATGAGATGATTCTTGAAGCATTAGAAAGCTAAGACACAGACCTATAACTTTTATGTTTATGCCAAGAACCAATTCGTTTGAGGAAAGGATGGAAAATGGCCTGAAGCATAAACTGGTTATTAACATTTAAGATTTAACATAATCAATTCTTATGATTATTAATTGATTATTAATGTATTATTGTAATTATGCCATGTACTAATATTTACCCATTAGTTAGATGATCTTTGAAAGATATACATGGTCATGATGTCAATGCATGATTAATGTTATGAAATGGCATGAAGATGCAATGTAATACATGTTTTAAGATGATGTATGTGAGCAAGAGGTAATGTAAATGGGTTGATAATCCATAGATGAATTAAAAGTATTAAGCTCACCAAAATATGTATTTACATGCCATAAGATGTTAGAGATGCAAATAGACATGATAGAGATGCATATAGACATGATGGAAAACGCGTAAGCATATCCTCGTATATCGGTTGAGGAAAGATGAATATATGCTTTAGATGCTAAATAATGCGTAAGCACGCCTCCCGATGATATGAGCTCTAGATGAAATTTGAGGCTAGATGATATGAAGTGCTTAAGATGCTAAGAAAGGTCCGATCGGCTAGACGTTAAATGTTTCATATGCATGTTTTGGATATTATTATTATCCTTACACAGATTTTTTCTAAATACAACTCGTTCTCCAAACATGTATCCTCGGGATTCTCATTGAGGGATATTCAGAGGATACCTGACTGGAGGGGGGTTTTACATTGGTCCAGTAACTGAATACAAATATATCAAGAGTAACTGAGGTTGACACTATTTATACACCTCGGTCTTGATGAGATAACAGATGATGAAAGGATTTGATTGCACAATAACCATACTGTTACATGTAGCTATGTCGTTGAATCTGATTCTATCGAGTGGCCATGATGCCTTGCTAGAGGCCAATTTTGGTTTGTGTGTAGTGAGATGATTGATTGGTGTCAATCGCGATGCTACTCACTGCCAGTATGATGAGGGGCCTACAGGTCACACACATAAGAAGACAATTTAATGGTGGTTAGCTATGGAAGAGAATTTTCGTCTTTTGGACGAAAGGGCATATTGGTAATTTTGCTATGTAATTAAATTTACTAAGGTTGTTGCCTGTGTCCAATTTATTATTGGAGTTATTTAGCAAAATTACGAATTTAATTATTGAAGTTAATATTTAACTAAATAATTAGATTGGGACCTATGTACAATTTCACCTAAGTTTGGTTTTTTGCTTAACTTTCGGGGTGGAATTGATATTTAGCTTTTCTATATAAAGAAAGCATTGAATAGGTTTTATTTGATTCACTTACTTTTCCTTAGCCGTGGAGTAAAGGCTTTTAGAGAAAAAAAAAAAAAAAAATCTCTTCCTTTCTTCCTCACTTCACCCTTTCATATCCTTGAATCCTTAAAGCCATAGATTGGTTCTAGCAAAACCAATCTCTGGTCTTTATTGTACTGTCTTCGTTGGACGACATGAGTTCAATCCTACACTTGGATCGATTGCGAGATCTCGTTCAGAGATTTTTGGCGGAGCCTCCAAACACTAGTTTGATCTGATCCTTGCTTGATCTTATGTTATTTCAATTTGAGCATGTAATATATATATATATATATATATATATATATATTTATCAGACCCTGATTTTGGGCTAATCAGAGTAATAAATGGGAAAAAATTTTCTTTTCTGTTGCATTTACCCCATCGATTTACTAATAGTTTCTTCTATGTAAGGCTTGCTTTACGTTTGTCTATTGGTTTAGAGATTTTCACCCATAAATTGTAAGGTAAATAATGGTTTTAATCACAAGATCCACAATAATAATAATAATAATAAAAAGTGTTTTCCAAACACAAGATCAAGAACAACAACAACAAAAAAAAAGTGTAAATAATAGTTTCAAACAGTTGGTAATCATAATATCATTACTGTATGATCAAGAAGTACAATGCAGGTTGGTGATAATAATGAGAAGAATCATCTTACAGATCAGCATAACATCATTGTGAGTCGATATTACCGTTCTTGTATGATCAAGAAGTTAACAATAAAAAGGTGTGAAAAATATGGTTTAGTAATATCAATTCTAACATGTATTTTGGTTTTATGTTATAGAAAGCTGTTAAGAACTAAAGACACAAGTGATTTGGCATAATCCATTTCAATTGTTGGGAGTCGACATACGGTTTTCTGTATGACTAACAAAACAATGAAATCAATAGATTAACAAAACATGATGATATTAGTAAAACTTACATTAACCGTATTGCTTGAAGAGTGGTGTTGTTATTCTGAATTGCTTTTGCAATGATTCATTGCATAATTTGTGATGGTAATTGTAACAGATTTGTGGGTTGTGTTTTTGTTATTTTGTAAGGAATCATGATGTTTTGGTAATTGTAACAGATTATATGCATCATGTGCCAACGTACTTGAAGTGATGAAGGCTTTATGAGGTGGTACAAGTACGAGGAAGGCCTATGGAAAATGGATGAAGCGAGGTCTCTTGTTCTTTGATTAGAACACTTTAGAGACTATAATTTTAACATTTTGTTTTGCTTGTATGTAATATCTACATAATATGTTGTTGAATAAGCATATATAGAATCGGTCCGTTGTGTTTTAAGTTGTCATCCTCCTAAAGCTTTTGTTTTAGGTCGTCAACATTGTAATACTTGCATGATAATCTTCTCCCACGAGAAAAGTATTATTTGTCTGCATAATTATGTACATATGGTAAAATTTCACTTTATGTTGCTTCAAGTTGATCTTTTGTTGTCCATTAATGTTATTTCAAAATGAATTGGTTTCAAAGTAATACGCAATTGAGTATTTTATATGTTTTCAATTCATGTTATTTATTTTGTAATTGTTAGTGTCAAATTCATTTCTATTGTCAGGTTTAGTATTTGATAGTGATTTTTCAAAGGAATCTTTGATTTTCCCTTCCTTTCTACTTTGATGTTAAGTTACAGTGACATTGTTCAGATGAAGTGGTAATATTAAAGTTTTACAGTGCACCGTCGTTTTGGCTTTGTAAAATTTGTAAATGATGAAAAACGTTGTCATTTAAAATGTTATTGATATTTAAAGAAAACATGCAGATTTAATATTCAGTATTTTACTTGAAGTAAATTTGGGAGTTTAGGGTTTTTGCTATCAGTTTCGGCTTTAAAGGCATTGGTCCCAGTCTATTTGTCACTTTTTCCACGTCCATCTTTTCTCGTTGACTGAAGTTGAGATAAGTAAAGTAAATTTTCTTTAATTACAATGACAATATCATTTTTTATTTTACATAGGTCTAATTAATTTGTCATCGATTTTAACTTTGATTAAAGTGCATGTTATTTTTACGGAGTTCTAAGATTTGTTATTATTGTTATAAGAAGTTGTTGTTAGATGGTTGTGCTGATAATTTGTTGTGCTCAGGTTGTTTATTGGTTTCTCTGGTAGTCATGTTACACATTATTTTCTCAGTAAATTTACTACTAAAATTGGTGTCTTTCTTACTACGATTTTGTTTGTTCAAATCAGGTTGTTTATTTGTTGTTCTGGTAGTCACGTTGCACACTATTTTCTTGATAAACAAACTGCTGGAATTGGTGTTCTTCTCATTACAATTTTGTTTATTATCTTGTTGTATTTAGTGTATATTGTAATACTGTCATTGTTTTATGAATTGATGTTATGAAATGCCAGTGGTACAAATGCTTCAGAAGTTACCATCATTGTTATCATGTAATTATCTATTTATTTTTCAGAGCAGTTGCCAAGGTTTTGGTATTCTCTATAGTACGTCTGAGATATTGTTGTTTTAATTTGTGTCTCTATCACGTATCACAAAGAATAAATGTCTCCCAAGTAATAACAAAGTCTTAAAATTTCTATTAAGTTGAATGATTGTCTATTTTCTCTATTTTTATTTATTTGATAATATTATTTTTTCATTGCAGTAATGGCTCCCAAAAACTTGATGAAATTTATTCAAAAGACTTAATTCCGAAGTTCTGTATAAAGAAGGATAAAGCAGTGATTCCAAGTCAGAATTGTTAACGCCTTTCTAGACTCCTATTTTACCTGCTTCAGCCTCCAATTATGTGAAACCTGATTATAGTTCCTACCATATTAAATTGATTAAAGAAGAAGATAATCAGTCCGAAGAAATTCCATTACGTAAATTGGTGAAATGGCAGAAAACATGTTACCAAGAGGGTTCAAATACAAATTCTAAACAAAAATGGAAAAATCTTTCCAAAGAAGAGCTTGACAGTGTAATGACTCTCTCTCTAGCTAGTATACTCGTAAAATAAACAGTAAAACTCACTAAGTATATCTATATATATTATGAAAATACACATTTAGATGAGTATAAAATAATGGGCCCAATTTTTCTTTATATATACAAAACTATACATAGTGTAAATAAATTTTTCAAGAAGCTCGACAGTATTGCCTGACCCTTCTGCATCTTGACATTCCAAGCGACCGCGTCTCATCTACGACCTGCAAAAACATTGAAAACAATGGGTGAGTACTAATTGCTCAGTAAGTAAACCCGCAATGCTACCCTTCTATCTCTGTTGCTCATATTCTGAATTCTTTCCTTACATCACACTTCTCTCTTCTTCTCGGTTCTTTTCTATTCTTTCTCTATTCTTTTTCTGTTCTATCTCTCTGTTCTTTCTCTATTCTTTTTCTATTATTTCTCTTTGTTCTTTCTCTATTCTTTTTTCTGTTCTTTCTCTCTACTCTTTCTCTATTCTTGTTTCTCACTTACTAACATGTAAGCACAATTGGAGAAACTAATTCTGAATAATATAAATGCCATGATTCATGTGCATAAATGCATAAAGAATGCAATTTCTTTTCTGTTTTCTGTTTCTCTTCTTTCTTTCTATTCTGTTCCTTCTTTCTATTCTTTCTTTCTATTCTTTTGTTCTTTCTATTCTTTCTTTCTTTCTATTCTTTCTTTCTTTCTTTTCTTTCCTTCTATGCTGATCGGACTTGGTTGAGGCATGGATTTGAAACCTTGGCCATGTGAGTGGGTACAGTCCTCATCTACATGCACTTCTATTGGACTGTACAACTCTTCTTTCTGATTCTGAGGCCGCTCACTAAAGGCAGCATGCATGTAGGTAAATTCTGTTGGTACAGTTCTCATCCACATGCACTTCTAACGAACTGTACACTTACGTCTTTCTAATTCTGAGGCCGCTCACTGAAGGCGGCATGTATGTGGGACTATTCTTCTCTGTCACTCACGGGTTCCCCATCGCAATAACCTTCTCTTCTCTTATCTTTTTACAATTAATCATTTTCTTTCTTTTTCTTTATTCTTTACTATTCTCATCCATGTGTATGTGCATGGAACTATGCTCATTCTTTGCTATTCTTTCTAAATGCAAATGTGAGAATATGAGAATGCATTATGGCATATAAAAATATCCTTAGAGAACTAGTATTTTCTACCAACAACATTCCCATACTTGAAATCAATTATAAATTATTAGACTAAAAATATTTTGAGGTAGTCATTTTGCACAAGTCATATTCAAGGAGACATATCTTGAGTTATACACATCAGATTGCTACGATCTTGTTCTCATTTTAAATCTTAGAGATAGGGTTACAACTTTTATGTTTAGGTCTCAACCCAGTTCAATCAGTAAGATGTCCACAAATCATTCAGAATGTCACAGCTATGATAGGGCAACCATGGTAACATGTTTTCTCTTAAGATTTTCATCAAACAAATTGCATGCATACTCAAACTCTATTTGGCTACACTTCTACTTCTTTCTCAAGCCACCAATACTTGGAGCAAAACTCCATTAAATCAACACTAAACCTGGCCAGGAAACTACACTCCATGAAGTCTACCTAGACTTTTCCTAAATTCACCCAAACTTCCATCAATCACCATTAGGCAAAGTCTACATTCTCATGGCTAAATTTTAATCATCATCAAGTATCAATCTCATCAAAACTTGTCAAAAACATAAGCACATACATACATGTACATATCTCTACAAACTTACTCAAATCAAACTTAGGGTTGGATTTACTTACCTTGATCTTGGGTAGTTCCACACTAGAAACTCTCTCTTTGAGTAGATCTCCTCTTCTTCTTAAACCCTAAGCATATAACTATAAGAATTCAACACTTTAAAATTTAATCTCACATCATATTGCAAGAACTCTTACCTTTGGATGCTTAGGATTGAATATCTACTGGTGTGCTGTCGTAGCCAACCAAGATTAATAACCTTTCTAACCTAACTACTAAACTGTAAATAGGATAAGCAAGGGTCGATCCCACGAAGAGCGTCTAGCCGAATTTTTCGATGATGTGAACAAAGCTGGGGGGTTTTGAGTAAAACAAAAAACAGTCTTGGCAAAAATCAAAACAAAAACAATTTAAATCAAAATCAATTAATATAACGAAACTTGGTCTCCATCAACATCCACCATCGGAATCTTACAACTGATCATTGATGCAAAAATAAATCAATTCTTGTTTAAATATTCACCGTTGGAACTATTTTCCTATCTCTCCTTAATTGTAATTAATTAGGAAACAAGCGATCTTAATTAATCTTACCATTAAACAACCATAGACAAGCGTTGAAGATTTAATCTAATGGCAGCTTTAAAAATTAGAGAAATCGATGAAGCTAAACAACACAAACACAAGCGGTTGTATTTAATTTAGTTGAATGTTCCTCTTAAGATTACTAATTCCTGACGCAGCAAATTATTAACCCTAATTGCTTCACAAGTTAGAGGGATCAAACAATTATGGATTTGATATCAAACTTAGCAGTAGATTGCAACAAATAATCCACTAGTAGGCCTCCTAGTAATTAAATGCATCAATCATGAATATATGTATAGAATAACATTCAATACTCAAACACGAAAATTGAACACTAAAATAAAATAGATTAGACCTCACAGTTGGTTGATTCCGAGGTCTCCGTTTCCTTCGACCAAGTTACAAAAGTTTAGCTGCTCATGGCCATAAACAGAAACTCAAAAAGAAAGAAAAATTGCAGAGAAGAGAAGAGAGAGGCGTGGTCCCCTTTTTCCAAAACCTAATCTGATCCCCTTAGCAAAAATCCAGTTTAAGTATTTGAATCCCACTCAATCTCCTAAAAGAAATATTCTAATATCCTAAAATAAAATTAATCCTAATTTGATTCTAATTAATTTAAAATAAGATAAAATCCTAAAATAAAATAGGAAAGTGGTGATTCTGAGCTGTAACTTGAGTGCCACATGTCCTCAAATCTTCCAATAATAAACTGCCCAATTGATTTGCATGACAAGGCAGAATGCCCCAGGACGTCCAGTGCAGATGCGTCAACTTCAAGCTCGATCACAACCTTGATGCAGTGAGTATCTCTCCAAACTTGAAACATGAAAGTTGTAGATATATTTCTTAGCGTTCCACAGAATTTTGAATCATCTCAATCGGAGCTCGGATAAGAGAGTTATGCCCAGATTACGAAACAACATCGAAACTGTCCGAATTCACTTAATTAGTTCCGTTTTGCAATTAACGCCTCCATTTGCGTCCTAAATCAAAATAGAATAATAATGAGTACATTTAGGCAACAAATACATATAAAAGACTAAACATTAAAGGGGGTAAATTAACATTTTGCATTCCCATCATCTACCAAAATCCAACGAAAAATCCTCTAAATTGCCTAGGAAATTTGATGAAGAAAATTAGAGAATTTGGAGATGAAAGTGGCGTGTGAAAGAGTAGAGAATGATAGAGTTTTCAAGAATGAACTCAAAATATCTCATTTATTACTTCTGCTTTCCCATTTTGCCCTTGCACTTTCTATGAAATTCCATCTATGTCCCTTAGTCAATTACAATAATGCCCGCATTTTTATTAACTTCTCCATGAAATTCTATCTCTTTTCACTCCCCACTTTTTCAACTAATTATGAGTGAAAAGACCATTTTGCCCCTAATGAAATTTTAAGGCATTTTCTTCACACTTGTTCAGGATACCTTTAACAAAATTTAACTAAGGATATTAGGGAATACGTAAAGCTACGTACCGCGATGTGGGCGTGACAATTCTTCCCTTTTACAAGAATTTCGTCCTTGAAATTCAAACGAACAACTCAGGGTGGCGGTTCCTCACATCTTGCTCTACCTCTCATGTTGCTTCTTCTACCTTATGATTCTTCTATAGGACTTTACTAGTGGAATACTTTTGTTTTGAAGCTCTTTAATCTTTCTGTATAAGATCTGTACTTATTGCTCCTCATAAACGACATTCCCTTCTAAGTCCACTTCTTCTACTTTTAGTATATGGGAGGGATCACTGACATACCTTAGAAGCATTGATACATGGGAACTATTGTGCACTCTATCCATATTTGGTGGTAGCGCCAATTTGTAAGCTACCTTTTCCACTCGTTGTAACACTTCAAAGGGCCAATGTATCTAGGTGCTAATTTCCCTTTATCACCGAACTGCATTAGCCGCTTGTAGGGGGAAATCTTAATGAACACTTTATCACCCACTTCAAATTCTACATCCTTTCTCTTTAAATCCGCATAGCTCTTTTGTCTGTCTTGAGCTTGCTACATTCTACGCTTGATTAGCTAGATATTTTCTATCAGTTTCTTAATCATCTCTGGCCCAAGAGCTGTCTGTAACTCATCTTTCTCTCTTATCTCGTCCTAATGTAATGGAGATCTACACTGTCTACCATATAAGGCTTCATAAAGAGCCATCTTAATTGGAGACTGATAACTATTATTATAGGCAAACTCTACTAAAGATAACATCTCATGCCAAGAAGTCATTCTATAATCTATACAGCATGCTCTCAACATATCCTCGGTCGATCCATGCATACGAGGATGATATGTTGTACTAAAGGCCAATTTGGTACCTAAGTTTCTTTGTAAACTGGTCCAGAAAGTAGACACAAATCTGGAATCTCTATCTGACACTATTGTCTTGGGCACACCATGGAGTCTAACTATCTCCCTGACATAAATTTGAGCCAGCTGCTCTGAGGTAGTCTTTTACTAGAAGAAAATGGGCTGACTTAGATGGTCTGTCTACTATCACCCATATTGCATTATACCCCTTCTAAGCTCTTGGAAGACCTGTAATAAAATCCATTGATATACTTTCCCATTTCCATTCAGGAATGCTGAGTGGCTGAAGCAAACCTGATGGTCTTTGGTGTTCTGCTTTCACCTATTGACAAACTAAGCACTTAGCCACATAATCTCCAATATCTTTCTTCATACCTAGCCACTAATAACTTTTCTTTAAATCTTGATACATCTTGGTTTCTCCAGGAAGAGCAGTGTATGGTGTTTCATGAGCCTCCGCAAAAATCTTCTTCTTCAACTCAACATCTTAGGAAATACATATACGATTTCGGAAACGGAGAACACCATCTAACAGGTGAAATTCTATTATCTTGCCCTCAAGCACTTGCTGACTTATTTTCTGACACCCCTCATCAACAACTTGTTTTTCTTTAATCTTTTCTAGCAAAGTAGGTTGAATTGCTAACCTAGCAAGCCTTCTCGGTATCACCTCTATCTGTTCCTTTACCAGCTCTAACCATCTCCTTTGCCTCATATTCAGCTCTCTTTGGGTGAAGAAATACTTCAAGCTCTTATGATCCATATAAGCTCTTTGCTCTATACAAATAATGCCTCCATATTTTTAGTGTAAAAATTATAGCAGTCAACTCTTGATCATGCGTAGGGTATCTCGTCTCACACTCTTTCAACTGTCGAGAAGTATAAGCTATTACCCTACCCAACTGCATCATATTGCACCAAGTCCCTGAAATGAGGATAGGAGTTGTGGTCAATCTTCTCTTTAACTCTTGAAATTGTCTTCACAGGCATCTGACCATATGAAAGGAGTCCCTTGTTTGGTAAGAGCTGTAAGCAGCTTAGCTAACTAAGCAAACCCTGCTATAAACCATCTAGAGCAACCTACTAGCCCCAAGATGTCTTTGGCTTTTGCCATTCTAGAATTGCTCTCACCTTATTCAACTCTCTGTAACCTATACACATCCGTAAGGATCCATCTTTCTTTTTTACAAATAAAATTGGAGCACTATTGTAAATATTTAAAGTGTTTAATTGCACTATTGATGTTAAATATCTTGATGATGTCTATCATGCAAGAGTTTGTGGTTGAGTTGTGTATGTAAAAAATATGCATTTATAACACATAATACATATAATGTAGCATTCATTGTATCTGACAATAATAATATAAAACGTATAAATATTTTTGTATCAAGGAATTTATGTTTCTGTATATATTTGAACATTTAATGTGACCTTTTCATATTCATATAAATATCTTTAATTTTTCAATTAATCTCTCATAAACAATGTCTTATATTATATAAAATATATCAATCCTTTCTGTTATAAATGATGTTTTTCATTACATATAACATATCAATCCCTTCAGTTAAACACTTCTTTGAAAACAATATTTGTCAATGTTTCTGCCAGTTCATCTTGTTGCAGGGGTAGCAAAATCTTGATACTTTGTCTTGAAGTTACTCTTGATAGTGCGACGTATAATTGACCAAGTGTAAAGATCTTATGTTTCATATACAACCACTATTTTGAGTGATTGACCCTAGCTTTTGTTTATTGTCATACAGAAGCTAACTGTCTTCTCTTCAACTTGAAAGGCCACTTCATATCTGCATTCGACATTATTATTCTAGGAATTGTAACAATATCCCCAATATTTGACCTAGTAATAATCACCGCTTGTATGGACCACTTTCCTAAATGGGTTATAATCAGTTTGGTTCCATTGCAAAGACCATCAGATTATTCAAATTACGTAGCAACATAATTGGGAATGCCAATCTTCATATATAATTCATGTTTGGGCATGCCAGAGCACATCAGAGAATTAAGAAATTCAGTCGGATAGAGAATGTCATCATCGTTTGAGATACCTGCTGCTTTGCAAGTGCTGTCTGAGCTGAAATATGTCTTTCCATATGTTGGTAGACTCTAGGTTATATAGTCTTCAATCTATGTACTGCCTCATTTTTGGGAGTCAATATTGCTCTCTCTCTCTCTCTCTCTCTCTCTCTCTCTCTCTCATATAGTCAATATTATTTATTTGAGTAGATAAATCTGGAAAAACAACATTCATAATTGTTTCTTCGTGACTGGTATGTTGATCGATTTTCAAGTCTTTAGGTATTTGGATGTAACTCTCATCTTCTGCAATGTCCCTTCCTTCTCCAATATCAAGTAACCATTTGTCAAAAGTCTTCAAGTTATCCAATTCTGTTGGGTTTACCAAGTTTGTCTTCAATCTCATGTTCTTTGTAAGTCTCAACACAGTTACATGTTTCCAAAGAGTAGATGATGATAAACAGGCCTGGATTATGTCATGTTTTTTCCCTTTTGGTATAACTGGTAAAATTTGTCTGAAATCATCACCTAGGGCAATAGTGAGGCCTCCAAATATTCTATCTACATTTGATTGATCTTTCAGACAAAATATCTTTCAGAGTTTTGTCAAGAGCTTCAAAGCAATACCTATTTGCCATGGGTGCTTCATCCCAAATGATCAAAGCTGTTTGCTCGAGTAGCTTTGCCAATTGCGTCCCCTTTTTTATATTACATGTACTTTCCTCGGTGATATCTAAAGGAATTCGAAAACGTGAATGTGATGTTCTTCCACTAGATAGAAGCAATGCAGCAATTCCTGATGTAGCTATAGCCAGTACAATTTTACTCTCGGATCTTAATTTGGCCATGATTGTTGACCATAGGAAGGTTTTGCCTATTCCACCTTGTCCGTAAACAAAAAATGGTGTTCCACTTTGATTGTTGATGGAATCAAGGATTGAATCGTATATGTGTCTCTGGCAATTGTTGAGGCCCTTGTATAAATCATTGTGCAGTGTTTTCATGTTTTCGATATCATAATCTAATTCCTCGGCAATTAATATATTCTGTGAATTCTTAAAAATGGAACAGTTTGGAATTGGCATTCCAGGGATATCAACCAAGGATTTTCCTGCTTTTTTCATTAGCTCTTCAATCTCAAACAAATCATTATTCTGAATCTATTCCTTAATGCATCTCAATTCCGTCATCCGCATTTTCCGTTTAAGAATGTAGGGAATGTCTTCATGTAACGCCCACATCAAGGTATGTAGCTTTATTTATGCCCTAATACCCTTAGTTGAATTTTGTGAAAGTTATCTTGAACAAGTGTGAAGGAAATTCTTTAAAATGTTATTAAGGGTAAAATGGTCATTCCACTCATAATTAGATGAAAGACTAGGGAATGAAAAGAAGTAGAATAACATGGAGAAGTTAATAAAAATGAGGGCATTCTTGTAATTGACTAATGGACATAGATGGAATTTTTAGAAAGTCTAAGGGTAAAATGGGAAACTATATATATTATTATGTAGTGATAAGAGTTCAAGGATCGAAACCCTAGCCACTCCACCCATTATTCACTCCACCTTCATACCAAATTCTCTCAATTTTAGGATTAGGGTTAGCCTTGCTCAGTGGTATTATAATATTCGCGACTATTTCACCCGGGTACCATGTTCACCAACCTAAACTCAAGTACTTAAATTCCTGGGCTTCTCTTCTTGATGAAAGAAGAGAAAATGATAGATCGAGATAAAAAGATTGAATTGTAGAAGTTAGATTGATTTACATATGGTTTCTATGCTAAAGTAAGAAAGTTGTTCATGTGTTTTAGGATAGTTAAGTTGATAGATATACAGCTTAAAATTTTTTGTACTAGTAATTTTACTATAAAGAGTTAATGATTTTGTGGTGCAATGCAATATGAGAAGACTTGGCCAGAACCATTGCAAGTTCAAACAAAAACAAACCAAAAACAGAAAATAAATTTATATCTCAAATATTGCAAGTACTAATTTCCACACAATTGATTTTATTTTAGCTTCTGATTCTGAAAGGGCCTTGACTATTAAATCCATTGCCAGTCTCACGTTTCTATCTTCCACCACAACAAATTGGTTCAAGTAAAAGGGTTTCCAAATTGTACTCACTTTAGCCTAAAATGTTTCTTCTCCTCACAATATATCTCCTAGTCTCTTCACGGCAACCGGGCTTTCATCAACTAAAACAACTTGCTCAGATGCTTTTTCCACACCAGACATGCCAATTTCAACCAAAAATTTGTAGCCTGGTTCAACTAAAAGATTTTCAAAATTGTACTCAGTACTCACTTCAGCCTAAAATGCTTCTTCTCTTCAATATATATCTCCTAGCCTCTACCCTTTCATCAACTAAAACACCATGCTTATATGCTTCACACCGGAATCATATAAGCAAAGCTTCTGTGAAATTGAGATCAAATCTTTAGAAATCAACTCTTGGAACAGTAATTAGTAATTAGTTCTAATGTTGCTTTCTTTTGATTGATGGATATTCTTGATAACCCTTGGTCAATGTTAAACTTATCAAAACACATTTACCTTTGGTTGGATCAAGAAAATTTCAATGCCTTGAGACGTCATTATCAAATTATCCTACCATACTGCTTCAGATATCTTCATTGGAGAATCCTAAAAATTTTATGGCATCAGAAATCTTAAACAGGCTTTGAATGCTTGGAACATAAATCAGCAATTGACTTTGAAAAATAGGAAAATGATTAAAACGATAGTAGCTCTAAAATTATATAAAAAATTCTACCATATTCCAAGATATTGAAAGTCATACAAGAAAGAAGAATTCTCCTGATGTAAAACAGGACGCGATGAGATTCCTATACCACCTTATCATACAAAACGAGGAACGAATCCCTGAAATACATGATATGTGCAAATTTACATTCTTGATAATGAAAAACTGAAATTCAACTTCGTTTGGGAAAGGAAAATCATATCATACAAATTAGTGTATTGCCATGGCACGTTTTCCTTGGTCCCTACACATATAGGTTGGGCTGTGGTGACTGCAGAAACAGATCTTCTAAAGAAACTGACATTTTTACAAAGGAGAAGTGTATCTAAACGATGTCTAGAATCCATGGTTGTTAATAGTTTAGGATTGGGGTTAGCCTTGCTCAGTGGTATTATAATATTCGTGGCTATTTCACCCGAGTACCATGTTCACCAACCTAAACTCAAGTACTCAAATTCCAGGGCTTCTCTTCTTAATAAAAGAAGAGAAAATGTTAGATCGAGATAATAAGATTGAATTGTAGAAGTTAGATTGATTTACATATGTTTTCTGTGCTAAAGTAAGAAAGTCGTTCATTTGTTTTTGGATAGTTAAGTTGATAGATATATAGCTTAAATTTTTTGGCACTAGTAATTTTACTACAAAGAGTTAAACGATTTTGTGGTGCAATGCAATATAAGAAGGCTTGGCCAGGAACTTCAATTTATTACTATTATTTTCAGAAAGAAAAAGATTAAGAAAGAAGGTCAAGAACAGAGAGTTTGTTCTTTGTGTTAAATGGGTGGAGATACACTACTAGAACTGTCCGTTGTCTTTACACCAACATTAAATATATATTTAAATTTAATACTCATTATTTGGTATATAATATTTTTATTATTTATTTCTTTAATTATAAATTCAATATAAAATTAACTTCAATACAAATAATTTAATGCCGGACAAACAATTAATAATAATGTAAAAAAAATTCTGTAAACATCCCGCGCGCTTTCTATCTAATTTTTTAATAAATCATGGTCGTCTGTCCGTATCACAATCGGTCCAGCTTTCCCTCTCTTCCACCATTGCTTCAAATAAACTACCAATTACCAACAATAGAAACTTCCCACTTTGTTATTCTTTTTCTAATTTTTAAAAAAAATTAGTTTTCATAGAATTCATCGCTATTCAATGTCCTTTCTTCATATAACATTCATTCATTTTTTTTCTCTTTTGTTTGTAAAGTCTCAATGGATCCTCCTCTCAGCCTGAGCACCTTCTCTAACAGCCTAAAGGTACATTTTTCTTCTCTTTTCGTTTCAAGTTTCTTCTGCCGCATTAACATAAACCCACTTGTGTGTGACTTGGTCCAATTGTTTAAGAAAACTCAGTGGCTCTGGTGATGGGTTAAATGTTTAGAATGGACCTCTAAAACATTTTACTCTAGGTGTATTTTATGGTAGTTTTTAAACTTTATGGGTTTTATTGATTTTTGGATAACTATAGAGTGTTTATTGGTTTACCTTTTGGATTAAGATCATATGATTGTGATTTAACTAGTTTGCTTCTTTCTACTGCATAAACCCACTTGTGTGTGTTGAACCAGTTATTTAACTGCATTTTGTCGCCTTGGTGTTAGCTGAATGAAATGTGAAATATTTGTACTTTTTGGGATAGTTTGTGTTATTTTTTAAGGGTTGCATTGGTTTTTAAGATAATTTGAGGGGTTTTTTAGTTGTGGAGTCTTTTGGATCTTAATCATATGATTTTATGGTGGTTATGGATCGTTAAATAAACCTCATCAGTTTCAGAAACAAGAGAAATTACTCTCATGATATGTTTGTACTTTCAACTTTCTAGGGTGGATTTTGTTATTTTTAAAAACTATGGGGATTATATTTAGCTTAAATTATTTTGAGATAATACTTGAATCTTCTCCAACTTTTAGATGAGTTTTCTGAAGATACTAATCTCTACATTTGATCTTTATTGAAACTTACAGACAAATTAAGCTGAATCTGGTTTTGTATTTGAGCATACGTCAATCTGAAATACTTGATAATTCAACTTTGCCAATGTTATTCATTATTAAGACTGAAAAATAAGAGAAAGAATCTTGCCATAATGTTATGTCAAATCCATCAGTCATCATTTCATAATCTAAACTGTGTTGTATCTTGTGATCTTTTCAGTTTCTTTTTAATAATTTTTTATGTACTTGGATATCATGTTTACTACCTTTGTAATAATATAATGTTCAAGGGTCCGCTAACAATTCATTAAACTTTTTTACATTAAAAAATTCATCCTCAAATTTAGCTGACTTTGATGGTTCTGATCACTGACACAAACTATTTTATGCAAATACAAAACAACCCTTAAACACCTTCTTCTTCATTTAGGAAGGTCTATTATCCCCTCACAAACTAATAGAAAACACAAAATCATTTTTCCAAACCTTACACAAATATATTGCATAAACATTACACTCTTCCTGTGATACATTTGCAAATCCCATGAGTTAATCCTTCATATAATCAAAATGTTCATCTTGGAAATCCTTAAAACTAAAACATACCAAAAACAGAAAACAAATTTATACCTCAAATATTGCAGCTATTAATTTTCCACACGCTTGACTTCTTTCAGCTTCCCATTATTCGAAAGAGCCTTGACTTTTGAATCCATTGCTGGTCTCATGTTTCTATCTTCTTCCACACCAAACATGCAAATTTCAACAACTTTGCAGCCTGGTTCATGTGAAAGAGTTTGCAAATTGTACTCACTTCAGCCTAAAATGCTTATTCTCTCCAATATGTATCTCCTAGTCTCTTCACAACAACAGTCATTTCAGCAACTAAAACACCCTGCTTAGATGCTGCACACCGGAAATTGTATAAGCAAAGCTTCAGTAAAATTGAGATCAAATCCTTAGAAATCAACTCTTGGAACAATAATTAGTAATTAGTTCTAGTGTTGCATTTTTCTTTTGATTGATGGATATTCTTGATAAACCTCTTTGACTCATCAATTCCAACAACCAATTAGCTTCCTCCATCTTCCCCACCTCGCAAAGCCCACTTATCATTATAGTGAACGTCACCACATCAGGCTGCAAACCTCTTTGATTCATCAATTCAAAACACCCATTAGCTTCCTCCATCTTCCCCATCTTGAAAAGCCCATTTATCATTGTATTGAAAGTCACCACATTAGGCTGCAAACCTCTTTGACTCATCAATTCCATCAACCCATTAGCTTCCTCCATCTTCCCCTCTTTGCAAAGCCCATTAATCATTGAGTTAAACGTCACCACATCAGGCTGCAAACCTCTTTCACTCATCAATTCCATCAACCCATTAGCTTCCTCCATCTTCCCCTCCTTGCAAAGCCCATCTATCATTGAATTAAAAGTCACCACATCAGGCTGCAAACGTCTTTGAATCATCAATTCCAGCAACCTATTAGCTTCCTCCATCTTCCCTCCCTGCAAAACCCATTTATCATTGTATTAAACGTCACCACATTAGACTGCAAACCTCTTTGACTCATCAATTCCATCAAACCATTAGCTTCCTCCATCTTCCCCTCTTTGCAAAGCCCCTTAATCATTGAATTAAATGTCACCACATTAGGCTGCAAACCCCTTTGACTCATCAATTCCATCAACCCATAAGCTTCCTCCATCTTCCCCTCTTGGCAAAGCCCACTTATCATTGTAGTAAATGTCACCACATCAGGCTGCAAACCTCTTTTACTCATCAATTCCAAAAACCCATGAGCTTCCTCTGTCTTCCCCACCTTGCACAACCCATTTATCATTGTATTAAAAGTCACCAAATTAGGCTGCAAACCTCTTTGATTCATCAATTCCAACAATCCATTAGCTTCCTTCGTCTTCCCTTCCTTGCAAAGCCAATTTATCATTGTATTAAACGTCACCACATTAGGCTGCAAACCTCTTTGACTCATCAATTCCATCAACCCATTAGCTTCCTCCATCTTCCCCCTTTGCAAAGCCCCTTAATCATTGAATTAAATGTCACCACATCAGGCTGCAAACCTCTTTGACTCAACAATTCCATCAACCCATTAGCTTCCTCCATCTTCCCCTCTTGGCAAAGCCCACTTATCATTGTAGTAAATGTCACCACATTAGGCTGCAAACCTCTTTGATTCATCAATTCAAACAACCCATTAGCTTCCTCTATCTTCCCCATCTTGCAAAGCCCATTTATCAATGTGTTAAAAGTCACCAAATTAGGCGCAAACCTCTCGACTCATCAATTCGAACAACTCATTAGCCTCGGTACCCTATTCTCCAAACACAAACCTTTAATCAAAGAAGTCAGAGTCACAACATCTGGGCTAAAACCCCGCTTCAAAATCCTCCCGAAAACAACAAAACCATCACAAACTCGACCCACGCTACAAAAACAATTAATCAAAACATTTAATGTAAAAAGATCTGGAATCAACCCCATTGAATCCGCTCTCTTGTAAAGCAAAATAACGTCTTCATAAAACTTCTTCTTAGCAAGAGCTCCAAACAATCGGTTGAATGATGAAATCGGTGGTTTGGGTTGCATATGAATCATTAAACAAAAGAAGTAGCGTGCTTCATCAAGAGTGATATTACCTTGTTTACAATCCTTTTGAATGAATTTATCAAGCCTCGCTACCTCTTCAACGTTATGTACTGAATCTGGTGGTATAGTTGTAGTCACTTTACATGTATTTGTGAACATAGATGAGATTTTGGTTTCAGAAGAAGAAGAACAACGACGAAGAAAGGTTTTGAACGCCATTTGAGTAGCGGCGTTTGCGGATTATCTAGGTTTCCAACTGGCTAAGTCTTTTGTGGTTTAAATAACACAATCTCACGGGAAATGAGAATGGGATGAAATTTATTTATGTGAAACCTGTAGGGTACACATGTAATTAGCCAGGCAACGGTGGTCTGTTAAAGGCAGCAAAATTATAATAAAATTGGAGCCTTTCAGTCCCTCTCTCATTTCTCTCTTTAATGTAATGAGACCACTTTGCCATTTCTTTATGTTATTTGCTCATGTCTCAATCGATGGCTTGATCAGATTGTTTTAAGTAAAATCAGTGGCTCCGGTGGTGGGTAAAATATTTGTGCTCTAGGCTCATTTAGAGTTAGTTTTAAACTTTAAGGGATTTATTGATTTTTGGATAACTGTAGAGTGTTTATGTATTTACCGATCCATAACATCATACGATTTTGATATAACTAGTTTGCTTCTTTCTACAGTATAAACCCACTTATGTATTTTGAGATAAGTGTGAGAGTTTTTTAGTTATCCATGGATAGTTATTTGTGGAGACTTATGGATTTGATGGTTAAAGTAAACCCCATCAAATTCAGAAACAAGAGAAATTACTCTTATGATACGTTTGTACTTTCAACTTTCTACTTTTCTAGGGTGGATTTTGTTGTTTTTAAAACTTTGGGGATTACATTTTTTCTGAAATTATTTTGAGGGTGTATTGTACTTGACATGGATAGCTATTTCCACATCCTTTTGGATAGATCATATGATTACGATATGTTTTTTTCAATGTTGTAGGCCAAGCATCAAATTTTGTTCATGTAATTTTGAAATGAAATATATAGCTCCTTAAATTGACATACCTTGCATTACTGGCAACTGAGTGTTCGAACTAGTTTATAACCCTTGGATCATCTGAACTAAGTAAACGTGTTTCGAGCGAAGGATGTTCATGTAAAGCTTAAAGGCAAATCCATAAGGTTTAGGAACTCTTAACTGTGATTAAAAAGCACAAAGTAATTATGATTAATCTTTTATATGATCAAACTGTTCATCCTGGTAATCCTTCAAACAAAAACAAACCAAAAACAGAAAATAAATTTATAGCTCAAATATTGCAGGTACTAATTTTCCACACAATTGATTTCAGTTTAGCTTCTGATTCTGAAAGTGCCTTGACTATTGAATCCATTGCCAGTCTCATGTTTCTATCTTCCACCACAACAGACTGGTTCATGTAAAAGAGTTTCCAAATTGTACTCACTTCAGCCTAAAATGTTTCTTCTCCTCAGAATATATCTCCTAGTCTCTTCACGACAGCCGCTCTTTTATCAACTAAAACACCCTAGTCAGATGCTTCTTCCACAACAGACATGCCAATTTCAGCCAAAAATTTGCAGTCTGGTTCAGCTAAAAGATTTTCCAAATTGTACTCAATACTCACTTCAGCCTAAAATGTTTATTCTCTTTAATATGTATCTCCTAGTCTCTTCACAACGACAGTCATTTCAAAAACTAAAACACCCTGCTTAGATGGTGCACACCAGAAATTGTATAAGCAAAGCTTCAGTAAAATTGAGATCAAATCCTTAGAAATCAACTCTTGGAACAATAATTAGTAATTAGTTCTAGTGTTGCATTTTTCTTTTGATTGATAGATATTCTTGATAAACCTCTTTGACTCATCAATTCCAACAACCAGTTAGCTTCCTCCATATTCCCCACCTCGCAAAGCCTACTTATCATTATAGTGAACGTCACCACATTAGGCTGCAAACCTCTTTGACTCATCAATTCAAAACACCCATTAGCTTCCTCCATCTTCCCCATCTTGCAAAGCCCATTTATCATTGTATTAAAAGTCAACACATTTGGCTGCAAACCTCTTTGACTCATCAATTCCATCAACCCATTAGCTTCCTCCATCTTCCCCTCTTTGCAAAGCCCATTAATCATTGAATTAAACGTCACCACATCAGGCTGCAAACCTCTTTCACTCATCAATTCCATCAACCCATTAGCTTCCTCCATGTTCCCCTCCTTGCAAAGCCCATCTATCATTGAATTAAAGGTCACCACATCAGGCTGCAAACGTCTTTGAATCATCAATTCCAGCAACCTATTAGCTTCCTCCATCTTCCCCTCCCCGCAAAACCCATTTATCATTGTATTTAACGTCACCACATTAGACTGCAAACCTCTTTGACTCATCAATTCCATCAAACCATTAGCTTCCTCCATCTTCCCCTCTTTGCAAAGCCCCTTAATCATTGAATTAAATGTCACCACATTAGGCTGCAAACCTCTTTGACTCATCAATTCCGTCAACCCATAAGCTTCCTCCATCTTCCCCTCTTGGCAAAGCCCACTTATTATTGTAGTAAATGTCACCACATCAGGCTGCAAACCTCTTTTACTCATCAATTCCAAAAACCCATGAGCTTCCTCTGTCCTTCCCCACCTTGCACCCATTTATCATTGTATTAAAAGTCACCAAATTAGGCTGCAAACCTCTTTGATTCATCAATTCCAACAATCCATTAGCTTCCTTCGTCTTCCCTTCCTTGCAAAGCCAATTTATCATTGTATTAAACGTCACCACATTAGGCTGCAAACCTCTTTGACTCATCAATTCCATCAACCCATTAGCTTCCTCCATCTTTCCCCCTTTGCAAAGCCCCTTAATCATTGAATTAAATGTCACCACATCAGGCTGCAAACCTCTTTGACTCAACAATTCCATCAAACCATTAGCTTCCTCCATCTTCCCCTCTTTACAGAGCCCCTTAATCATTGAATTAAATGTCACCACATTAGGCTGCAAACCTCTTTGACTCATCAATTCCATCAACCCATAAGCTTTCTTCATCTTCCCCTCTTGGCAAAGCCCACTTATCATTGTAGTAAATGTCACCACATCAGGCTGCAAACCTCTTTTACTCATCAATTCCAAAAGCCCATGAGCTTCCTCTGTCTTCCCCACCTTGCACAGCCCATTTATCATTGTATTAAAAGTCACCAAATTAGGCTGCAAACCCCTTTGATTCATCAATTCCAACAATCCATTAGCTTCCTTCGTCTTCCCTCCCTTGCAAAGCCAATTTATCATTGTATTAAACGTCACCACATTAGGCTGCAAACCTCTTTGACTCATCAATTCCATCAACCCATTCGCTTCCTCCATCTTCCCCTCTTTGCAAAGCCCCTTAGTCAATGAATTAAATGTCACCACATCAGGCTGCAAACCTCTTTGACTCAACAATTCCATCAACACATTAGCTTCCTCTATCTTCCCCTCTTGGCAAAGCCCACTTATCATTATAGTAAATGTCACCACATTAGGTTGCAAACCTCTTTGATTCATCAATTCAAACAACCCATTAGCTTCCTCTATCTTCCCCATCTTGCAAAGCCCATTTATCAATGTGTTAAAAGTCACCAAATTAGGCTGCAAACCTCTCTGACTCATCAATTCGAACAACTCATTAGCCTTGATACCCCTATTCTCCAAACACAAACCTTTAATCAAAGAAGTCAAAGTCACAACATCTGGGCTAAAACTCCACTTCAAAATCCTCCTGAAAATAACAAAACCATCACAAACTCGACCCACGCTACAAAAACAATTAATCAAAACATTTAATGTAAAAAGATCTGGAATCAACCCCATTGAATCCGCTCTCTTGTAAAGCAAAATAACGTCTTCATAAAACTTCTTCTTAGCAAGAGCTCCAAACAATCGGTTGAATGATGAAATCGGTGGTTTGGGTTGCATATGAATCATTAAACAAAAGAAATAGCGTGCTTCATCAAGAGTGATATTACCTTGTTTACAATCCTTTTGAATGAATTTATCAAGCCTCTCAACCTCTTCAACGTTATGTACTGAATCTGGTGGTATAGTTGTAGTCACTTTACATGTATTTGTGAACATAGATGAGATTTTGGTTTCAGAAGAAGAAGAACAACGACGAAGAAAGGTTTTGAACGCCATTTGAGTAGCGGCGTTTGCGGATTATCTAGGGTTCAAACTGGCTAAGTCTTTTGTGGTTTAAATAATACAATCTCACAAGAAATGAGAATGGGATGAAATTTATTTATGTGAAACCTGTAGGGTACACATGTAATTAGCCAGGCAACGATGGTCTGTTAAAGGAAGCAAAATTATAATAAAATTGGAGCCTTTTAGTCCCTCTCTCATTTCTCTCTTTAATGTAATGAGACCACTTTGCCATTTCATTATGTTATTTGCTCATGTGTCAATCGATGGCTCTATCAGATTGTTTTAAGTAAAATTAGTGGCTCCGGTGGTGGGTAAAATATTTGTGCTCTAGGTTTCATTTAGGGTTAGTTTTAAACTTTAAGGGATTTATTGATTTTTGGATAACTATAGAGTGTTTATGTATTTACTGATCCATAAGATCATATGATTGTGATATAACTAGTTTGCTTGTTTCTACAGTATAAACCCACTTATGTATTTTGAGATAAGTGTGAGAGTTTTTTAGTTATCCATGGATAGTTATTTGTGGAGACTTATGGATCTGATGGTTAAAGTAAACCTCATCAGATTCAGAAACAAGAGAAATTATGTAACGACTCCATTCTTATAAAAACATGCATAGTAAAAGTACATGTAAAAATAACGTAAAAAGTTGGGCCCAAAATTTTTCTTTTATGAAACATATGTATTCTTTATACTAATATGTACAAGATTTGTAACATATGCAAAACTATCAAAATAGGGTGGACAGTGTAGCCATTTCTCTTCGTGTGCCGATGTCCATCCGACTGTGTCCTTATCTAGAACCTGCAAAAACATAGGGAACAACTGGATGAGCACAAACAATGCTCAGTAAGTAAACCCAGTAACTCAAATGTCTCTGTAACTCTTTCTTTAATATAACTATCTATTTTCTCTTTCTCATAACTCCTTTATACTAACTTTCTTTCTAGTAAGTCACGGCCCCATCTGACCCGAGGCACGGCTGGGACTCGCTCCCACTCCCTGTGACTTCTACTCAATTTAGCCGATCGGACTTGGTTATGCATGGATTCGGAACCTTTGGCCATGTGAGTGCATAGAATCTCTCGGGTAAACTCGGGTATAACCTCATCCGCATGTACTCTACGGGCTACACCACTTCTCTCTCTGATACTCTTGCCGCTTTCTCTATGCAGCGTACATGCGGGAATACTCTACCCGTACTCACAGGTTCCCCATCGTACAACCTACTCTATTCTCTTATTAAGCACTACTCTAGTTTTTACTCTATAGTGCTCATTCTCCCTTTCTCTTTACTCTTAGAGTAGTCTAAACTTAGAAGTCTCTACTCTTTCTCTACTCTCTTTTCTAGCGCATAAGTAAAGCATAGTTAATGCACATAAATGACTCATACTCATTAATGCATTTATGAAAAGCAACTATGACATGTAGCAACAATTAAGGCTTTCTACTCTTACTTATGCTTCTCTTGAGCATTTCATCATACAACTCATGTGCATAAACAACTCTACTCTAACTCTAACTTTTCTGTTTTCTTTAATCAACCAAATGGGAGAAAACTCCCTCATAAGCTCTAAATTTCCTGTCAAAAGAAAAACACTTCCATAAGCTTGCTCAAAACTTCCTCCAACTTCTATCAAACTCAACCCAACATCAAGCAAATAAAACACTTCTCATAACTCAATCATAACTACTAATCTCATTCAACAATTAAATGAATACACATATATGTATATAACTCTACTCAAAAGAGTTCTTAAATCTCAACTTAGGTTGAGTTTACTTACCTTATGAGAAAATAGCTTCTTTAACACTTCTCCTTTCCTTTGGGAGCTTGCCTTTTCTCCACAACTTAACCAACAACCACAACATGAGACTCTAATCAAAACATAATAAAACTCCCAACTTAAGCAAGAATCCTTACCTTAGGATGCTTTAGATTAAAACCCTACTAAAAGTTACTCAAAAAGGCTCTTGGAAATCCTTACAAGATTGAAGGAAATTTGAGAGAGTTTGGAAAAAAGAAGGAGGCGGTGGAATGGGAAAATGAAGAGTTCTCAAAGACTAAACCCCTTTAAATATCTCTTAACAACTCATTCTTCCCATTTTGCCCTTGCTCTTTCATGGAAATTCCATCCATATCCTTTGATTCCTTACAAACACACCCCCACACTAACATGTTCTCCTTGAAATTTCCTTACATTTTACTCCCCACTTTTCATGCTAATTAGGGGTAAAATGGTCAAATAGTACCCAAGGGGAAAAATATCTAAAACTTAGTAAACTTTTCAACCGGCACGTCGCCGCGGCGACGAATCTTTCTTTGCCGTGGCGAAACTGTCCAACAGCTTCCCCCCGTGGCTCAACACCTCTTCGCTGCGGCGACAAATATCCTTCGCCCCGGCGAGCCCTGTAACATCAAAACCCTTCTAACTTTGACTAAATCCAAGGCAAAAACTCAATATTTCAATACAACCTAAGACCAACCAACCACTATTCACAAAAACCGACTCAATTAAGAGCGAAATAAGAAACATTAGCAACGTACCTCAAGTGGGGCGTTACAAATTACTATTTTGATACGTTTGTACTTTCAACTTTCTACTTTTCTAAGGTGGATTTTGTTGTTTTTAAAACTTTGGGGATTACATTTTTTCTGAAATTATTTAGAGCGTGTATTGTACTTGACATGGATAGCTATTTCTGCATCCTTTTGGATAGATCATATGATTATGATATGATGAAGAACAACAAAAACTATTTTGTTGTTCTTTTTTTAATGTTGTAGGCCGAGCATCAAATTTTGTTCATGTAATTTTGAAATGAAAAATGTAGCTCCTTAAATTGACATACCAATCATTACTGGCAACTGAGTGTTTGAACTAGTTTATAAACCTTGGATCATCTGAACTAAGTAAACGTGTTTCGAGTGAAGGATGTTCATGTAAAGCTTAAAAGCAAATCCATAAGGTTCAGGAACTCTTAATTGTGATTAAAAAGCACAAAGTAATTATGATTAATCTTTTATATGATCAAACTGTTCATCCTGGTAATCCTTCAAACAAAAACAAACCAAAAATAGAAAATAAATTTATAGCTCAAATATTGCAGGTACTAATTTTCCACACAATTGATTTCAGTTTAGCTTCTGATTCTGAAAGTGCCTTGACTATTGAATCCATTGCCAGTCTCAAGTTTCTATCTTCCACCACAACAGACTGGTACATGTAAAAGAGTTTCCAAATTGTACTCACTTCAGCCTAAAATGTTTCTTCTCCTCAGAATAAATCTTCTAGTCTCTTCACGGCAACCGCTCTTTTATCAACTAAAACACCCTACTCAGATGCTTCTTCCACAACAGACATGCCAATTTCAACCAAAAATTTGCAGTCTGGTTCAACTAAAAGATTTTCCAAATTGTAGTCAGTACTCACTTCAGCCTAGAATGCTTATTCTCTTCAATATGTATCTCCTAGCCTCTGCCCTTTCATCAACTAAAACACCATGCTTAGATGTTCACACCGGAATCATCTAAGCGAAGCCTCAGTAAAAATTAGATCAAATCTTTAGAAATCAACTCTTGGAACAATATTTAGTAATTAGTTCTAATGTTGCTTTCTTTTGATTGATGGATATTCTTGATAACCCTTGGTCAATGTTAAACTAATCAAAACATATTTACTTTTGGTTGGATCAACAAAATTTCAATGCCTTCAGATCTTTGGCACGTCATTATCAAATTATCCTACCATACTGCTTCAGATATCTTCTGTAAAACCCCCCTCCAGTCAGGTATCCTCTAAATATCCCTCAATGAGAATCCCGAGGATACATGTCTGGATAACGAGTTGTATTTAGAAAAAATCTGTATAAGGATAATAATAATAATATCCAAAACATGCATATAAAATATCACGCAGGATCTAAACTTATAATTTACAAACTTTAAGAAATTACACAATCAAAACATATTTATAGGGTGGAAGCTTCCAGATGTATTTCACAAATATTTATCATTTACATATTTACATCAAGATAAAAACATCGAGATGATAATAAATCATCTCCCCTCATGTGTAGTCCCGTTATCTCTAGCATCCCTCGCTTCTAGTCTACCTACAAAGCAATCAAAAATGAAAGGGTGAGCGCTAATCGCTCAGTAAGGAATGATCCGTTTCATTCTAAATGTACTATTTGATCTTTATTTAAACATATCTGTTAACACATCACTTATCTTTTACATCTAGGGATACTTCCCCTTTTATTACTAATTCATATGCTTTTCATCATTTTATCCCATGGCTATATAAACATCAATGTGTACACACACATCACATATCATGACATAACATCTAAAATCATCTAACATGAGTATAAAGCATCTCATGATGTAAATAACATCATAACTCATGTAATGCAACTAAATGCATATGAAACATTTAACGTCTAGCCGATCGAACTTTTCTTAGCATCTTAAGCACTTCATATTATCTAGCCTCAAATTCATCTAGAGCTCATATCATCGGGAGGCATGCTTATGCGTTATTTAGCATCTAAAGCATATATTCATCTTTCCTCAACCGGTATATGAGGATATGCTTACGCGTTTTCCATCATGTCTATATGCATATCTATCATGTCTATTTGCATCTCTAACATCTTATGGCATGTAAATACATATTTTGGTGAGCTTAATACTTTTAATTCATCTATGGATTATCAATCCATTTACATTACCTCTTGCTCACATACATCATCTTAAAACATGTATTATATTGCATCTTCATGCCATTTCATAACATTAATCATGTATTGACATCATGACCATGTATATCTTTCAAAGATCATCTAACTAATGGGTAAACATTAGTACATGGCATACTTATAATAATACATGAATAATCAATTCATAATCATAAGAATTGATCATGTTAAATCTTAAACTTTAATAACCATTTTATACTTCAGGCCATTTTCCATCCTTTTCTCAAACGAATTGGCTCTTGGCTTAAACATAAAAGTTATACGTCTGTGTCTTAGCTTTCTAATTCTTTAAGAATCATCTCATTTCGATTTTTATAACTCAAATTATGGTCGAAATACAGAAGCAGGGTTACCAAAACCCCTAAGCCCATTAAATCCGAATTTTCATATTAACTATGCCACATCAATTCCTATTGACATTAACCAATAGGTTAACTAGTCTTTAACATCTTAAAGGAAGTGTAAAATCTCATTTCCATAATCATCCATTATTGCTATAACATTGTGAGCTAATGCAAACAACACATCAACACTTCTAATAGCAACCATTCAACACCATGTGGCCTCCAATACTACAATTTTTTGCCACAATCGGTATTCCACACTTCATTTTCTTCAATCAAACATAACAACTCATAAAACATAAAGAGCAATAACTTCATGTATAATGAATTCAAGGCAATAAGTAGAATAAATGAGTTCAACTACACTTGCCATCAACTAATTCTATGCCTTAAAGCCTTAATTTAAGGTTTCGTAAAAATCTACAAACCCTAGCATAAACCCTAAAGTCATGGGAGGTTCTTCCTTACCTTTTTAAAGACTTCCTCTAACAAATCCTTTGCCTTTGACTTCTTTTACACCTTAATCCTACATATATAACATTATACCTCAACATCTACCTCAAATCTTCAAATCACATCAAAACTAAAGTTTTTAATCCTTACCTTAAACCCTTCAAATTGAAGATCCAAGGCTCCTATCTTGTTCTCCTTGAAAAATTATGCAAAACTCCTTGAAAACCTAGAGAAAGAAAGCTTGTTTCATGGAAGATTTGAGAGAAAATGGAAGAAATGTTGAAGAAAGGCTCTCTCCTTTGGCTTGAACGAATTTCATCTCATTTATAGGAAAATATTTCATTTATTTTCCAAAATTATGCAATTGGCCCAATTATTTTAATTGTATAACTCATAAGTCCTTAATTCTTCATATAAGGGCATTTTGGTCATTTCACACTAGACATAATTATTACTTAATTATTGCCATTAAATGCAATGAAGCCTACTCATCCTTGACTTTTTCAATGCTTATCCATAGGCAAAATAACCATTTTGCCCCCTAAGCCTCTTTTATGGATAATTGATTCATACCGCTCCAAATGAATTGACTATTTTGCCCTTAGTTAGATTTTATGCTTTTTAACATAAAATAAACATTTAAAGGACTATTTTGAGTTAGGAACATACCTTTGACATCGTGGGTATTACATTTCCTCCCCCCTTACAATAATTTCGTCCTCGAAATTATAGAAACAAACTCGGTATCGACTTCTCATATCTTGCTCCATTTCCCAAGTAGCTTCTTCTATCTTGTGATTCCTCCAAAGTACTTTAACTAGTGGAATTTGCTTGTTTCTGAGCTCTTTTACCTTTCTGTCAAGGATTTGAACTGGGCGTTCCTCATAAGCCAAATTATCCTGTAATTCCACTTCCTCCATCTGAAGCACATGTGAAGGATCACTAATATACTTACGCAACAAAGAGACATGGAAAACATTATGGACTCTTTCCATGCTCATTGGCAGCGCAAGTCTATAAGCTACTTTGCCTACCCTTTCCAATACTTCAAAGGGTCCAATGTAACGTGGAGCGAGCTTTCCTTTCTTTCCAAATCTCAAAATATGTTTATAGGGCGCAACTTTTACAAAAACTTTGTCGCCCACTTGGAATTCCACTTCTTTTCTTTTTAGGTTGGCATAGCTCTTTTGTCGATCTTGAGCTTGCTTCATTCTTTCTCTAATAAGCTTAACATCTTCAATCATTTTCTGGGTCATCTCTTGTCCAACTGCTTGAATCAAGGAGTCTTTTTCTCCAATATCATCCCAATACAAAGGGGATCTGCACCTTCTTCCATATAATGCTTCATATGGGGCCATCTGGATAGTGGATTGGTAGCTGTTGTTATAGGCAAATTCTATTAGTGGAAGTACATCACTCCATTTTGCCTTGTGATCCATACAACAAGCTCTCAGCATGTCTTCAATCACCTGGTTGGTCCTTTCAGTTTGACCATCAGTTTGAGGATGATAAGCCATACTGAAGGCTAACTTTGTACCCAATACTCTCTGCATTCCAACCCAGAAAGCTGATATGAACCTGGTATCTCTATCTGATACGATCGTCTTGGGTACTCCATGTAATCTCACAATCTCTTTGACATATAATTGCCCCAATCGAAATGCATCTATCTTATCCGTCATAGGTAGAAAATGAGCTGTCTTGGTCAATCTATCAACCACCACCCAGATTGCATTATATCCTTGCTGAACTTTAGGAAGTCCCACAATGAAGTCCATTGAGATATCCTCCTATTTCCATTTAGGAATCTCTAAGGGTTGGAGTAATCCTGATGGTCTCTGATGCTCTGCCTTTACTTGTTGACATGTTAAACATCTGGCAACATAATCAGCAATGTCATTCTTCATACCTGACCACCAATAACTTTTCTTCACATCTTGATACATTTTTACACTCCCAAGCTGGGCTGTATAAAGTGTATTGTGTGCCTCACTAAGGATTTTATTCCTTAGTTCATCATCTTGAGGTACACATATTCTATCTCTAAACATCAGTGCCCCATTGACTATTTTAAAGTCTGTCTCTTTAGCCTCTATTATCCGTTGGCTGATTATCTTGCAGGTATCATCTTTACCCTGTTTCATCTTGATCTCCTCCACCAAAGTGGGTTTGATCTCCTCCACCAAAGTGGGTTTGATCTCCATTTGGGCCAATCCTCCTTTGATCACAATTTCAATTCCTTCTTGGAGGATCTCCTGCTGTAATTGTCCCCTGCATACTGGATTTGAGATAAAGAGACTTTTCTACTAAGGGCATCTGCAACTGCATTAGCTTTCCCTAGATGGTATCTGATGTCACAGTCATAGTCTGTCACCAATTCTAACCATCTCTTCTGTCTCATATTCAACTCTTTCTGAGTGAAGAAATACTTCAAACTCTTATGGTCAGTGTGTATGTTGCATTTCACTCCATACAAGTAGTGTCGCCATATCTTCAAAGCAAAAACCACTGCTGCTAATTCCAAGTCATGGGTATGATATCTGCTCTCATAGTCTTTCAATTGTCTAGAGGCATAAGCAATGACTTTCCCTTGCTGCGTCAACACTACTCCTAAACCATTGTGGGAGGCATCAATGTAAATATCATAATCAATGCCTTCTTCTGGCAATGTAAGAATTGGAGCTGTAGTTAATCTTTTCTTCAACTCCCTGAAAGCTTTGCTCGCATGCCTCACCCATTCAAATGGTACTTCTTTCTTGAGAGTGTAAAGTGGTCCGGCTATCTTTGCAAAGCCTTCCACGAACTTCTTATAGACACCCCCGCTAAGCCCAAAAACTTCTAACCTCTTTCACTTCTTTGGCCTCGCCACTCGAGCACCGCTTCTACTTTACAAAGATCCACTGATACACCGTCTTTAGAGATCACATGACCCAAAAAGGTAACCCGATCCAACCAAAACTCACATTTTGAAAATTTGGCATACAGCTGTTTCTCTCGCAATCTTTGTAATACAAATCTCAAATGCTCGGCATGTTCTTCTAAAGTCTTGGAATAAACTAGGATATCATCAATAAACACCACTATGAACTTGTCAAGGACATCATGAAAAACTCTGTTCATCAAGTCTATAAAAATTGCAGGTGCATTAGTCAATCCAAATGGCATCACAACAAATTCATAATGCCCATACCTTGTTCGGAAAGCTGTTTTTGGTATATCTTCCTTAGCCACTCTAACCTGATGGTATCCTGACCTTAGATCAATTTTTGAAAACACTAAGGCACCTTTTAATTGGTCAAACAAATCATCTATCCTGGGCAATGGGTACTTATTCTTTACGGTTACTTTATTCAGTTCACGGTAATCTATACACATCCTCATAGACCCATCCTTCTTTTTCACAAATAGAATTGGAGCACCCCATGGGGAATGACTCGGCTTGATAAAGCCCTTGTCTAACAACTCTTGTAACTGCTTCTTCAATTCTTGGAGCTCAGTTGGGGCCATGCGATAAGGAGCCTTAGAAATGGGTGCTATACCGGGGGCTAGTTCTATACTAAACTCCACTTCCCTCTTTGGAGGTAAACCTAGCAATTCATCTGGAAACACGTCAATAAATTCATTTACCACAGGTACTTCATGTACACTTGAGCTCGAACTCTCCCCCTTATTTACTACATGTGCAATGTACCCAGAACACCCCTTTTTCAACATCTTTCTAGCTTTTGCTGCACTAATCATCATGCTAGTTGGGTGTCCTTCTCCAAAAATGAAGTTATCCCCATAGTCTAGATTAAACTTGACTTTTTTTCCCGCGACATACCTATCTCTGCTCCATATCTACTAAGAAAGTCCATCCCAAGAATGATGTCAAAGTCTGGCATATTGAAGACAATCAAATCTACCATCATATCTCGATCTTTAATAGTCACTAACTCCCCCATTAAGACTTCATTGGTCACTACACCCTCACCATCAGGCAATTCAATCCTAATGGCTTGTTCTACTCTAATAGGCATTAACCCTAATCTCTTAATCATACCATAGGAGATGAATGAATGAGTAGCACCAGAATCAATCAAGGCATACAAGGGAGTTTCATGGAATAATAACTGACTAGTGATCGCCAAGTGGCCGGCATCTACCGCATCTCGGGCCACATTATATACCCCGGCCCGTCCGTGCCTCCAACCGCAGGTACTGAAGTTACAGAACCAATGGGGCAATCTCTAGTAATATGACCTGGCTGGCGGTACCTGAAACAAACATTGGTCCCCACTAGACATTCACCCCGGTGTCTTCTCCGACATTTCTTAGAGTAACTGACCCCACCTTTCCTTTGTTGGCCCTTTTTCTTCATGTCTTTCCTATTGGCTTTAGGTAGGACTCCTTTCTTACCTTTACCTTTATTGTCTTTGCCAACAACTTGTTTTGCACTACTAGGTTGGCCAAGCTGGAGAGGACTACTTGCCACTGTTGGGGAAAGAGCTAATCTGGTCTCCTTCTGTAAGTACACCTCTGCTCTAATGGCTCTAGCGAGTACTTCACTATATGTTTGGGAGGGCTAATGACCTGACATAACATCTCTGGCAATAGTGGGATGAAGTCCCCCCACAAATCTCTCCAATCGGATCTGTGGTGTACTGACCAGCGTGGGTGCAAACTTAGCCAAGGAGTTGAACTTGATTGAATACTCTTTGACCGTCATATTTCCTTGTTGCAGACTAATAAATTCTTGTACTTTTGAGGATATAATGTCTGCTGTCCGGTATTGCTCCTCAAACAATTCCTTGAACCCTGACCAAGTGAGAGTGGTGGTATCTTGAGTCTACTTCATAAGCTCCCACCATGTCATAGCATCTCCTCTTAATAGGTACGTAGCATACCAGATCTTTTATTGATCTGTCATAGGAAATAGAGTAGTAGCTTTCTCCACCAACTTGATCCATTGTTCGGCTACTACTGGATCATTAGTGCCACAAAATTCTGGAGGCTGATGTTTACTTGAGAGGCCATAAATTGGTTCAATCTGCTTTGGGACAACCATTGCTTCTGGAGTACTTGTCCCTGCTGCTTGACTTGGTACCACATTGGTTGTCACTGTTGTCACCGGAGCACTTGTACTTTCCGGCGGGGTTCTCCTTAAAGCTCTATTAACAGCCTCTTGAATCATACGCTCCAATGTTGCAACATCTAAACCCGGAGTGCTTGAAGTAGCATTTCTGGGTTAGAGCTTCAGTGCATTGGAACATCTTGTGCATTTGAAGCATCATGCGACTGGATCTGTTCTCCTGGTTTTCTCATATTTATTCCCTATCACACACACATATAACGTTAATCATCTAATCAATCCTTACATAAAATTAGGTAAACATACTTACAGCGATCGGACAACTTGAGCAGCGGAACTTTACATGAGGGATACTGTCATCAACTCTCATAAATGCGTGACTCCGAATAGAAAACATCTTAAAACACCCCTTTTTAAAGTAAAAAAAAAATACTTGCTCTGATACCAAATGTAAAACCCCCTCCAGTCAGGTATCCTCTGAATATCCCTCAATGAGAATCCCGAGGATACATGTATGGAGAACGAGTTGTATTTAGAAAAAATCTGTATAAGGATAATAATAATAATATCCAAAACATGCATATAAAATATCACGCAGGATCTAAACTTATAATTTACAAACTTTAAGAAATTACACAATCGAAACATATTTATAGGGTGGAAGCTTCCAAATGCATTTCACAAATATTTATCATTTACATATTTACATCAAGATAAAAACATCGAGATGATAATAAATCATCTCCCCTCATGTGTAGTCCCGCTGTCTCTAGCATCCCTCGCTTCTAGTCTACCTGCAAAGCAATCAACAATGAAAGGGTGAGTGCTAATCGCTCAGTAAGGAATGATCCGTTTCATTCTAAATGTACTATTTGATCTTTATTTAAACATATCTGTTAACACATCACTTATCTTTTACATCTAGGGATACTTCCCCTTTTATTACTAATTCATATACTTTTCATCATTTTATCCCATGGCTATATAAACATCAATGTGTACACACACATCACATATCATGACATAACATCTAAAATCATCTAACATGAGTATAAAGCATCTCATGATGTAAATAACATCATAACTCATGTAATGCAACTAAATGCATATGAAACATTTAACGTCTAGCCGATCGAACTTTTCTTAGCATCTTAAGCACTTCATATCATCTAGCCTCAAATTCATCTAGAGCTCGTATCATCGGGAGGCATGCTTACGCGTTATTTAGCATCTAAAGCATATATTCATCTTTCCTCAACCGGTATACGAGGATATGCTTACGCGTTTTCCATCATGTCTATATGCATATCTATCATGTCTATTTGCATCTCTAACATCTTATGGCATGTAAATACATATTTTGGTGAGCTTAATACTTTTAATTCATCTATGGATTATCAATCCATTTACATTACCTCTTGCTCACATACATCATCTTAAAACATGTATTATATTGCATCTTCATGCCATTTCATAACATTAATCATGTATTGACATCATGACCATGTATATATTTCAAAGATCATCTAACTAATGGGTAAACATTAGTACATGGCATACTTACAATAATACATGAATAATCAATTCATAATCATAAGAATTGATCATGTTAAATCTTAAACTTTAATAACCAGTTTATACTTCAGGCCATTTTCCATCCTTTTCTCAAACGAATTGGCTCTTGGCTTAAACATAAAAGTTATACGTCTATGTCTTAGCTTTCTAATGCTTCAAGAATCATCTCATTTCAATTTTTATAACTCAAGTTATGGTCGAAATACAGAAGCAGGGTTACCAAAACCCCTAAGCCCATTAAATCCGAATTTTCATATTAACTATGCCACATCAATTCCTATTGACATTAACCAATAGGTTAACTTGTGGATCAAATAAACCTCTCCTTAATAGTCTTTAACATCTTAAAGGAAGTGTAAAATCTCATTTCCATAATCATCCATTATTGCTATAACATTGTGAGCTAATGCAAACAACACATCAACACTTCTAATAGCAACCATTCAACACCATGTGGCCTCTAATACTACAATTTTTGCCACAATCAGTTTCCACACTTCATTTTCTTCAATCAAACATAACAACTCATAAACATAAAGAGCAATAAATTCATGTATAATGAATTCAAGGCAATAAGTAGAATAAATGAGTTCAAGTACACTTGCCATCAACTAATTATATGCCTTAAAGCCTTAATTTAAGGTTTCATAAAAATCTACAAACCCTAGCATAAACCCTAAAGTCATGGGAGGTTCTTCCTTACCTTTTTAAAGACTTCCTCTAACAAATCCTTTGCCTTTGACTTCTTTTACACCTTAATCCTACATATATAACATTATACCTCAACATCTACCTCAAATCTTCAAATCACATCAAAACTAAAGTTTTTAATCCTTACCTTAAACCCTTCAAATTGAAGATCCAAGGCTCCTATCTTGTTCTTCTTGAAAAATTATGCAAAACTCCTTGAAAACCTAGAGAAAGAAAGCTTGTTTCATGGAAGATTTGAGAGAAAATGGAAGAAATGTTGAAGAAAGGCTCTCTCCTTTGGCTTTAACGAATTTCATCTCATTTATAGGAAAATATTTCATTTATTTTCCAAAATTATGCAATTGGCCCAATTATTTTAATTGTATAACTCATAAGTCCTTAATTCTTCATATAAGAGCATTTTGGTCATTTCACACTAGACATAATTATTACTTAATTAATGCCATTAAATGCAATGAAGCCTACTCATCCTTGACTTTTTCAATGCTTATCCATAGGCAAAATAACCATTTTGCCCCTAAGCCTCTTTATGGATAATTGATTCATACCGTTCCAAATGAATTGACTATTTTGCCCTTAGTTAGATTTTATGCTTTTTAACATAAAATAAACATTTAAAGGACTATTTTGAGTTAGGAACATACCTTTGACATCTTGGGTATTACATCTTCATTGCAGAATCCTATAAATTTTATGGCATCAAAAATCTTAAACAAGCTCTGAATGCTTGGAACATAAATCAGCAATTGACTTTGAAAAATAGGAAAAGGATTAAAACGATAGTAGCTATAAAATTCTACCATATTCCAAGATACTGAAAGTCATACAAGAAAGAAGAATTCTCCTGATGTAAAACAAGACGCGATGAGATTCCTAAACTACCTTATCATACAAAGCGAGGAACGAATCCCTGAAATACATGATATGTGCAAATTTACATTCTTGATAATGAAAAACTGAAATACAAATTCGTTTGGGATAGGAAAATCATACATACGGAAGTATACATTCACCACTAAAGAACTTAAGTAAACAGAGTACGCCACAGACATATCTAACTTGTCAAGCCATGCACTGTGGAAGAAAAATGATACAATAGTATTTGAGAAAACAAAAAGTTGGACAACGTCCATAAAGGCAAAAATAACCATTGGATGTTGGACTTCTAGCTTCATGCTTTGAGAGAACTTTGGTAAAACAACATTTAAAAAAAGGAAAAAAGAAGTCTATTTCCTCAATGGCTATCTTAAAATTTTCCTTCACGGTTAGACACCAAGTGGCAGATATTTGCAAAAAGTATCAAGTGCCATCTTTGCCTCATGGTATATACTCTCAGAATATCCAGAAGTCATTGCAAAAAGAAGAGTTAAAACAATTAGAGTGAGAATTCAGGTGAGCAACAACAAATTGAAATAAGCAAAAAATAAAACTTAAAAATATTATAAAGGGGTGTATGTCAAGACATATGATCGAAGGATGCAACATATAAAGATACCAAGTCAGCCTATGGGTCCTGATAAAGGTCAAGACTAGAAGATCAGATCATAGGCTGCAAACCTCTTTGACTCATATATTCCAACAACCCATTAGCTTCCTCCATCTTCCCCTCCTTGCAAAACCCATTTATCATTGTATTAAAAGTCACCACATTAGGTTGCAAGCCTCTTTGACTCTTTAATTCCAACAACTCATTAGCTTCCTTCCGTCTTCCCCTTCTTGCAAAGCCCATTTATCATTATTTTAAACGTAACCACATTAGGCTGGAAACCTCTTTGAATCATCAATTCCAAAAACCCATTAGCTTCCTTCGTCTTCCTGTCCTTGCAAAGCACACTTATCATTGTAGTAAACGTAACCACATTAGGCTGCAAACCTCTTTGGATCATCAATTGCAACAACCCATTAGCTTCCTCCAACTTCCCTTCCTTGCAAAGCCCATTTATCATTAAATTAAAGTCACCACATTAGGCTGCAAACCTCTTTGAATCATCATTTCCATCAACCCTTTAGCTTCCTCTATCTTCCCCTCCTTGCAAAACCCACTTATCATTGTATTATACGTCAGTAAATTAGGCTACAAACCTTGATCCAACATCTCGAAAAACAAGCCTTTAGCCCCCTCCAAATTTCTCATGAAACAACAACCGTAAATTAGAGTGGTACAAACAACCACATTTGGCTTAATTCCTCCACTCTTCATTTCCAAAAACAATTCTTTCGTCTTATCTACCAACCCATCTTTGCAAAGACCATTGACAGTACTACCATAAGAAAAAATATCAGGCCTGACCCCAAACACAACCATTTTTTTAAACAACTCCATAGCCTCCTAACTCCTATTCTCCAAACACAAACCTTTAATCAAAGAATTAAAAGTCGCAACGTCTGGGTTAAAATCCCACCTCAAAATCCTCCAAAAAACAGCAAAACCATCACAAACTCGACCCATATTACAAAAACAATTAATCAAAATATTCAAAGTAATTAAATCAGGTAACAACCCCCTCAAACCCAGTCATTTGTACAGCAAAATAACGTCTTTATAAAACTTCTTCTTAGCAAGAGCTCCAAACAACCGGTTGAATGATGAAATTGGTGGCTTGGGTTGTATATGAATCATTAAACAAAAGAAATAGTGTGCTTCACCAAGAATGATGTTACCTTCTTTACAATCTTTTTGAAGGAATTTCTAAAGTTGGGTTACTTTAAGTACTAAATCTTGTGGTATAGTTGTAGTCACTTTACCAGTTTTTGCAAATAAAGAAGGAGAAGAAGAAAAATGACGAATCAAGCTTTTGAGCATCATTTCAATAGCGCCGTTTGTGGATTATCTATTGAGGGTTCAAACTGGCTTAAACTTTTGGGTGTTGAGGGTTAAATAATACATCTCACTGGAAATGAGAGTGGGATAAAACGTATTTATCTGAAACCTGTAGGGTTCAGATGTAATTTTATTTTTGCTGAAATTATTTAGAGGGTGTATTGTTTTTAACATGGAGGATAGCTATTTTCTGTAGAATAGTGAATAGATCATATGATTATGATATATTGCAGACCTGGCTTCAAAGTTTTTTCATGCAGCTACTTGAATTGACATATCTCAGATTACTGGCAGAGAGTGTTGAAACTACTCACAAGCAGATGGCCTTGCCTCGCCTGACAGTGTCAAATAGATAAATTTTATTAAATACAATCCAACCTAATTGTGGATTAGGTCAAATTCAATATTGAACTCAAATCTGCCTTTACTCAAAAGGCAAAAACATTCATGATTTCCAATGATATAGTATTTATAGATCTATTTATGAATTCATAATTCATATCCAAATTATATAAGGACTTTTGCTCAAATGCTTTTAACGAGGTTTTTTATTCTTTTTTGAGGAAATTTTGAAATTAAAAAAGAATATACATGATACAATTAATCAGAAATTACTGCACTTACAACTCAATCTCACAGACTTTCTCTCACAATCCTTACGTGATAGCTCATAATTGGTCCGCTCATAATTGGTCCGCTCGCAAATGGGTCTCGACTGCTTGCAGTGGATCTCGCCTACCCAATTATGAGTTGATCAATTACGAACTACTACATCAGGTCTGTGAGAGAAAGTTTGTAAATATGAGTTGTGAGCCCGTCTTTACTAAATTAATCAACTTTGCTTCTAAAAGAATATCTAGAGTGTGTTTGTTTTATTATTTTAAGTAGTATTTTTTAAAAGATTAAGTTGAGTTATTATTATGAGGATAAGATTTGAATTTGAAAATGTGTTTGGTAAGATTATTTTTTAATCCCCTATATTTGTTAATTTAGTTAAACATCTCATACAATAAAAGTTTTAAAATTAAGAAAAACACCCCCACCCACCCATTAAATGGTAGCGGTGGTGGCCGACTCTATCAAGAATATGTGGGTGAATGGAGGTGGTTTTGTCAATTTATAATTTTTTATTGTTGGGGGTGTTTAGTTAAATTAACAAACCTAAGAGGTTAAAAAATTTAAATATTTTGAGTTGAATAGAATAGGATTGGATTTTGGGAATAGTGAAACAAACATGCATTTTGAATAGGATATGATAGGAATAAGGAAACAAACACAACTATGTTTACATGTCAAACTAACAATAAGTTTGAGCATACGTAACATGGCACCTTGAAAATATATATATATTTTTGCAACGTTTATCCATCCAATCGAAAACGTCAACATTAACACATGTGACATATAGACTCTCAATAATTAATTGAATGAACGTACATTACACAAAATAGTTTGTTACATTTTTTTGAATATTATTCTATTCTATTCTAAATAGGATAAGATATGATTTAATCAAATAAGATATGATTATGATTATGATTATATTTGTTAATTTAGCTAAACACCTCCACAATAAAAGTTTATAAATTAACAAAAACACACCCACTCACCCAACTGATTGTTGGCAACCGGCCGCCACCGTCGAACGATGGCTGGAAGTTGTCGGAATGGTGTACGACCAACTGAATTCGGTCGATCTTGCACTGATTTTGTCATTTCTGGTTAGATCTATAGCCAAAGATCTAGCAGTTGATGATGGTCATATCTTGGCCATCGTTGACCAATAAGTCTCAACCGAATTAAAATAATAACATGTCACCAAATTAACCCAATAAATTGAATTCCTCAAAAGATCAATATAATTCTCAAAAGATGGGGGATTTGTGGGCCTTATCCTTTAGCTTTATGAAGCTAATACGTGGGGGTGATTAACAATCATACAACAAAGATACGCATTCAGCCGTATAGTCTTGAAATAATCTACATTGAATGTAGTAGTACTAGTAGTAGATTTGCAATAATGCATGCCCCCCCATTGGCCACATTTCAACTTGGAAATCACATAAAACAACAGAGAACATGCCTAGTACAAATACAAAGCTACTCGTGCGGGCAATTTAGCCGCTTGAGTAAATTAAGTTAATTAACTACATATATAGTAATGAGAGCCTTCGGCTCTTAGACCGCAAATATATGGAAGCTTTGATTGATTCTTTGAAGATTAAGTTATCCAGCCTGCTAACAACAAACCACCAATACAGTTCCCCTAACCAATCAACCAATGCTACACGGCAACACATGTAGCTTGTCACCACTACCATCAAACCCCCACATAGAGAAAATTTCAACAAAAATCTTGCAGCTTATTTCATGTAAAAGAGTTTGAAAATTGTACTCACTTCAGTCTAAAATGCTTCTTCTGTTCAATATATATCTCTTAGACTATGCATAGTGACTGCCCTTTCATCAACTAAAACACCCTGCTCTTTCATCAACTAAAACATCCTACTTAGTTGCTTCACACTAGAATCATATAAGCAAAGCTTTAGTGAAATTGAGATCATATCATTATAAATCTACTCTTGGAACAGTATTTAGTAATTGATTAGAACATAAACCAGTAATGGACTATGAAAAATAGGAAAAAGATTAAAAAGATAGAAGTTCCAAAATTATATAAAAAATTCTAATGTAGTCAAAGATACTGAAAGTATATTTCCTCAAACAAGAAAGAAGAATTCTTCTGATGTACAACAACACTGTAATGAGATTCTGATACTATCTTATAAAACAAAGCGAGGAATGAATCCTTGAAATACATGATACGTGCAAATTTACATTCTTGAAAACTAAAATACAACTATGTATGAGAAAGGAAAATCATACTTCATATGTCACCAACAACATGAATTTAATTTGAGCGAATACAGATTGTGTAAGCTGGTATGGGTTGAAACTTCTAAGGCTATGATTGCCATGGGTGCTTAAGAGCCTCAGATGCAGAAAGGCATGTCCTAATATTCACTTCAAGCAAATGAGCAATGAAGTTAATGAAGCCCTTTTCCCCTATCAGCAATTAGAGAAATAATGAACTCAACGCCTCTATTCTTAAACAACTCAGAGACGGGCCTTACTTTCACACTATTATGGATACAAAATTAATAAGAAAAATTGGATTCAATTGTCAACTGCTCCTATAAATAGGATTGACTACGGATTCAAACCATAGCACATGCTTTCATAAAACTGTAGGATTCTCCCAATCTAAATCAAGCAGGTTTTACATGAAGAAGTTCTATTCAATATGGTTAGGAGAAGAAATATACTTAAAAAAATAGAGAAAGAAGAACCAAGTCATGATAATATAACAGTATTTGAGCAAAAACAAGCTTGGACAAGTTCCAGAAAAGCAAAAATAACCATTGGATTTCGGATTTCTAGCTTCATACTTTTAGAGAACTTTGGTAAACGAGCATTTAAACAAAGAAAAAATGTCTATTTACTAAATAGCTATCTTAAAATTGTCCTTCATGGTTAAACACCTAGCGGCCGATATTTGAAAAACAATCAAGTGCCACCTTTCCCTCATGGCATTATACTCTCAGAATATTTAGAACTCATTGCAAAAATAAGAGTTAAAATAATTAGAGGAGTCAGAATTCAGGTGAGCAATAACAAATTGAAATAATCTAAAAACTTAAAAAATAATATAAAGGGTTATATATGCCAAGATTTATGATTGAAGGTTGCAACATATAAAGATACCAAATCAGCCAATGGGTACTTATAAAGGTCAAGAATAGAATATCAGATTATAGGCTGCAAGCCTCTTTGACTCATCAATTCCAACAACCCATTAGCTTCCGCCATCTTCCCGTCCTTGCGAAGCCCACTTATCATTGCAGTAAATGTCACCACATCAGGCTGCAAACCTCTCTAACTCATCAATTCCAGCAACCCATAGGCTTCCTCCATCTTCCCCTCCTTTGAAAGCCCATTTATCATTGTATTAAAAGTCACCAAATCAGGATGCAAACCTCTTTGATTCATCTATTCGAACAACCCATTAGCTTCCTCCATCTTCCCTTCCATGCAAAGCTTATTTATCATTGTAGTAAAAGTCACCAAATTAGGCTGCAAACCTTCTTGATTCATCAATTCCAACAACCCATTAGCTTCCTCTGTCTTCCCCTCCTTGCAAAGCCCATTTATCATTGTAGTAAATGTCACCACATCAAGCTGCAAACCTATTTGACTCATCAATTCCAACAACCCATTGACTTCCTTTATCTTCCCCTCCTTGCAAAGCCCATTTATCATTGTAGTAAATGTCAACACATCAGGCTGCAAACCTCTTTGACTCATCAATTCCAACAACCCATTAACTTCCTTCGTATTCCTCTCCTTGCAAAGCCCATTTATCATTGAAGTAAAAGTCACCACATCATGTTGCAACTCTGTTTGATTCATCAATTCAAAGAACCCATTAGCTTCCTCCATCTTCCCCACCTTGCAAAGCCAACTTATCATTGTAGTGAACGTCACCACATTAGGTTGCAAACCTCTTTGACTTATCAATTCCATCAAGCCATTAGCTTCCTCCATCTTCCTCTCCTTGCAAAGCCCACTTATCATTGTATTAAACGTCACCACATCAGGCTGCAAACCTCTTTGACTCATCAATTCCAGCAACCTATAAGCTTCCTCCATCTTCCCCTCCTTACAAAGCCTACTTATCATTGTATTAAACGTCACCACATCAGGCTGCAAACCTCTCTGACTCATCAATTCCAACAACCTATAAGCTTCCTCCATCTTCCCCTCCCTGTAAAGCCCATTTATCATTGTATTAAATGTCACCACATTAGGTTGCAAACCTCTTTGAATCATCAATCCCATCAACCCATTAGCTTTCTTTACCTTCCCTGTCTGACACAACCCGTTAATCAAAGTCACATACATAATCACGTCAGGCATAACCCCAAACACAACCACTTTCTTGTACAACCTCGTAGCCTCCGAACTCCTATTCTCCAAACATAATCCTTTAATCAAAGAAGTCGAAGTCACAACATTTGGGCTAAATCCCCACCTCAAAATCCTCCCAAAAACAACAAAACCATCACATATTCTACCCACATTACGAAAACAATTAATTAAAATATTCAAAGTAATCAAATCCGACAACAACCCAATGTACAGCAAAATAACGTCTTCATAAAACCTTTTCCTACCAAGAGCTCCAAACAACTGGTTAAAAGAAGAAATCGGTGGTTTGGGTTGCATATGAGTCATTAAACAAAAGAAATAGTGTGCTTCATCAAGAGTGATAGTACCTTCTTTACAATCTTTTTGAAGGAATTTATCAAGCCTCGCTACCTCTTCAACATTATGTACTGAATCTTTTGGTATACTTGTAGTCACTTTACATGAATTTGTCAATAAAGATGAGATTTTGGTTTCAGTAACCGTTTCCGAAGAAGAATCACAATGACAGAGAAAGGTTTTGTAGGCCATTTGAGTAGCAGCGTTTGTGGATTATCTAGGGCTCAAATTGCCTTAGTCTTTTGTGGGTTTAGGGTTAAATAATACAATCTCAAGGAAAATGAGAGCAGGATAAAATGTATTTATCTAAAACCTGTAGGGTTCTCATGTAATTATCTAGACACCGAGGGCATGTTAAACGAAGCAAAAATTATTGAACCTTTCACTCCCTCTCTCATTGTCTCTTTAATGTAATGACACGTATTCTTCTTTACTCCTCATCTTATTTTTAAACCATATTTAATATATTATATTACAGCAATGCCATTTTCTCTTTTTTCTTTGTGCTATTTGCTCATGTTTTCAACGTACTGTATTTGTTTTTATTTTTCAATTTTTATTATTTATTAATTATATATTCAATAATGCTACCTTTACACCACCCTTTACACCATTTTTATTTACTCCATGATATGGCATCCTATGCGGCATATGACACCTCAGCTCCCACTGTTCGAAAATGATCTAGTTACGCAGAGGAAAAACAAAACATTTACAACAATGGATTGTTCCTTAGAACCAAGATCAAGGTACAAAAATTACAGTTTATACATATTAAATAAGAATCTGTAGATTTTAGTTTAGAGGTTTAAGAAATCATACGCTCGTTTGGAGGCTCCTCCAACTTGTCTCTGAACGTATTTCACTATCGACCCAAGTGTAGGATTGAACCGGAGTAGTCCACACTAAAATAACATCAAGAAACTAAAGAGGAATTTGCTAGATCCTCTTTAGCCTTTAAGAACGAAGAAGAAATCAAGTGTATTTGATTTTTAGCAAAAAGAAAAAACTGGCGTGAGAGTGTTTAAGGGGCTGGAATTTTTCAATTCATTAAATGAAATGAGTGAATAATCAAAATCTATTATTTTCACAAAAACTTACACTTATATAGTGCAAGTGTAATTGCCCTATTCCCTTATGGAATAGCCTTGGGCTCCAACCCAAACACCCCTTGTATCCAAACATTCCCATTTAGATATTTTAATTTTAATATATCATTATCTGAATTAATATATATTTATAATATATATTAACATTTAACAATAATGATAATTTATTTAAATATATGCGAACACATATTTAAACGTAATCTCACTTATTTAATTTTAATATCAAAATTAAATAAAGGCTACGACCTCAGCAAATTTAATTACACTATGAAATTACCAAAATACCTTTTGCCTAAAAAGACAAAAACACCATTCTTCTAATTGGTTCTTAAATTATCTTCTATGTGTGTGACCCGTGGCCTCCCCATCATACCAGTAGTGTGTAGTATCGCAATTAACATCAATTAATCGTCTCACTACACACAGACCGAGATTGGCCCCTAGCACAGCATCATGGCCACCCAATAGATTCGGATTCAGCCCGAAACAGCTACCTATCAACGATATGGTTACTGCATACCCGATCCTTTCATCATCCGTTATCTCGCGACCGAGGCATAGAAATAGTGTCAACCTTCGGTTACTCTTGATATTGTGTATTCGGGCCATCGGACCAATGACCTGTATTATAAACTAGATAGAGCAGCAACTCAATCCCATTGTGGCCACAGTTTTAGTGTCATTGTCATTTACTGAATTGCGTCGTGAGATAACTTCTCCCATACCTGGGAGTGATTAATCCTCTGTCTATCTACCATAGTCTTGATTCACTCCTTGATGCAGCCAATCACTACCATATTGACAGCTCTGAATAGAACTGCATTAGGCTAGTGTGAAACTACACCAATCGATGCACAAGGCGCTCTGGTGATCTCAAGTCTAAGGATCACATACACCACCATTCGTTAGAGGATTTGTTCCATAGACACTGGGGTTACCATTCATATGGAATCCTCTGGTGGGTCAGTCCAGTGAACTTGCCTACAGCAAGCACCCATGTGTTGTACCAGGTTGTCACCAAACAACCTTGACAAGTGAGATCAGTCACGCCTTTTGACAGGGTCATTCAACACTATGATAGCCTTACTGTATTATATGTGCCCTTTACTTCAGAATAATATTGGGGCTACAAACGTTTCTAGAATGGCCACCATATGTGCTCATAGGGTTCTCACTATCAAGATTTAAAACACTTGATATCCTCGTCACAGTTCTACCATTCTAAGGACATATATTAATACATACAATGATGAATTACGCGATATAGTATAAAATATCTTTTATTGATCAATGAACATTATTACAAAGAGTTAATTCTACAATAATTGATTGGCTCTAAGGCATCTACTCTAACAATCTCCCACTTGCACTATAGCCAATCATTCATGTATTTAATACCAAATGATCTCAAGTGCCTTTCATGCTTCTGCTGCGATAGAGGCTTTGTCAGTGGATCTGCGAGATTGTCATCAGTATGCACTTTACTGATCCGCACATCTTTCCTCTCAACTATCTCTCTGATAAGATGGAATTTTCTGAGTATGTGTCTGGACTTCTGATGAGATCGTGGTTCCCTGGCTTGAGCATTGCTCCATTGTTGTCACAATAGATGTCTATTGGATCAACAATCGTGGGAACCAAACCAAGTTCAGTAATGAACTTCTTAATCCAAATTGCCTCTGGCCGTATCTGCTAATGCAATATACTCAGTCTCCATTGTAGAGTCCTCTATAGTACTTTGCTTGGAGCTCTTCCAGCTCACTACACCCTCATTAAGACAAAATACAAACCCTAATTGCAATCAATAATCATCTTTGTCTGTTTAGAAACTAGCATCACTGTATCCTCTTACAGTGAGCTCATCTTCCCCTCCATAAACCAAGAATATATCCTTAGTCCTCTTTAAGTACTTAAGAATTTTCTTGATAGCCATCCAATGACACTCACTTGGATCCAATTGAAATCTACTACAAGTGCTCAAAGCACATAAGACATCAATCCGAGTACATAGCATGGCATACATGATGGACCCAATTACTGATGCATATGGGATCCTCTTCATTCTGTCTCTCTCATCTTGTATTCTAGGACACAATTCCTTAGAGAGATAAACACCATGTGACATCGGAAGAAATCCCTTCTTGGATTCCTCCATACTGAATCTTTTTAGTACTTTCTCAATATATGCACTCGGACTTAGGCCAAGCAACCTACGCTATCTATCACAATAGATCTTTATTCCAAGGATGTAGGCCGCTTCCCCTAAGTCCTTCATGAAGAAGCACTTGGATAACCAAGTTTTTACCGACTGCAAGTTCGATATATCATTTCCGATTAAAAGTATTTCATCGACATACAATACTAAGAATGTCACTGCGCTCCCACTCACTTTCTTGTAAACACAAGGCTCATCTTCTTTCTTGATAAAACCAAATTCTTTTACGGCTTCATCAAAACGGATGTTCCAGCTCCTTGAAGCTTGCTTGAGTCTATATATGGATCTCTACAACTTGCATACCCTATTAGCTTGCCTATCAAAAACAAAACCATCGGGTTGTGTCATATACACATCCTCTTGAAGGTTTCCATTCAGGAAAGCTGTTTTGACATCCATTTGCCAAATCTCATACTCATGATATGCAGCAATCGCAAGCATAATCTGGATGGATTTAATCATGGCAACCGGCGAAAAGGTTTCTTCATAGACAATTCCATGAATTTGTTTGAAACCTTTGGCAACCAGTCATGCCTTATAAGTATGCACCTTGCCATCCATGTCGGTCTTCTTCTTGAAGACCGATTTACACCCTATGTGTTTTACCCCTTTAGGTGGTTTCACCAGAGACCATACTTGGTTCTAGTACATGGAAGACATATTAGATTTCATGGCTTCAAGCCATTTAACGGAATATGGATTCGATATAGAGTCTTCATAGGTTCTGGGTTCATTGTCTTGGTAGACTAGTACGTCACCATGTTGAGTCACGAGATAACCATATCTCTCGAGCCCATGGTATACTCTCCCAGGTCTACGTAGCTCCTATGCTACCTGAGGTGGTTCACTTTGATCCACAAGTTGTGGAGTAACCTCCTCTTGATGTTCAACCACCTTCTGTGGCACATCATCCCGTCCTTCGTCTAGTATGTTTTGTGGTTCTAGAACTTCATTGAGTTCTACTTTTCTCCCACTAGTACTTCTTAGAAAAAATTCCTTTTCTAGGAAGACACCAGAACTAGCAACAAAAATTTTGCGCTCTTCTGGGTAGTAGAAATAGTATCCTTTGGTCTCTTTTGGATACCCCACAAATATACATTTATAGGATTTTGGGCCCAGCTTGTTCGAAGTCAATTTCTTAACATAAGCTTCGCAACCCCAAATCCTTAGATAAGACAAGTTGGGCTTTCGCCCACTCCATAGCTCATATGGAGTCTTATTTACAAACTTTAATGACACACGGTTCAAAACGTGAGTCGCAGTTTCTAGGGCATAACCCTAGAATGATGCAGGTAAATCAGTAAAACTCATCATGGACTTAACCATATCAAGTAATGTCCTATTCCTCCTTTCAGACACTCTATTGTGTTGGGGTGTATATGAAAGGGTGAGTTATGATACTATCCCACATTCCTTCAAGTATTCAGAAAACCCTGAGCTTAAGTATTCACCTCCTCGATCCTACCGAGCTTTAATACTCTTGCCCAACATATTCTGTACTTCATTTCTGAATTCCTTGAATTTATCAAAGGCTTCAAATTTAAGTCTCATAAGGTAGACATAACCATATCTACTGAAATCATCAGTAAATGTGATGAAGTATGAATATCCACCTCTGGCTTCAACTGTTAATGGACCACATACATCACTATGGATGATGCCTAACAGCTCAATAGCCCTTTCACCTTTTCCTGTGAAAAGAGACTTGGTCATCTTGCCTAATATGCATGACTCGCTTACCTCAAATGACTGAAAGTCAAAAGGGTCCAAAACTCCATCCCTTTGAAGTTTTGCAATACAGGTCTTATTAACATGACCTGATCTACAGTGCCAGAGGTATGTTTGGTTTTGATCGCTATGTTTAGCTTTCTTGGTTTCAACATTGAGAATATCTTTATTGTTTAAATCAAGAACATATAATCCATTATATAACCTTGCAATTCCAAATAGAATACCATTCAAACTAAAGGACAACAATCCATTAGATATCTCAAAATGATACCCCATATTATCCAAAGCGGATACTGAAATAATATTTCTAGAAATAGAAGGTACGTGATAATAGTTATGTAGTTCCAACAACAAGCCCATAGACAAACATAAACAGTAAGTCCCAACAGCCAATGCAGCCACATGTGCTCCAATTTCCAACTCGTAGGTCTACCTCTCCCTTGGCGAGCACTTTACTTTGCCTTAGTCCCTACACATCAGTACAAATGTGAGTACCACATCCTGTGTCAATGACCCAAGATGTTGAGGGAGAGAATTTAATCTCAATCATAAACATACCTCAAGTCGTAGCATCTGACTTCTTCTTGCTTATGAGGAAAGCCTTACAGTCTTTCCTCTAGTGGCCAAGCTTGCCACAAAAGAAGCAGACTACTTTGCCCTTCCCTATGCCACTCTTAGGCCCAAGAGCAACCTGTCCTTTAAGGTTGGGCTTGGGTTTGGGCTTAGGTTTGGCCTTGGCCTTACCCTTGCCGTTACCTTTTCCTTTACTGGCAATAACCAGTAAAATAGGCTTGGATTTCTTCAAGTTCTGCTCTGCAGTCCTTAGCATGTTCAAAAGTTCCGACAGGGTTTTCACCATCATGTTCATATTGAAATTCATTATGTATAGTGCATACGAGTTAGGCAAGGATTGCAGAATCAAATCCATTTGTAATTCTGCATCCAAGTCAAATCCCAAAGTCTCAAGCCTCTCTATGTGCTCGATCATCTTAAGCACATGAAGACCAACTTAGGGGCTCCCTTAGTCAGATGACTCCCAAACAGTGCTTTCGATACCTTGTACCTCTCATGTCGAGCATTTCCTTCGAAAAGCTCCTTAAGGTGTAGAATGATGGAAGCATCGTCCATATTCTCTACTTTTGCAGCACTGGTGTCATCGATGCTAACATCAAGCATTGAACGCCATCAGCATCATCAAGGAACTTTTGATAAGTATCCTTTACTTCCTGAGTGGCATCAGGATCAGATTCAACCATGTATGGTTTTTCAAGGATATACAATTTCTTTTCCGACTTGAGTATAATCCAAAGATTACGATACCAATCTGAGAAATTTGATCCATTCAACCTGTTTCCTTTCTCGATTATCGGTCTCAGGTTCATTATGCTCATTTTGGTGAATCTATAATTGCAGAAAAAAGTAAAGTCATTATAAAGTTCATTATTATTTAATATGGTCTTTTATTAAACGATGCTCCCACTATTTTACTCAAGTAAATAGCCCTCACTATTAACTCGGGAAAGCCTGTTGACTTTCCTAGTGGACTAAGATCCCATCTTGCCCATTTCAAACCTTCACTTTGGTGAACAAAGGTAAGCCAACAAACTTAATCCACACTAGTTGATAACTCCTACTATCAACCTCAAATGTGAAGAAGCCAACAAGCCAATCACACAATCCAATGGCTTCAACCATTGTCCTCAAGTGTGATTCTCAATATCAGTAGAGTGGATACTACATGCCACCACGTACACACAATTTTTGTACTTCTCTACTATGCCTATGACGCGTTTATCAACCTTCGCTTTGGTAAACAAGCAAAACCGTTATTTTAAGTTGACCCATCACCATTAAGGAAAACTCCAATGCATTTTAACCTCCCACTAGTAGAAGTGTACCCTTCGCTTTGGCGAACAAGGTTTCAACGAACAGTGGTTTGATTAAGACCATGGCGATGGAAGGGTTACGTGATTTAATATCCTTTAATTGAGGGTTTGTTATTTAATGTCTCACTAGATTATTATCTTTGTTAGAATGACATTGTTTGGCATGTTATTGAACATTCAACCTTAGCATGCATTCTAAACAAAATATTAAAACTTGCTGGTACATGGCCCTGTTAGTAAACGGTCCCGTATGTTAGAGTAGATGCCCTAGAGCCAATCAATTATTGTAGAATTGACTCTTTGTAATAATGTTCATTAATCAATAAAAGGCTTTTTATTCTATATCGCGTAAACCATTATTATTGCAATATGTATTGATATATGTCCTTAGAATGGTAGAGCCGTGACGAGGGTATCAAGTGTTTCAAATCTTGATAGTGAGAACCCTATGAGCACATATGGTGGCCATTCTAGAAACGTCCGTAGCCCCGGGTATTATCCCCGAACTAAGGGCACGGATAATACGGTAAGGCTATCATAGTGTTGAACGACCCTGTCGAAAGGAGGCGGTGGTGATCTCACTTGTCAAGGTTGTTTGGTGACAACCTCGGTGCAACACATGGGTGTTTGTTGTAGGCGATTACACCACAACAAGTTCCCAACCCTGGACCGACCCACCGAGGATTCCATATGGATGGTAACCCCGGTGTCTATGGAACAAATCCTCTAACGAATGGTGGTGCATGTGATCCTTAGACTTGAGATCACCGGAGTGCCTTGTGCACCGATTGGTGTAGTTTGACACTAGCCTAACGCAGCTTCTTTTTCGCAGTGTCAATACGGTGGTGATTGGTGCATCAAGAAGTTGTATCAAGACTATGGTGGATTGACAGAGGATTTATCACTCCGCACGGGAGAAAGTTATCTCACGGGCGCAATTCGGTATATGGCAATGACACTAAAAGCGTGGCCAATGTGGGATTGAGTTGCATTGTCATCCGGCTTTATAATACGGGTCATTGGTCCGTAAATGAATAAATAATATCGAGAGTAACCTGAAGGTTGACACTACTTCTATGCCTTCGTCTCGCCGAGATAACGTATGATGAAAGGATCGGGTTGCACGGTAACCATATCGCTGATGGGTAGCTACTTTGTTTCAATCCGATATCGGGTGGCCATGATGCCTTGCTAGGGGGCCAATCTTGGTCTCTGTATTAGTGAGACGATTAATTGGTGTTAATCGCAATACTGCTATCCACCGATATGATGAGGAGCCCTAAGGTCACACACATAGAAGACAATTTAAGATGCAAGAAGAAAGAGGGCGTTTCGTCCTTTTAAGGCGAAAGGGTATTTTGGTAATTTCACAAAGGCAATTAAATTTGCTTTGAGGTAAGTAGCCTTTATTTAATTTGTTAGAAAAATTAAATAAGTGAAATTACGTTTAAATGTGTGTTCGCACATATTTAAATATATTATCATTATTGTTAAATGTTAATATATTTAAATTTAAATATATATTAATTGATTTTTAATTGAGATAATGATGGAAATTAAAATAAATCAAATTGGGAGTGTTTGGCAACATGGGGCGTTTGGGTTGGAGCCCAAGCCTATTCCGTATGGGATTAGGGGCAAATTGTTTTTTAAGTATAAAAGGAAAAAGTGTGTGATTTTTTTATGGTGGATTTTTCTTTGAAAACCAATACACACGGCAACCCCCAACCCCGAATTTTTGCCTCTCCCACTAAGACCATTGCCTAAAATCAATTCAATTGATTTTTGTTTTCTTCTTAATCTTGAAGCCAAAGAGGATCTAGCAAATCCCTCTTTGGTTCTTTTTGAAGATTGTCTTCGTGTGGACTACGCAGGTTCGATCCTACACTTGGATCGGTAGCAAAACGCTCGACGGACCTAATTTGGAGGAGCCTTCAACGTGCGTTTGTTTCTCTTAACTCATGTTGTATATTTATGCAGATTTTATTTAATATAAATTGTTAAAATCATACCTTGATCTTGGCTCTTGTAAACGATCCCGATATATTAATTTTTCGGGGCTTCCCGTGCGTGATTCAGGGACCGTTTACTAACAAAGGGTGGGTATCGAGCCTAGGTACTTGAATTTTACAATTTTTATGTGTATGGTTGATAACATGTATTTGATGATAATATGTTGCCATATTGAATGTGTAAATCATCTTAAAATATGTTTTTAAGAAAGCGATTAATCGATTAATTTAATTTGTTGATGATCTGCTTGGTTTGGTTTAATGCATGATGGATTTTTGTTGAGATCAATGTGTTTGATTGATTGCAAAAATCTGGTTGAAGTGTTTTTGGTTGCCGTGAACAGAATCCGAGCTACAGACGGTACGCCGCCACGGCGATATAATCCATCGCCGCAGCGATCGTCGTCGCCGCGGCGATATAATCCATCGCCGCAGCGATCGTCGTCGCCGCGGCGATGTAACTCATCGCCGCGGCGATCATCCTTTGACGAGCGTTGTATGAAAACAACGCTCGCGCAGCGTAACCCTATCGCCACAGCGATCGTCCGTCGGACGTGTGCTATACCAAAACCAAATGAACGCCGCGGCGATCTAACTCATCGCTGCAGCGAGCGCACTTCCAGGTGTGCAGGGGGTAAAATGCAAAGTTTTAAAACTTTTGGACCAAACGTAAATCTACAAATTATCAGGGGGTAAATTGTAATTAACCCACAAATTTCAGAAATTGATTGTTTTTGAAATGTATGCTTTGTACTTGTTTGTATATTGCATGGTGCCTGGTACATGAGCCTTAGACCTAAGGGTGAATGTTTTAATTATTTTTGGGTATGTATGGTTGTATTTTTATTAAATAGGGCTGCGTGTCCCGCCTTTCTTTCCTCCTTCTCGATGTATATTCTCTTCTCATCTAATTCCCCTCGAATGTAAATCGAGGTTTCTAAATTTATTGATGTAAAGAATTTGTATAATTATTTATTGTAAATTTAGAAAGATATTTTTGTAATGTACTTGAAGTCGGAGCAAAGGGACCCGAAGCAACCATACTTGAAGACTCAAGATTTTTATTACAGGGACCCCCTAGACACCACCGATTCCTCTAGGCTCGAAATCGGTTTTAGTTGGGCCATGTACCGCACGTTTAATTTTGTTTAGAATGCATGCTAAGGTTGAATGTTTGATAACATGCCAAACAATGTCATTCTAACAAAGATAATAATTTGGTGAGACATTAAATAACAAAACCCTCAATTAAAGTATATTAAGTCACGAAAGCCTTCCATCACCATGGTTTTAATCAAACCACCTGTCGTCAAACCTTGTTCGCCAAAGCGAAGGGTACACTTCTACCGGTGGGGAGGTTAAAATGCATTGGAGTTTTCCTTAATGGTGATGGGTGTCGACTTAAAATGACGGTTTTGCTTGTTCGCCAAAGCGAAGGTTGATAAACACGCGTCATAGGCATAGTAGAGCAAGACACATATTGTGTGTACGTGGTGACATGTAGTGTCCACTTATCGATACGAGAATCACACTTGAGGACGATGGCATGTCTTGTCCCATTGGATTGTGTGATTGGCTTGTTGGCTTTCTCACATTTGAGGTTGATAGTGGGGAGCTATCAACCGGGTGTGGATTAAGTTTGTTGGCCTACCTAATCAACTCATTTTGGCTTGTTCGCCAAAAGCGAAGGTTTGAAATGGGCGGGGATGGGATCTTGGTCCACTAGGAAAGTCACGGGCTTTCCCAGGAGTTAATAGTGAGGGCTATTGGCTTGAGTAAAATAAAGGGGTGGGGAGCTTCGTTTAATAAAAGACCATATTAAACAATAATAATGAACATGGTAATAACGGTTACTTTTTCTGCACTTGTAGATTCACTTAAATTTGAGCAAAATGATCCCAACATCAACTGCGACAAATCATCGAACCAGGAGAGAAATGGAATGGTGAAAATTTCGTTGATCGGTATAGAAGTATAAATAATATACTTGATCCAAGCGATAGATTATACACCATTGAGCAAGCTCTATCACGAGCCTGGCCGATAGTTCTATCCATGAGGACGGGTATGTATATGTGAAGCATACACATGATGCAAAAGCGAAATGACTAGATACATTGTGCTTGCATCAATGGCACCATTATCTGCGACATAGCTGCCAGAAAAAATGGATTTAGCTTCTATTCCTCATTTTCTTCAAGAAATGAGAAGCATATGGTGTCTCGTCGTTATTCAGATGTAGGATGGAAGGGTACCAAAATTGGCGATCATATACTCAAGTGGATCGAGTGTATGAACAAGCTTGAGATTTTGGGATGTGGACTTAGAAGAAGGTTTAGCAATAAACCTAATATTAGCACATTACGGATTCTTATTCTCAATTTGTCTATGACTTTATTGAGGAAGATAAGAAGAATACCCTTTCCGAGCTTCCGGATTTGTTGAAGACTAATGAGTCGTGGGCATGAAAATGTCGAAACATTGACGTTGGTTGAAGCCAACTCAAGTGAAAAGGAAAGGGAGGCTCAGTCGATGGAAAGAAGCTTGCAAAAAGGAAAGGTGTTTGTCCTCTTTGTGGGAATCCCACCACTGGAGGAAACATTGCAAGGCCTTCCTAGCAAAAGGGAAGAAGAATGTTACTTCTTCGCCGTATGTTATTGATTAACTTCTCCCCATAAACATCTAGTTGACACAAGATGTGGTACTCACATTTGATTGATGTGTAGGAACTACGGTAGAGTAGATTGCTCACCGAGGGAGAAGGTGGACCTACAGGCTTGGAAATGAAGCACGTGGCCGCTACATTTCTTGTAGGGATCTTATCGTTTGATTTAGCCGATGGACTTGTTTCTTGGAACTTGTGGATTATTATGGTTTTTCTTTAGTTTCTAGAAATTATATATTTACGTTGTCCACATAGGACAAATGAGAATATTAGTTTACTAATGGATTATTGTCCTTGAAAGTATAAATAATATTCTTTATGGAACTATTTCATAATAATATGTTCTTAAGAAAGACAACAAGGATAATCTCAAAAATGACTACTATGCCAACTTTGGCAAGTTGAGCTAAACATACCCGAAGGAATGTGGGATAGTATCACAACTCACCCTCCTTATACACCCCCAACACAATGGAGTGTCGAAAGGAGGAATAGGACCTTACTTGACATGGTTAGGTCCATGATGAGTTTTAGTGATTTACCCGCATCGTTCGGGTTATGCCTTTAGAGATCCGCGACTCACGTTTTGAACCGTGTCCGTCCAAAGTCGAGATAAGACTCCATATGAGCTATGGAGGGTGGGCGAAAGCCCAACTTGTCTTATCTAAGGATTTGGGGTTCCAAGCTTATGTTAAGAAATTGACTTTGAACAAGTTCCCAAGGGCCCAAAATCCCGTAAATGTATATTTGTGTGGGGTATCCAAAGGAGACCAAAGGATACTATTTCTACCACCCGGAAGAGCGCAAAATTTGTGTTACTCGATCGGGTGTCTTCCTAGAAAAGGAATATTTTCTAAGAAGTACTAGTGGGAGAAAAGTAGAACTGATGAAGTTCTAGAACCACAAGGCATACTAGACGAAGGACGGGATGATGTGCCACAAAAAGTGGTCGAGCATCATGAGGAGGTTACTCCACAACTTGTGGATCAAAGTGAACTACCTCCAAGTAGCACAGGGGAGCTACGTAGATCGGGAGGAGAACGCCATGAGCCCGAGAGATACGGTTGTCTCGTGACTCAACATGGTGACGCATCGTCTACCAAGACGATGAACCCTAACCTACGAAGACGCTTATATCGGATCCGAGATTCCGTTAAATGGCTTCAAGCCATGAAATCGAGATGGACTCCATGTACGTAACCAAGTGTGGTCTCCCCGGTGGAACCACTGAAGGGTAAAACCCATAGGGTGTAAATGGGTCTTGAAGAAGACTGACATGGATGGCAACGTATACTTACAAAGCACGGCCTGGTTGCCAAAGGTTTCAAACAAATTCATGGCATTGGACTATGAAGAAACCTTTTTCGGCCGGTTGCCATGATTAAATCCATCCGGATTATGCTTGCAATTGCCGCATATCATGACTATGAGATTTGGCAAATGGATGTCAAAACTGCGGCAAAAAGGATTGAGTTGTTGCTTTCATCCGCATTATAATATCGTCATTGGTCCAAACCTCGAATATATAATATCGAGAGTAACCGAAGGTTGACACTATTTCTATGCCTTCGCCTCAGAGAGATAACGTATGATGAAAGGATCAATTGTACGGTAACCATATCGCTGATGTGTAGCTACTTTGTCAATCCGAACCCTATCGTTGGCCTATGATGCCTTCGCTAGGGGGCCAATCTTGGTTTAGTATGGAGTGAGACGATTAATTGGTGTTAATCGCGATACTATACACCGCCGGTATGATAAGGAGCCTATGGGTCACACACATAGAAGATAATTTAAGAGCCAAGAAGAAAGAAGGGTGTTGCTCTTTTTTAGGCGGAAGGGTATTTTGGTAATTTCACAAGACAATTAAATTTGCTGAGGTCGTAGCTTTTTATTTAATTTGTTAAAATTAAATAAGTGAAATTACGGTTAAATGTGTGTTCGCACATATTCAAATAAATTATCATTATTGTTAAATGTTAATATATATATTAAATATATATTAATTGATTTTTAATTGAAATAATGATGAAATAAATAAAAATATCTAATTTGGGAGTGTTTGGCAACATGGGGTGTTTGGGTTGGAGCCCAAGCCCATTCCATGTGGGGATAGGGCAACTTGGTTTGCCTATAAAAGGAATAGTGTTTGTTGTTTTATTAATTAATTGATTTTGCCTTTGAAAACAAACACACACAGCAGCCCCTTTTACACTCACTCCCACGCCACTTTCATCTTTTGATTGAAAAATCAAATACTTATTTTTCTTCTTGATTTTCTTAAGGCCAAGGAAGGATCTAGCAAATCCCTCCTTGGTTCTTGTGGATTGTCTTCGTGACCTTCTACCTGTTCGATCCTACACTTGGATCGGTAGCAAACACATTTAGGGACAACATTGGTGGAGCCTCCAAACGTGGGTATGAATCTAAACATTTGGATTTACTTTTCTGCAGATTCTTATTATGCATAAACTGTAAAATCTGTGCCTTGATTTTGGGTTCTAAGGAACGATCCGTGGTTGTAAAAATTTTGTTTTCCGCTGCGCAACCGGGTCGTTTACTAACAGAGGTATCAAAGCCTAGGGTACTAGATTTACAGTTATTGAATGGTTGATTACATGTGTTTGTTGATAACATGCTGCCTTGATGAATCTGCCATGAAAAACCCGCTTTTGAAAAAATCAGAAAATCTGAAAAATCAGTTTATGGATGAATGATTCAAATGATAAGCTGGTTTAAAATGTGTTGATGGATGTTATATTGGTTGGTTAATATCCTGGTTGAACGTATGTGCGTTTGATTTGATTTGGATTAGTGTTTATACACAAAAACTGCAAAAACGCGAACGAGGGAGGCCTCGGGATTTGCTTTTGCCACGCGAAGATAAAACCTCGCCGCGGCCGGAAGTCCGTGGCGGCTAGACCTAATTTAAATCCTTGCCGCGGCGAAGATAAAACCTTCGGGCCGCGGCGAAGTATGCGCAGGGCGAAATGCATATCAGAATCCGCCGCGGCGAAGGATGTAGCTTTACCAATTCTGAATTTTTTGCAAAGGGACTAATCTGTAGTTTTAATAACCTATAAAGAAAATGTACATTCTGCACATTTAAGAGGGTAATTAATTAATTAACCCACCCAATTCAAAAATTGATTGTTTTTGAAATGTATGCTTTGTACTTGTTTGTATATTGCATGGTGCGCGTACATGAGCCTTAGACCTAAGGGTGGGTGAATGTTTTAAATTATTTTGGGTATGTAATGGGTCGTAATTTTTAAATAGGTGGCTGTGTCTCCCGCTTTCTCTTCTTCTTAATGTACATTCTTTTCTCATCTCATTCCCCTCAATGGGTAATCGAGGTTTCTAAATTTGTTGATGTAAAATTAGTTTAATATTAATTTTATTGTAAATTTAGAATGATGTTTTTTGTAATGTACCTGGAGACGAAGCGAAGGTCGAGGCAACCATACTTGAAGACTCAAGATATTTGTTACAGATCCCCTAGACCCTCCCACCGATCCCTCAAGGCTCGAGGAGATCGGTTTTTTAGTTAGGCCATGTACCGCACGTTTAATATTTTGTTTAGAATGCATGCTAAGGTTAAATGTTGAATAACATGCCAAACAATGTCATTCTAACAAAGATAATAACTGATGAGACCTTAAATAACAAACCCTCAACAAAGAATATTAAGTCACGAATGCCTTCCATCACCATGGTTTTAATCAAACCACCTGCTCGCCGAAACCTTGTTCGCCAAAGCGAAGGGTACACTTCTACCAAAGGGAGGTTAAAATTCATTGGAGTTTTCCTTAATGGTGATGGGTCGACTTAAAATGACGGTTTTGCTTGTTCGCCAAAGCAAAGGTTGATAAACGCGTCATAGGCATAGTAGAGCAAAGACATATTATGTGTATGTGACATGTAGTGTCCACTTCATCGATACGAGAATCACACTTGAGGACAATGGTTGGAGCCATTGAATTGTGTGATTGGCTTGTTGGCTTTTTTCACATTTGAGGTGATAGTGGGAGCTATCAATTGGTGTGGATTAAGTTTGTTGGCCTACCTAATCAACCCATTTTGGCTTGTTCGCCAAAGCGAAGGTTTGAAATGGGCGTGGATGGGATTCTCGGTTCCACTAGGAAAGCCAACGGGCTTTCCGAAGTTAATAGTGAGGGCTATTGACTTGAGTAAAATAAAGTGGGAGCATCGCTTAATAAAAGACCATATTAAATAATAATGAACTTTATAATAACTTTATCTTTTCTCGCAATTGTAGATTCACCGAAAATGAGTATTGCGAACCCTCGCGACCGATAATCGAAAAAGAAAACAAGTTGATGGATCCAATTTCTCGATCCGTATCGTAATCTACGGATCATACTTAAGTCGAAAAGAAATTGTATATCCTTGAAAAGCCATACATGGTCGAGCCTGATCCTCCCGATGCCACTCAGAAGTTAAGGATACTTATCAAAAGTTCCTTGATGATGTTGATAGCGCATAATGCTTGATGTTAGCATGATGACACCTATGCTGCAAAGCAAAGATGAGAATATGGATGCTTCTTCCATAATTCTACACCTCAAGGAGCTTTATGAAACAAATGCTCGACATGAGAGGTACAAGGTGTCGAAAGCACTCTTTGGGAGTCGTCGACCGGAGGGTGCCCAAGTTGGTCCTCATGTGCTCAAGATGATCGAGCACATTGAGAGGCTGAGACTTTGGGATGTGGCTTGGATGCGTAATTACAAATGGATTTAATTCGCAATCCTTGCCTCGACTTCATATGCCCTCCGTCATAATGAATTTCAATATGAACACAATGGAGAAAACCCCGTTAGAACTTCGAACATGCCGAGGATCGCAGAGCAGACTTGAAAAAGTCCAAGCCTCGCTTTTACTGTTGCCGCAAGAAAGCAAAGGGCAACGGGCAAGGGTAAGGCCAAGGCCAAACCTAAGCCCAAGCCCAAGCCCAAGCCCAAGCCCAAAGGACAGGTTGCTCTTGGGCCCGAGAGTGGCATAGGAAAGGCAAGGTAGTTCCTTGCTTCTTTGTGGCAAGCCCTCGCCACCGGAGGAAACACCTGCAAGGCCTTTCGCAAGTAAGAAGAAGTCGAGGCTACGACTTCAGTACTTTCATGATTGAGATTAACTTCTCTCCCTCAACATCTTGGGTCATGGACACAGATGTGGTACTCACATTTGTACCGATGTGGCAGGGACTAAGGCAGAGTAGAGTGCTCGCCAAGGGAGAGGTGGACCCTACGAGTTGGAAATGGAGCACATGTGGCCGCATTAGCGTAGGGACTTATTGTTTATCTTTGCCTACGCTTATTGTTGGAACTACATAATCAAGTATCACGTACCTTCTATTTCTAGAAATATTATTTCAAAGATCCGTTTTGGATAATATGGGGTATCATTTTGAGATATCTAATGGATTGTTGTCCTTTAGTTTGAATGGTATTCTATTTGGAATTGCAAGGTTGTATAATGGATTATATGTTCTTGATTTAAACAATAAAGATATTCTCAATATTGAAACCAAGAAAGCTAAACATAGCGATCAAAACCAAACATATCTCCTCGCATTGTAGATTGTGTCATGTTAATAAGACTCGCATTGTAAAACTTCAAAGTGGATGGAGTTTTGGCCCCTTTGACTTTCAAACCATTTGAGGTATGCGAGTCATGCCTTTAGGCAAGATGACCAAGTCTCCTTTCACAGACAAAGTGAAAGGGCTATCGAATCTGTTAGGCATCATCCATAGTGATGTATGTGGTCCACTAACAATAAGCCTGAGGTGGATATTCATACTTCATCACATTTACCGATGATTTCAGAGATATGGTTATGTCTACCTTATGAGACATAAATCAAGCCTTTGATAAATTCAAGGAATTCAGAATGAAGTATACATTATGTGGGCAAAAGTATTAAAGCTCTTCTACGGATCGGAGGAGGAATACTTAAGCTCGAGGTTTTCGAGCACCAAGGAATGTGGGATAAGTATCACAACTCACCCCTCCTTATACACCCCAACACAATGGAGTGTCGAAAAAGAGGAATAGGCCTTTTACTTGACATGGTTAGGTCCATGATGAGTTTTAGTGATTTACCCGCATCGCTCTGGGGTTATGCCCTAGAGACTGCAACTCACGTTTTAAACCGTGTGCCATCAAAGTCTGTAGATAAGACTCCATATGAGCTATGGATTGGGCGAAAGCCCAACTTGTCTTATCTAAGGATTTGGGGTTGCGGCTTTATGTTAAGAAATTGACTTCGAACAAGCCTGGGCCCAAAATCCCCTCAGAAATGTATATTTGTGGGGTATCCAAAGGAGACCAAAGGATACCATTTCTACCACCCGTAAGAGCGCAAAATCTTTGTTGCTCGATTCGGTGTCTTCCTTAGAAAATGGAACATTTTCTAAGAAGTACTAGTGGGGAGAAAAGTAGAACTCGATGAAGTTCTAGAACCACAAGATATACTAGACGAAGGACGGGATGATGTGCCACAAGAGTGGTTGAGCATCATGAGGAGGTTACTCCATAAATCAGGATCAAAGTGAACCACCTCAAGTAGCACAGAGCTACGTAGATCCGGGAGAGTACGCCATGAGCCCGAGAGATACGGTTATCTCGTGACTCAACATGGTGACGTACTAGTCTATCAAGACGATGAACCCTGTAACCTACGAAGACGCTATATCGGATCCAGATTCCATTAAATGGCTTCAAGCCATGAAATCGAGATGGACTCCATGTACCGTAACCAAGTGTGGTCTTCCGGGTGGAACCACCGCCGGGGTAAAACCCTATAGGGTGTAAATGGGTCTTCAAGAAGAAGACTGACATGGATGGCAACGTGCATACCTTATAAAGCACTCTTGGTTGCCAAAGGTTTCAAACAAATTCATGGCATTGACTATGAAGAAACCTTTTTCACGGCTACGATTAAATCCATCCGATTATGCTTGCAATTGCCGCATATCATGACTATGAGATTTGGCAAATGGATGTCAAAATCGCTTTCCCGAACGGAAACCTTGGAGGAGGATGTGTATATGACACAACCTGATGGTTTCGCTTCTTGATAGTCAAGCTAATAAGGTATGCAAGTTGCAGAGATCCATTTATGGACTCAAGCAAGCTTCAAGGAGCTTGGAACATTCGCTTTGATGAGGCCGTAAAAGAATTCGGGTTTTATCAAAAATGAAGATGAGCCCCGTGTTTACAAGAAAGTGAGTGGGGAGCACAGAGCATTCCTAGTGTTGTATGTCGATGACATACTTGATCAGAATGATATACCGAACTTGTAATAAAGACTTGGTTATCCAAGTGCTTTCCATGAAAGACTTAGGGAAGCAGCCTACATCCTGGTATAAAGATCTATCATGATAGATCGCGAGGTTGCTTGGCCTAAGTCGAGTGCATATATTGACAAAGATCAAACGATTCAAGATGGAAGAATCCAAGAAAGGATTTCTTCCGATGTCACATGGTGTTTGTCTCTTTAAGGAATTGTGTCCTAAAACACAAGATGAGAGAGATAGGATGAAGAGGATCCCATATGCATCAAGAATTGGATCCATCATGTATGCCATGCTATGTACTGGATTGATGTCTCATGCGCTTTGAGCACTTGTAGTAGATATCAATCAGTCCAGTGAGCGCCATCGGATGGCAGCCAAGAATATTCTTAAGTACTTGAAGAGGACTAAGGATATGTTCTTGGTTTATGGAGGGGAAGATGAGCTCACTGTAAGAGGATACAGTGATGCTAGTTTCCAAACGGACAAAGACGATTATCGATCGCAATCAGGGTTTGTATTTTGTCTCAATGGCGGTGCAGTGAGCTGGAAGAGCTCCAAGCAAAGCACTGTAGCGGACTCTACAACGGAGGCCGAGTATATTGCATTGTCGACGCGGCCAATTGGAGGCACCGATTAAGTTCATCATCCGAACTTGGGTGTGGTTCCTACGATTGTTGATCCTATAGACATCTATTGTGACAACAATGGAGCAATTGCTCAAGCTAGGGAACCACGGTCTCATCAGAAGTCCAGACACATACTCAGACGATTCCATCTCATCAGAGAGATAGTTGAGAGGAAAGACGCAGATTAGTAAAGTGCATACCGACGACAATCTCACAGATCCACCTACAAAGCCTCTTTCGCAAAGAAAGCATGAAAGGCACTTGAAATCATTTGGTATTAAATACATGAATGATTGGCTATAGTGCAAGTGGGAGATTGTTAGAGTAGATGCCCTAGAGCCAATCAATTATTGTGGAATTGACTCTTTATAATAATGTTCATTAATCAATAATAAAAAGGCATTTTATTCTATATCACAGAAATCATTATTATTGCAATATGTATTGATATATGTCCTTAGAATGGTAGAACCGTGACCCGAGGGTATCAAGTGTTTCAAATCTTGATAGTGAGAACCCTATGAGCACATATGGTGGCCATTCTAGAAACGCCGTAGCCCCGCCCCAAGATTATTCTCAAGTAAGGGCACGATAATACGGTAAGGCTATCATAGTGTTGAACGACCTGTCGAAAGGCAAGGATCGATCTCACTTGTCAAGGTTGTTTGGTGAAACTCCCGTGCAACACATGGGTGTTTGTTGTAGGCGGATATACCACAAAGAAGTTCACTGGATCGACCCTCCACCAAAGGATTCCATATGGATGGTAACCCCATGTCTATGGAACAAATCCTCTAACGAATGGTGGCGCATGTGATCCTTGGACTTGAGATCACCGAGCGCCTTGCACCAATTGGTACAGCTTTGATACTAGCCTAACGCAGCTTCTATTCAAAGTTTCACAAGACGGGTGGTGATTGGCTATATCAAGGAGTGTATCAAGACTATGGTGGATTGACAAAGGATTCATCACTCCCGCACGGGAGAAGTTATTCTCATGGCGCAATTCAAGATATGGTAATGACACTAAAACCAGGCCACAAAGGGTGGGATTGAGTTGTTGCTCTATCCGCATTATAATACGGGTCATTGGTCCTAAACCGAATATATAATATCGAGAGTAACCGAAGGTTGACACTATTTCTATGCCTTCGCCTCGCCGAGATAACGTATGATGAAAGGATCGATTGTACGGTAACCATATCGCTGACAGTAGCTACTTTTGTCAATCCGAATCTATCGGGTTGGGCTATGATGCCTCATAGGGGGCCAATCTTGGTCTGTGTATGGAGTGAGACGATTAATTGGTGTTAATCGCGATACTATACACCGCCCGGTATGATAAGGAGCCTATGGGTCACACACATAGAAGATAATTTAAGAGCCAAGAAGAAAGAAGGGATGCGTCCCTTTTTTAGGTGAAAGTGGTATTTTGGTAATTTCACAAAGGCAATTAAATTTGTCGAGGTCGTAGCCTTTTTATTTAATTTGTTAAAAATTAAATAAGTGAAATTATGGTTAAATGTGTGTTCGCATATTAAATTTAAATTATCATTATTGTTAAATGTTAATATATATATTAAATAAGATTTTAATTAATTGAAATAATGATGAAATTAAATTAAAAATATCTAATTTGGGAGTGTTTGGCAACATGGGTGTTTGGGTTGGAGCCCAAGCCCATTCCATGTGGGGAATAGGGCAACTTGGTTTGCCTATAAAAGGAATAGTGTTTGTTGTTTTAATTAATTAATTGATTTTGCCTTTGAAAACAAACACACACAAGATTTCCCCTTTACACTCACTCCCACGCCCACTTTCATCTTTTGATTGAAAAATCAAATACTTATTTTTCTTCTTGATTTTCTTAAGGCCAAGGAGGATCTAGCAAATCCCTCCTTGGTTCTTGGTGGTTGTCTTCGTGGACCTCTCTGCTTCGATCCTACACTTGGACTCTAGCAAACACATTCAGACAACATTGGTGGAGCCTCCAAACGTGGGTATGAATCTAAACATTTGGATTTATTTTTCTGTGCATTCTTATTATGCATAAATCAGAAAATCGAGGCCTTGATTTTGGGTTCTAAGGAACGATCCGTGGTTGTAAAATTTTTGTTTTCCATCGCGCAACCGGTTGTTTACTAACACTTGTCGCGGTGTAATCGCCACAAAGCAAGCACCCCTATGTGTTGCACCAGTTGTCACCAAACAACCTTGACAAGTGAGATCAAACCACCGCCTTTCGACGGGGTTATTCAACACTATGATACCTTTACGATTATCCGTTGCCCTTACTTCGTAACACATCGGGCCACAGACGCTTAGAATGGCCACCATATGTGCTCATAGGGTTCTCACAATCAAGATTTGAAACACTTGATACCCTCGCACTTGCTCTACCATTCTAAGGACATATATCAATACATATTGCAATAATAATGATTTACGCGATATAAGTATAAAATGCCTTTTTATTGATTAATGAACATTATTGCATGAGTCAACTTTACAATAATTGATTGGCTCTAGGGCATCTACTCTAACAATCTCCTACTTGCACTATAGCCAATCATTCATGCCCTCAACACCGAATGACCCCAAGTGCTCGCACTATAGCTACTCCATTCATGCACTCAACATTGAATGACCCAAGTGCCCATCATGCTTCTTCCGCTACAATAGAAACTTTATATGGGTTGGTAGGTATTCTCGCAAAGCACATTACCTCTTTCTTATCGATCCTTCCGGGGATCGATTGAATCAACTAAGTAAGTGTTTGATTATCCGGTGAGACCGTGATTCCTTAGCCACAACAATGGCTTCATTGTTATCGCAGACAACTATACCGGGATTAGCAATGCTTGAAATCACATCAAGTTCAGAATGAACTTCTGATCCAAACTGTCGCACTGCGCATTAAATAATGCGTTACACTTAACATCAATTGTAGAATTCGCAGCAGTACACTGATTCGAGCTCTTCCAGCTCACTGCAGTTACATTGAGACAAAATTGTGTAATCCCAAATTGCAAACTATAATGATCCTTTTCTCGCTTTGAAAATAGCTTCAATCGTATTCTCTTATAGTGAGCTCATCTTTTCCTCCATAATCCAAGAATATATATTCTTAAGCCCTTTCTTTTCAAATACTTAAGAATGTCCATTGACACTCACCCAAGCTATTCACTTGGATTTAGTTGATATCTTCTACTAGTGCCGAATGCACATAAGACATCAATCTAAGTACATAACATATTGCTCACTTTGAACCCTGATTGATATCCACTACAAGTGTAATGCACATTAGATATCAATCTTCAAGATAAGAATGGATCCACTTACTAAAGCATGTGGGATCCTCTTCATTCTACCTCTCATCAGTGTGGTTAAAGACACATATCCTACGTAGATAGACAATATATGCCATCGAAGAAATCCCTTCTTGGATTTTTCTATACGAATGCCTTCAGACCTTGTCTATGTACTGACTTAGTTTGAGTAACCTACACGATCTATCACGATAGATCTTTATTCCAAAGATGTAGTCGCTTTCCCTAAGTGCTTCATGGATAAGCACTTGGATAACCAAGTCTTTATCGGGATCGCAAGTTCGGTATATCATTCCCGATCAAAAGTATGTCATCGACATACAACACAAAAGGAATGCTACCGCGCTCCCACTCACTTTCTTGTAAACACAAGGTGGCTCATCTTCGCTTCTTGATAAAACCGAATTTTCTTTTACGCTTCATCAAAACGAATGTTCCAAGCTTACTTGAAGCTTGCTTGAGTCCATAAATGGATCTCTCGAATTTGCATACCTTTATTGGTTTGACTATCGAGAACGAAACCATCAAAGGTTGTGTCATATACACATCCTCCTCCCCAAGGTTTCGCTTCAGGAAAGTAGTTTTGACATCCATTTGCCAAACTCATAGTCATGATATGCAAAGAATTGCAAGCATAACTCCGATGGATTTAATCATGGCAATCGGCGGAAAAGGTTTCTTCATAGTCAATGCCATGAATTTGTTTGAAACCTTTGGCAACCAATTGCCGACTTTATAAGTATGCACGTTGCCATCCATGTCGGGTTCCTTCTTCTTGAAGACCCATTTACACCCTATGGGTTTTACCCCTTCTGTGGTTCCACCCGTGAGACCACACTTGGCTCCTGCACATGGAGTCCATCTCGCATTTCATGGCTTCAAGCCATTTAATGGAATCTGGATTCGCATAAAGCGTCCTTCGTAGGTTCTCCGGGTTCATCTGCCTTGGTAGACCAAGACGTTCCACCGTAACGCCCCCACTGAGGTACGTAGTTGTTGTTTCTTCTTTTGCTCTTATTTAAGTTGGTTTTTGGTAATATTGTTTGGTTGAATGTTGTGTTGAATGTTTGCCCCAAATTGGTTGAAAATAGAAGAGTTTAGTAATTAAGCTCCGCTGGGCCGAAGATGTGTTGAAACCACGGGAAACTCTTCTGATAGCCCTGGGCCGCGGCGGACGTTTAAGTTTTCACCGCGGACGACAGCCGTTTAAAATGTTTGTTGAGTTTTAGATATTTTCTTCCTAAGGGCAATTTGACCATTCTACCCCCTAATTAGCGAAAAGTGGGGGAGTTAATTGTAAGGATTTTTCATGGAGAATATTTTGATATGGGGGTGAATTTGTAATGAATCAAAGGATATAGATGGAATTCCCAAAGAAGAGTAAGGGCAAAATGGGAATGCTTTGGTATATATTTCATTAAAAGGAATTAAGAGTTAGCAAACCCTCATTCTTCTTCTCCAAAAACGCAACTCTCCATCTTTACTCCTCTCAACTTCTTTTCTTTTGATCAAGGATTTCCAAGGGGTTTTTGAAGTGATTTGGGTAGAAAAGCAACCTAAAGCTTCCTAAGGTAAGGATTCCTACTTAAGTTGTGTGATTTGTGAGTTTTAGTTCACATTGAAGTTTGAAGGTTTTTGTTATTTTGGTTAAGAGTAGAGAAAAAGTCAAACAAAACAAGTGAAAGGAAGAGTTGGTGAAGTCTCTCCATAACAAGGTAAGTAAAACCCAACCCAAGTTGAGATTTATGAATTTTCTTGATTAGGGTTTTGATAGAAATGATGTATGTATGTGATGTACATGTAATATGCCATGTTTGGAGGTTCAAATAGAGATTTCTATGCTTTGTGAATGTTAATACCTTGCAAATATGAGAAATGAGTTGTTGGGTTGGAAAGGTAGTTTGAGATGAAATTGAAGGGGTGTTATAGATCCCTTTTTGGAAGTGCTTTCTTTGACAGTTTTATGGTTATGTGAAGGGGTTTTTTCCCATTTTGGATGGTTAGAAAAAGTTTTAGAATCATTGCTATAATTGAGTTTTATAGTGCACATGAGTTGTTTGATGAAATGCCTAATAGAGGTTTGAGTGTGAGTAGTGAACCTTAATTCTTGCAATATTGCATGTTGGCATTTCATAGGTGCATTGATAGAGATGAACCATCCATAGGCACTAATTGTGCATTGAAAAGTGACCTAAGAAAGTGTAAGAAAATTGTGTATGCAATTACCCTATAAGTAGAGAGCTTGGTGGGTACAACTACTCTAAGGGTAGAGAGCATTGAAAAATGCTACAATAGAGTGAATTAGAAGAGTAGTATAGTTGGGATGATGCTTTGTGATCATCACTGACCTATGGGAATCGGATTGATGCTTTGTGATCATCACCCGAATAGCCCTAGAGATGGGTCGATGCTTTGTGATCGTCATCCGATGAGTAATAGAAATGGGTAGATGCTTTGTGACCACTACCCGGTTAGTTGTTAGATAAGTGGGTTGATGCTTTGTGATCATCATCCAACATTTAGTAGAAGGGTTGATACTTTGTGATCATCCCCTATGCTGACTAGAGACGGGTTAATGCTTGGTGATCGTTACCCAAAGGTCATGAGAAACGGGTAGGTGCCAAGTGGTCTCCACCCGAGAGTTAGGAAAACCGAGTAAGAGCTTTGTGATCCCCACTCGGTAGTCACTAAGAACGGGTTAGTACTGTGTGAATTCCACCCGATAGTCATGAAGAGTGTGATAGTGTCCGGGTGAACGCTATCCGGCCGCATCTCTGAAGATGAGGCCATGGTACTTAGTAGAAATAGAAACAACAATAATTAGAAAAAGGAAAGAATTAAGAGTTATACATACGGGGACGCATGCTAGAGGGTTTTACTTATCGAGCATTATTTGTGCTCACCCCGTTATTTTCCTTTGTGGATGCAGGTTCTAGGTGTTGATGCAATGGAGGGGCGGTCGCAAGCGAGAGCAATAGCTACACTGCTTCGTTTTTGTCTTTTAAAATGCATTTTTGTAAAACAGACTTTGTGTATAAAAGACATATGAATTGAAATGAAAGGAAAAAAAACTTTGGGCCCAATTTTCTATTGTTATTATGCATGCATTGTACTAGTTTTTCAGAAGATGTTACGGTCACCATGTTGAGTCACGAGATAACCGTATCTCTCGGGCTCATGGTGTACTCTCCCAGATCTACGTAGCTCCTATGCTACCTGAGGTGGTTCACTTTGATCCACAAGTTGTGGAGTAACCTCCTCATGATACTCAACCACTTCTTGTGGCACATCATTTAGTCCTTCGTCTAGTATATCTTGTGGTTCTAGAACTTCATCGAGTTCTACTTTTCTTCCACTAGTACTTCTTAGAAAATATTCCTTTATAAGAAGACACCAGATCGAGCAACGAAAATTTTGCGCTCTTCTGGGTGGTAGAAATAGTATCCTTTGGTCTCTTTTGGATACCCCACAAATATACATTTACAGGATTTTGGGCTCAGCTTGTTCGAAGTCAATTTCTTAACATAGGCTTCGCAACCCCAAATCCTTAGATAAGACAAGTTGGGCTTTCGCCCACTCCATAGCTCATATGGACTCTTATCTACAGACTTTGACAAAGACATGGTTCAAAACGTGAGTCGTAGTCTCTAGGGCATAACCCTAGAACGATGCAGGTAAATCAGTAAAACTCATCATGGACCTAACCATATCAAGTAAGGTCATGTTCCTCCTTTCCGACACTCCTTTGCGTTGGGGTGTATAATGGAGGTGAGTTGTGATACTATCCCACATTCCTTCGTATGTCTAGCCTAACTTGCCAAAGTTGGCATAGTAGTCATTTTGAGATTATCCTTGTTGTCTTTCTTAAGAACATATTATTATGAAACAGTCCCATAAAGAATATTATTTATACTCAAGGACAATCATCCATTAATAAACTAATATTCTCATTTGTCCTATGTGGACACAGAAATATAATTTCTAGAAACTGAAGCAAAACCATAATAATCCACAAGTTCCAAGAAACAAGTCCATCGGCTAAATCGGACGATAAGATCCTACAAAGAAATGCAAAGAAGATGTGCTTCCAACTGGTAGGTCCACCTCTCCCTCAGCGAGCAATCTACTCTACTGTAGTTCCTACACATCAATCAAATGTGAGTACCACATCTTGTGTCAACTAGATGTTTACGGGAGAAGTTAATCTCAATAACGTACCTGACGAAGAAGTAAAATTCTTCTTCCCTTTTGCTAGGAAGGCCTTGCAATGTTTCCTCCAGTGGCTGGGATTCCCACAATGAGGACAAATGCCTTTCCTTTCTTCAACAGTTCTTTCCATCGACTTCTGAGCCCTTTCCTTTTCACTTGAGTTGGCTTCAACCAATGTTAATGTTTCTAACATTTTCATGCCTGACTCAGTAGTCTTCAACAAACCAAGTAGTCTGAAAGGGTATTCTTCTTTATCTTCCTCAATAAAGTCATAGACAAATTGAGAATAAGAATCTGGCAAAGACTGTAATATTAGGTTTATCATTAAACCTTCATTAAGTCCACCTCCCAAAATCTCAAGCTTATTCATATACTCAGTCCACTTGAGTATATGATTGCCAATTTTGGTGCCCTCTTCCATCTTACATCTGAATAACGACCAAGACACCATATGCTTCTCATTTCTTCAAGAAAATGAAGAATAGAAGCAACCATTTTCTCCCGCATCGCTATCGCAAGCAATGGTGCCATTGATGCAAGCACAATGTATCTAGTCATTTCGCTTTTTGCATCATGTGTATGCTTCACATATACATACCTGGCCTCATGGATAGAACTATCGCAGGCTCGGGTGATAGAGCTTGCTCAATGGTGTATAATCTATCGCTTGATCAAGTATATTATTTATACTTCTATACCAACCAACGAAATTTTCACCATTCCATTTCTCTCCCAGTTCGATGATTTGTCGCAGTGATGTTGGGATCATTTTGCTACAAGTGCAGAAAAAGTAACCGTTATTACCATGTTCATTATTATTGTTTAATATGGTCTTTTATTAAACGAAGCTCCCACTATTTTACTCAAGTTAATAGCCCTCACCCATTAACTCGTGAAAGCCCGTGACTTTCCTAGTGGACCAAGATCCCATCCCGCCCATTTCAAACCTTCGCTTTGGCGAACAAGCCAAAATGAGTTGATTAGGTAGGCCAACAAACTTAATCCACACCAGTTGATAGCTCCCACTATCAACCTCTAATGTGAAAAAGCCAACAAGCCAATCACACAATCCAATGGACACTACATGCCATCGTCCTCAAGTGTGATTCTCAGTATCAGTGGTCACTACATATCACCACGTACACACAATATGTGTACTGCTCTACTATGCCTATGATGCGTGTTTATCAACCTTCGCTTTGGCGAACAAGCAAAACCATCATTTTAAGTCGACCCATCACCATTAAGGAAAACTCCAATGCATTTACTTAATATACTTTAATTGAGGGTTTTGTTATTTAATGTCTCACTAGATTATTATCTTTGTTAGAATGACATTGTTTGGCATGTTATCAAACATTCAACCTTTAGCATGCATTCTAAACAAAAATTAAACGTGCCGGTACATGGCCCAACTAAAATCGATTTCCTCGAGCCTAGAGGAATCGGTGGGTCACCTAGGGGTCCTGTAACAAACATCTTGAGTCTTCAAGTATGGTTGTCTTGTCCTTTGCTTCGTCTTCAAGTACATTACAAAAACTATCGTTCTAAATTTATAATAAATAATTATACAAATTCTTTTCATCAATAAATTTAGAAACCTCGATTTACATTCGAGGGGAATTAGATGAGAAGAGAATGTACATCGAGAAGAGGAGAAAGGCAGGACACGCAGGCCCTATTTAATAAAATACAACCATACATACCCAAAAAATATTTAAAACATTCACCCTTAGGTCTAAGGCTCATGTACCGGGCACCATGCAATATACAAACAAGTACAAAGCATACGTTTCAAAAACAATCAATTTCTGAAATTTATAGGTTAATTACCATTTACCCCCTGATAATTTGCAGATTTTGTTTAGTCCAAAAGTTTTGAAACTTTGCATTTTACCCCCTGCACACTTGGAAGTGCGCTCGCTGCAGTGATGAGTTAGATCACCGCGGCGTGCATTGGTTTTGGTACAGCGCACATCCGAAGGACGATCGCCGCGGCAATGGGTTATATCGCCGCGGCAAGCGTTGTTTTCATACGCCGGGTCTGTAGGACGATTGCCACAGCGATGAGTTATATCGCCGTGGCGAGTGCTCGTTTCGTCACCAGCACCAATTTGGACAACGCTCACTGTGGCGATGGATTATATCGCCGCGGCGAGCGTACATAGATCTATAGCTCCGGATCTATTCATACAGCAACCAAAAACACTCTAACCAGATTTTACAATCAATCAAACACATTGATCTCAACAAAAATCCATCACGCATTAAACCAAACCAGCAGATCATCAACAAATTAAAAATTAATCGATTAATCAGTTTCTTAAAAACATATTTCAAGACAGATTTACGCAGATTCAATATGGCAACATATTATCATCAAATACATGTTATCAACCATTCACATAAAAATTGTAAAATTCAGTACCCTAGGCTCTGATACCACTGTTAGTAAATGGTCCCATATATGCAGCGGAAACAAAAATAGTATAACTCATGGATCGTTTACATGAGCCAAGATCAAGGGTATAATTTTACAATTTATATTAAATAAAATCTGCATAAATATTCAACATGAGTTTAAAGAAACAAACGCACATTGGAGGCTCCTTCAAATTTGTCGACGAATGTTTTGCTACCGATCCAAGTGTAGGATCGAACCTGCGTAGTCCACACGAAGACAATCTCAGAAGAACCAAAGAAGGATTTGCTAGATCCTCTTTGGCTTCAAGATTCGTAAGAAAAACAAAATCAATTGAATTGATTTCAGGCTCAAAAGTGTTACTGCCGTGGGAGTAGCAAAATGGGGCTGCTGTGTGTTTTTGGTTTTACAAAGAAAAAAAACTCTCCAATTTAATTAACACATTTTTCTTTTTATAGTTAATTAAGTTGCCCTAATCCCATATGGAATAGGCTTGGGCTCCAACCCAAACGCCCCATGTTGCCAAACACACCCAATTGGATTTATTTTATTTTCCATCATTATCTCAATTAAAAATCGATTAATATATATTTAAATATATATTAACATTTAACAATAATGATAATATATTTAAATATGTGCGAACACACATTTAAACGTAATTTCACTTATTTAATTTTTCTAACGAATTAAATAAAGGCTACGACCTCAGCAAATTTAATTGCACTATGAAATTACCAAAATACCCTTTCACCTTAAAAAATGAAAACGCCCTTCTTTCTTCTTGGATCTTAAATTGTCTTCTATGTGTGTGACCCATAGGCTCCTCATCATATCGACAAGTATAGTATCGCGATTAACACCAATTAATCGCCTCACTAATACACGCACCAAGATTGGCCCCCTAGCAAGGCATCATGGCCACCCGATAGATTCGGATTCAAAGAAAGTAGCTACCTATCAACGATATGGTTATCGTGGCAATTCGATCCTTTCATCATACGTTATCTCGACGAGACGAAGGCATAGAAATAGTGTCAACCTTCTACTCTTCGATATTATTTATTCTTTCCTCGACCAATGACCCCGTATTATAAATTGGATAAAGCAACAACTCAATCCCACTGTGGCCACAGTTTTAATGTCATTGCCATATACTGAATTATGCCGTAAGATAACTTTCTCCCATACCCGGGAGTGATGAATCCTATGTCAATCCACCATAGTCTTGATGCACTCCTCGATGCAGCCAATCACCACCGTATTGACAGCTCTAAAAAGAACTGTGTTAGGCTAGAGTCAAACTACACCAATCGGTGCACAAGGCACTCCGGTGATCTCAAGTCTAAGGATCACATGCACCACCATTCGTAGAGGATTTGTTCCATAGACACCGGGGGTTACCATCCATATGGAATCCTCTCGTGGGTCAACCCAAACCTTTGAACTTGCCGCAAGTTAGTAATCCGCCACGCAAGCACCCATGTGTTGCACTGTGTTGTCACCAAATAACCTTGACAAGTGAGATCACCACGCTTCGACGGGTCGCTCAACACCTATGATAACCTTACGTATTATCTCGTGCCCTTACTTCGTAATAACATCACATAGACGCTTTCTAGAATGGCCACCATATGTGCTCATAGGGTTCTCACTATCAAGATTTGAAACACTTGATACCCTCGTCATGGTTCTGCCATTCTAAGGACATATATCAATACATATTGCAATAATAATGATTTACGCGATATAGTATAAAATGCCTTTTATTGATTAATGAACATTATTGCAAAGAGTCAATTCTACAATAATTGATTGGCTCTAGGGCATCTACTCTAACAGGCCCAACTAAAAACCGATTTCCTCGAGCCTAGAGGAATCAGTAGGTCACCTAGGGGTCCTGTAATAAAATCTTGAGTCTTCAAGTATGGTCGTTATTTCCTTGATCCTTCTTCAAGTATATTGCAAAAACATCATTCTAAATTTATAATAAAATTAATCATAAACTAATTTTACATCAACAAATTTAGAAACCTCGATTTACATTCGAGGAGAATGAGATGAGAAGAGAATGTACATTGAGAAGAGGAGAAAGGCAGGACTTGCAGGCCCTATTTAATAAATTACAATCATACATACCCAAAAATTTTAAAACATTCACCATAGGTATAAGGTTCATGTACCAAGCACCATACAATATACAAACAAGTACGTGGCATTAATTTAGAAATAATCAATTTTGAATTAGGTGGGTGAATTATTAATTACCCCCTGAAATCTACAGATCTATATTCGGTCCAAAAGTTTTGAAACTTTACAATCTGGCCCTGCACACTCGAAAGTGCACTCGCTGCGGTGATGAGTTAGATCGTTGCAGCGTCGCTGATTATCATTGCCCTCATGCTAAATGTGCGCTTGCCGTGGTGATGGGTTATATCACGCGTCGCCGCTGATTGAAAACCCCAGTTGTTCGCCCCAAGGACAATTGTCGCTGGCAAGCGCTAATTTTTTGCAATCAGCGTGAACACCAACAACACATGCTGCGGTGATGGGTTATATCGTCACGAGAGCTGCATCGACCAGAAAGAACGCACAGGGCTCAACCTCCCAACAAAATACGCCAATAGGATTTTCCAATCAATCTACTGATTTCAACAAAAATCCATAACCAAATGTTCCAAACTTGCAGATCATCAACAAATTAAAATTAATCAATCAATTGATTTCTTAAAACATGCTCTCATGGCAGATTTTGTGCAGATTCATCAAGGCAACATGTTATTAATCAAATACATGTAATCAACCATCCACATAAAAACTGTAAAATCTGGTACCCTAGGCTCTGATACCACTGTTAGAAAACAATCTAGTTATGCAGCGGAAAAACAAAACATTTACAATAATGGATCATTCCTTAGAACCAAGATCAAGGTACAAAAATTACAGTTTATACATATTAAATAAGAATCTGCAGATTTTAGTTTAGAGGTTTAAGAAATCATATGCTCGTTTGGAGGCTCCTCTAACCTGTCTCTGAACGTATTTCACTACCGACCCAAGTGTAGGACTGAACTGAAGTAGTCCACACGAAAATAACCTCAAGGAACTAAAGAGGAATTTGCTAGATCCTCTTTAGCCTTTAAGAACCAAGAAGAAATCAAGTGTATTTGATTTTTAGCAAAAAGGTAAAACTAGCGTGAAAGTGTTTAAAGGGCTGGAATTTTTCAATTCATTGAATGAAATGAGTGAATAATCAAAATCTATTATTTTCACAAAAACTTACACTTATATAGTGCAAGTGTAATTGCCCTATTCCCTTATGGAATAGGCTTGGGCTCCAACCCAATCAACCCTTGTATCCAAACATTCCCATTTAGATATTTTAATTTTAATTTATCATTATCTCAATTCAATTCAATTAATATATATTTATAATATATATTAACATTTAACAATAATGATACTCTCGATATTGTGTATTCGGTTACTGGACCAATTACCTGTATTATAAACTAGATAAAGCAGCAACTCAATCCCATGTGGCCATAGTTTTAGTGTCATTGCCATTTACTGAATTGCGCCGTGAGATAACTTCTCCGCACCTGTGAGTGATGAATCCTCTGTCTATCCACCATAGTCTTGATACACTCCTTGATGTAGCCAATCACTACCATATTGACAACTTTGAATAGAACTGCGTTAGGCTAGTGTCAAACTACACCAATCGATGCATAAGACGCTCCGGTGATCTCAAGTCTAAGGATAACATGCGCCACCATTCGTTAGAGGATTTGTTCCATAGACACTGGGGTTATCATTCATGTGGAATCCTCTAGTAGGTCAAGCCTAGTGAATCAGAATAACTGTTTTATACTAAAATACTTATAGAAATACATATAATAAAATACATGTACATTAGCAAAAATAGTTGGGCCCAAATTTTTCTTTTATTAAATATACATATTCTTTACACAAAATTAGTATCATGTACATAAGTCATCAAAAATGTGGTGGACAGAGTAGCTATTGCTCCTCGCTTGCCGACGTCCCATTCGATCGCGCCCTCACCTAGATCCCGCAAACACACGTAAAACAATGGGGTGAGCATGAAAAGGCTCAGTAAGTAAATCCTCTACTTGTCTATCCCCGTAACTCTTTCTCTTAATTATTTCCTTACATTACTCTCTCATTTTTCTGTTTGTTTCTCTTCTCACATTTCTTTTCTACTAACTCTCTCTCTACGGATGTCACGGCCCCATCTTACCGGAGGCACGGCAGGGAACTTATCCCACTCTTCGTGACTTTTACTTATTCTCTACCGATCGGACTCGGTTATGCATAGATTCGGAACCCTTAGCCATATGAGTACATATTCTCTCTCTCTTGAATGTCACGGCCCTGTCTTACCGGAGGCATGGCCGAAACCTCGTGTTCCACTCTTCGTGACTGTCACCACCCCATTTACCGGAGGCATGGTTGGACCCTGGTGTTCCACTCTTCGTGACTTCTACTCCTCATTCACAAGTTCCCCATCACACAACCTACTATATTCTCTTCTTTAGCACTACTCTCTTTTTGTGCTCTAGTGCTCATTCTCTCTTTCTCTTTAATCTTAAAGTAGCTTATACTCACAATTCTCAACTCTTTCTTAAGCTACTTCTCAAATGCACAATTAATGCATATGTTATGCTCATGCTCATTAATGCACTCATGAAATGCGATTATGCAATGCTGCAAGAATTAAGGTTCTCTACTCATACTTATACTTCTCTTACGCATTCCATCAAACAACTAATGTGCACCCAAAAACTCTACTTTATCTATAGTTCTATTTCTTTCTTGGACCATCCATATTTGGAGTAAAACTCCTCTATAATAATTCTAAACATGTCAAGGAAAGACACTTCAAAATCTTTACTCAACTTCTTCTCAAATTCGGCCAAACTTCATTTGGCCATCCCAATCTTGACTCTACTTCTCTTGGCTCAAAGAACCATGTATCAACCTATCAACTCATCAACAATTACAATCTCAGCAATCAATCTCACAATTATAAGTATATAAATACATATCAAATCATTTGATTGCTTAAATCTTAACTTGGGTTAGATTTACTTACCTTTTTCTTAAGTTCTTGCACAAAAGCTCTCTAACTTGTTGGACTTGCTTCTTCTTTTAATTCCTAAGCATAAATTTAATAAGAACTCAACACTTGCTCAACTTAAATTATACTAGAGCATGAATCCTTACCTCTTGATGCTTAGGAACAAGTCTCTACCAAGATCTAACTAAAAGCCCTAAAAAATCCTTAAAAGATTTAAGTGAAAAGTTGAGAGAAAATGGTGAAATGAAGGGTTTACTAAGACTAAACCCTTATTAGCTAATATTATACACATCCTTTCCCATTTTGCCCTTGCTCTTTCTTAGAAATTCCATCTTTATCCTTTAATTCATTACACTTACACCCTCAATTCTAACACATTCTCCATGAAATTTTCTTGCATTTCACTCCCCACTTTTCCAGCTAATTAGGGGTAGAATAGTCATTTTGCCCTATGGAAAATTCTCTAGAAACTTCACCAAACTTTTCAGCCGGCTCTTCGCTGCGGTGAAGACTTTTCCTTTGCCCCAGTGAAGAAATCCAGAGCCTATGTTGCCGCGGTGAAGACTATTCCTTGCCCCGGCGAAGATTGTAATTCCAAAATTTGCCAAGTCTTAACCAATTTCAGGGTAAACACTCAACCAAACCAACACATAATTTCAACCAAGGGCCAGCCAACCAAAAATAACAACATACAAACTCAATTGAGAGCAAAACAATAAACATTCAAACAATGCAACATAAATTAGCTACGCACCTCAAATAGGGCGTTACATGAACTTTCCTACAGCAAGCACCCATGTGTTGCACCAGGTTGTCACCAAACAACCTTGGCAAGTGAGATCAGCCACTGCCTTTCGATAGGGTCGTTCAACACTATGATAGTCTTACCGTATTATCTATGTCCTTTACTTCAGAATAATACTGGGGCTACGGACGTTTCTAGAATGGCCACCATAAGTGCTCATAGGGTTCTCACTATCAAGATTTGAAACACTTGATACCCTCATCACGGTTCAACCATTCTAAGGACATATATCAATACATACAATGATGATTCACGCGATATAGTATAAAATGCCTTTTATTGATCAATAAACATTATTACAAAGAGTCAATTCTGCAATAATTGATTGGCTCTAGGGCATCTACTCTAACAGCCACATCATTAGGATACCACGTCACTTCCCTCCAAATTTTAAAAAAAAAAAAAAATCTGCAAAAAACCCAAAATTTCACCCAAAATTTCAAACATTAATTTCTCTAAATCAATTTCGTATCTCCCAAAATAAAGAAACCCAAAAATTTCTCCCAAAAATCCTGTCAATTTTTGTAATGACTTCTTTCTACTAGTATACTTTATAACATATACAATGAAAACATACATAATTAACATATGAAAAATAGTTCAGGCCCAAATTTTTCTTTACTTATAAAATATAATTCTTTACATATACTAAAACAACAAGTACAAAAACTTAGTAACGGTGGACAGTAATGCCAATTCTCTCTGCTTGTCGACTTCCTTCCGACCGCTACTCACCTATTTCCTGCAAAATATGGAAAAAACAACGGGTGAGCACAAAAATGCTCATAAGTAAATCCCCTTATCTCTTCTCCTTCTTTGGTTCTTTCCTTACTTAATTGTCTTCTTCTTTCTTTCGCTCTTAGTTCTTTCTCCTTTCTTTCTCTCTGCTTTCTAATTCTTACTCTTCTTTCTTTCTTCATAATTCTCACTGTTCTTCCCTTCTCTTTGTTCTTTCTTTCTTCCTATTCTTTCTATTCTTTCTATTCTTTCTAACCATGATGGAATACATGGTAATATGCATGAATGAACTGCATGTGCACTAATGCATAAAAATGCATTTTGTTTCTTCTTTCTATTTCTTTTCTTTTCTTATTCTTATTTTTCTTTTCTTTTCTTTTCTTTTCTTTTCTTTGTGTGTTCAAGCTTTCTCATTCTTTCTTATTCTTGTTTATCTTTTCTTTTCTTTTCTTGTTCTTTATTCTTGCTTATTCTTTCTTTTCTTATTCTTATTCTTTATTATTCTTTCTTTTGTTATTCTTTGCCGATCGGTCTCGGTTGATGCATGGATTTGGAACCTTGGCCGTGTGAGTGAGTACACCCTCATCTACATGCACTTTCAAGGACCGCATTTAATTCTTTCTTTTCTTCTTAGCCACTCAATTAAGGTGGCGTGCATGTAGGAATTCTTCTTGGTACAACCCTCATCTACATACACTCTTACGGGTCGTACAATTCCTCTTCTTCTTATACCACTTAATTAAGGTGGCATGTATGTGGGAACTTCTTCTTAGCACTCACGGTTCCCCATCGCAACAACCTATTATTTTCTCTTCTTTAACACCTTTCCTTTCTTTAACTCTTTAGTGCTTTTTCTTTCTTTCTCTTTATTCTTAGAGTGTTTTAGTCTTAAAATTCTTTATTCTTTCTTAAATTATTACACATATACAAATATATGCATATGGATGGCTCATGCTTAAAATTCTTATTTAAATGCACTCATGAAATGCAAATATGCAATGTTGCATCAAATTAAAGTTTCTACTCCTGCTCATGCTTCTCTTAGGCATTTCATCAAACAATAAATGTGCATATACAAACCCTAATTTAATTATCATTCTATTTGTTTCTTAAACCATCCAAATTGAGAGAAAAACTCTCTTGTATCATCACCATACCTACACGGCAAAAACACTCCCAAAATTTTCTCTAATTCTTCCAATTTCAACCCATCATCATAGCATCACATACACTTCTCATACTCAAATATATCCAACAACAAGCATAAATAATCATCAATCTCATCTCAATTTCTCAATTTCTCAATAATCTTACATATGCATGCTTAAAAGAAATCTCTACTCACTTGATTTCTTAAACTTTAATTTAAGTTGGATTTTGAGTGGAATTTACTTACCTTATACTTGAGTAATCTCTACTAAGCTCTCTACTCTTGTTGGATTCAAACCTTCTCTTAACCCTAAGCATAAACTTCATAAGAACTCAACTTTTACACAAATAAATCATAGATAAAGAGCAAGAATTCTTACCTCTTGTTGCCTAGGATCAAAACCTTATTAAAATCCACTTAAAAGCCCTCAAAAATCCTTGGAAAATTGAGTGAAAATTTGAGAGAAAATGGAGAAGGAAAGTGGCGGTGGAAGGAGAGAAATAAGGGTTACAAACCCTTAACATCTTATTTTGTAAACATACTTTCCCATTTTGCCCTTACACTTTCTTGGAAATTCCATCTATGTCTCTTAGTCAATTACCATAATGCCCTCATTTTAATTGCATTTTACATGAAATTCTCTCTTTTCACTCCCCACTTTTTCAACTAATTTTGAATGAAAAGATCATTTTACCCTTAATGCAAGTTTTAAGGCATTTTCTTCATATTCTCTTAAAATAATTCTAACAAAAATCAACGAAGGGCTATAAAACATAATTTAAATTACATACCTCCTTGTGGGCGTTACAATTTGAAAATGCAGCTCAATCTCTGATCACAGCTTGTTCCCACGGAATCCAACAGCCATCCAAAATAAATTTGGGGTGTTGGTTGTGTGACTGTTGCCTGGGGTGTGGATTTCGTTGTAACACCTACTAAAAACTAGTACAATGCATGCAATTTAACAATAGAAAATTGGGCCCAAAAAAGTTTCTTTTTTCATTACGCTCACATGTCTTTTATACACAAAGGTTATCGCATAAAAGTGCATTTTAAAAAGACAAAATAGGGGAACAAGCAGCTAATCCTCTTCGCTTGCCGACGCCCTCCGACCGCATCATCACCTAGAACCTGCATCCACAAAGGAAAATAACGGGGTGAGCACAATTAATGCTCGCAAGTAAAACTCTAACCGTCTCGTCTCCCCGTGTGTGACTCTTAATTCTTTCCTTTTTTCTAATTCTCGTTTCTAATAACATCATGACCTCATCTTACCGGGAGGTACGGCCGAATGGCGTTCACACAAAGACCATTTCACTCTCTATGGCTATCGGGTGGAATTCACACGCACCAACCCGCTCTAGTGACTACCGAGCGAGGATCACAAAGCACCAACTCGGATTCCTCCTAACTATCGGGGTGGAGATCACCTAGCACCTACCCGTTCCTCATGAATTTTGGGGTAACGATCACCAAGCATTTACCCGTCTCTAGTCACTATCGGGTGATGATCACCAAGCATCAACCCGCTTCTACTAGCCGTTGGATGATGATCACAAAGCATCAACCTACATATCTCATAGCTAATCGGATAGTGATCACAAAGCATCTACCCCATTTCTATTACTCATTGGGTGACGATCACAAAGCGCCGACCCATCTCTAAGGCTATTCGGATGATGATCACAAAGCATCAATCCGATTCCCATAACGGTCGGGTGATGATCACAAAGCATCATCCCAACTATACTACTCTTCTAACTCATTCTATTGTAGCATTTTTCAATGCTCTCTACCCTTAGAGTAATTTTACCCACTAAGCTCTCTACTCATAGGGTATTTCTATACACAAAGTTTCCTACCCTTTCTTAGGTCACTTGTCAATGCATATAACAATGCACATGGATGATTCATCTCTACTAATGCACTTGTGAAATGCCAACATGCAATGTTGCAAGAATTAAGGTTCATTACTCACACTCAAACCTCTTTTAGGCATTTCATCAAACAACTCATGTGCACTATAAAACTCTATCAAAGTCATGATTCTAAAACTTTTCTTAACCATCCAAAATGGGGAAAACCCCCTTCACAAAGCCACAAAACCTGCCATAGAAAACACTTCCAAAAAGGGGATCCATAATACCCCTTAAATTCCATCTCAACTACCTTGCCAAACCAACAACCCATTTCTCAAATTTGCAAGGTATAATCAATCACAAAGCATAGAAATCTCTATTTAATCCTTCATACATGCTATATTACATGCACATCACATACATACATCATTTCTATCAAAACCCTAATCAAGAAAATTCATAAATCTCAACTTGGGTTGGGTTTTACTTACTTGTTATGGAGAGACTTCACCAAATCTTCTTTTCACTTGGTTTTCTTGACTATTCTCTCTACTCTTAACCAAAAGAATGAAAACCCTCAAAAACCAAAATGAACTAAAATCTACAAATCACACAACTTAAGGAGAAATCCTTACCTTAGGAAGCCTTAGGTTGTTTTCTCTACCCCAAATCACTTCAAAATCCCTTGGAAATCCTTGATCAAAAGAAAAGAGAAGTGAGAGGAGGAGAATGAAGAGTTGCGTTGAGAAGAAGAGAAATGAGGGGTTTCTTTGATTCTAATTCCTTTTAATGAAATATAAACACACTCATTCCCATTTTGCCCTTATTCTTCTATGGAAATTCCATCCATATCCTTTGATTCATTACAAACTCACCCCCATATCAACATATTCTCCATGAAAAATCCTTACAATTCACTCCCCACTTTTCCTGCTAATTAGGGGTAGAATGGTCAAATAGCCCTTGGGGAAGAAAATGTCTAAAACTCACTCAACATTTTATTCGGCCTGTCGCCGCGGCGAAGAAACCTTTGTCGCCGCGGCGAAACTGTCCACAGAGTTTCACCCTTGGTTTCAACACATCTTCGCCGCGGCGAAGATTCTTCTTCGCCCCGTCGAAGCTTGGTACACTCAAATTCTTCTATTTTCAACCAAATTTCAGGGCATACATTCAACAAAACATTCCTTCAAACAATATTACTAAAACCAACTCAAAAGAGAGCGAAAGAGGAAACAATAACAACGTACCTCAGGTGGGGCGTTACAATTCTTCCCCCCTTAAAAGAATTTCATCCCCGAAATTCAAACAAATAACTCTAGGAAACGATTCTGCAAGTCCCGTTCTACTTCCCAAGTGGCTTCTTCCACTTTGTGATTCCTCCAAAGGACCTTCACTAGCGGAACACTCTTGTTCCGAAGCTCTTTAACCCTTCGATCTAGAATCTGAACTGGACGTTCTTCATATACTAGATTCTCTGCTACTTCAACGTCCTCTACGCTCAAGATGTGGAGGGGATCACTTACATATTTCCGTAGCATCGAGACATGGAAGACATCATACACCCTATCCATACTAGGTGGTAGAGCTAATCTGTAGGCCACCTTTCCTACTCGTTGCAAGACCTCAAAAGGACCTACATACCTCGGTGCTAACTTCCCTTTGGTTCCAAAGCGCATTACTCGCTTGTAGGGGGAAACCTTCAGAAACACCTTGTCGCCCACTTGGAATTCTACCTCTTTCCTCTTCAAATCGGCATAACTTTTCTGTCGATCTTGTGCTTGTTTCATTCTACTTCGGATTACCTTTACATCTTTTACTAGTTTCTGAGTCATCTCTGGCCCAAGAGCGGTACTCAACTCATCTCTCTCCTACTTCATCCCAATGAAGCGGAGACCTACACCGTCTACCATACAAAGCTTCGTAAGGCGCCATTCTAATTGTAGACTGATAACTGTTGTTGTAGGCAAATTCCACTAATGGTAACATCTCCCCGCCAGATACTCAGAATCCATGCAACAGATTCAACATATCCTCGAGCACCCGATTCGCTCTCTCGGTTTGGCCATCCGTCTCCCGAGGATGATAGCATCGAATGCTAGCGGGTACCCAAACTCCTCTCGTAAACTTGTCCGTAAGGTGAAACAAACGAATCTCTATCCGATACTATAGTCTTGGGCACACCATGCAATCCGACTATCTCCTTGAGGTAAACCGAGCCAACCGATCCAGTGGTACTTTCCTTTACTGGGAGGAAATGGGCTGACTTGGTTAACCTATCCACAATCACCCATATAGCATTATATCCTTTCTGCACTCTGGGAAGACCCGTGATAAAATCCATTGAAATGCTCTCCCATTTCCATTCTGGAACACTCAATGGCTGAAGCAACCCTGACGGCCGTTGATGTTCTGCTTTCACCTGCTGACAAGTTAGGCATTTAGCCACAAACTCGGCAATGTCTTTCTTCATACCAGACCACCAATAGCCTTTCTTGATATCCTGATACATCTTGGTTGCTCCCGGATGAGCGGTGTATGGTGTGTCATGAGCCTCTATAAGGATTTTCTGTTTCAACTCCTCATTTGGAGGAATGCACAACCGATTTCTGAAATAGAGGACATCATCTCTCACAAAGAACTCTGATGTCTTGCCCTCAAACACTTGCTGAACTATTTTCTGACACCACTCATCAGCCATTTGCTTTTCTCTAATTTCCTCTAGTAAAGAGGACTGTACCACCAAGCGCAATTCCTTCCGGAACCACCTCAATCTGCTCCTTAGACAATTCTTCTATTAACTCTTTCTGCCTAGTAAGCCGGAAAACATGGGCTTTTCTACTCAAAGCATCGGCCACGACATTGGCTTTTCCCGGTTGATATTTGATCTCACAATCATAATCCTTAACCAGCTCTAGCCATCTCCTTTGCCTCATATTCAACTCCTTTTGGGTGAAGAAGTACTTTAGACTCTTATGGTCGGTGTAGATATTACTCTTCACACCATACAGGTAATGCCTCCAAATCTTTAAGGCAAAGACCACGGCTGCTAACTCTAGGTCATGCGTAGGGTATCTGGTCTCGTACTCTTTCAATTGACGAGAAGCATAAGCTATAACCCTACCTAACCGCATCAAAGATTTGGCGCCAAGTCCCCTCGCAGAGGCGCTGATAAATGTCATAATCTACACCCTCCTCGCGGTAACACTAGTACAGAGCCGATGTTAACCTCTTTCTTCAACTCTTGGAAGCTTTCACAAGCGCCGACTGCATAAAAACAAAAAGATTTTTCTGCTTGGTAAGAGTCACAACGGTTTAGCCAACGGGTGAATCCTCGCACAAATCGCCGGTAGTAACCTGCTAAGCCTAAGAAACTCCTGATTTCTTTCACTGTTCTCGGCTTCTGCCATTCCAGGATTGCCTGCACTTTACTCGGATCTACCAAAATCCCTTCCTTCGACACGGTATGACCCAAGAATATCACCTGATTCAGCCAAAACTCACACTTGGAGAATTTAGCACACAACTTCTTTTCTCTCAGCCGTTGCAATACTAATCCCAAGTGTTTCTCATGTTCTTCTCTTGACTTTGAGTAAATCAAAATGTCGTCGATGAAGACAACAATGAACTGGTCCAAATACTCATGGAATACCCTGTTCATCAAGTCCATAAAAATTGCTAGGGCATTAGTCAAGCCAAAAGGCATTACTACAAATTCATAATGCCCGTACCTTGTACGAAAGGCAGTTTTAGCCACATCTTGCTCAGCCACTCTTACCTGATGATACCCGGACCTCAAATCAATCTTGGAGAACACTGCCGCTCCTTTCAACTGATCAAAGAGGTCATCTATCCGGGGTAGTGGGTACTTATTCTTCACTGTAACTTTATTCAACTCCCTATAATCGATACACATCCTTAGTGATCCATCCTTCTTTTTCACAAACAGATTCGGAGCTCCCCTTGGGGAATGGGAATGACTTCCTCTGGATAAAGCCTTTATCTAACAGCTCTTGGAGTTGCTTCTTTAATTCTTGGAGCTCAGCTGGGGCCATTCGATAAGGGGCTTTAGATATTAGTGTTGTCCCTGGTGCTAGTTCGATGCTAAATTCTACCTCTCTCTCTGGAGGCAAACCCGGTAACTCTTCCGGAAACACATCTAGAAAGTCTCGAACTACTGGCACCCTCTGGATCTCTAATTGTGGAACATCACCACTCTGCACTACATGGGCAATATAACCCGAACACCCCTTTCTCAACATCTTTCTGGCTTTCACATTACTAATCAGCATGCTCAACTGATGGCCTTCTCCAAAACTAAACTTATCTCCACTATCGAGGTTAAACCTCGCCTTCTTTTTCCGACAGCCAATCTCTACTCCATATCTTCCTAGGAAGTCCATACCCAGAATTACATCAAAGTCGGGCATATCAAAAACTATTAAGTCAACTGTTAACTCTCTACCATGGATCACTAAGGACTCTCTCAACAAAATCTCTTGAGTCACAACACTAACCCCATCGGGTAGTTCTATCTTAATGGGTTGAGCCGCTCTAGTAGGTTTCAAACCTAATCTCTCAAGCATCCCATAAGATATAAACGAATGGGTAGCACCCGAATCAATTAAAGCATATAAAGGGACTGCATGAAATAATAACTCGACCTAAGCAACTGGCCGATGGACCGCCTCTGCTTCCCTTTGTGCCACAGTAAAAACTCTGGCATTCGCAGTGCCCCCTGAACCCTGAGTGGTTGGTGGAAGAGGAGCTTTACAATCCCTCATCATGTGCCCTGGCTGCCGGCACCTATAGCACACTCTCTGATCCCTCAGACACTCTCCCGGGTGATTCTTCCCACACTTAGGGCAAGGAGGAAACCCTTCCGTTCGAGGTCGCTTACTCTTCCACTCCTTTCTATTCTGTCTATACTGAAACTTCTTCTTCTGATTCTTCATGTCTTTACCTTTTTCACCCTCATGTTTCTCTCTCTGAGGAGCGGAGGGTAGCTCCTTCGGTCCTCCTGTCGAGGATCCTACGGGGAAGATTTTATTCTCAAAAATCTCCGCCTTCATTGCCCGCCTCAAGGCCTCACTATAATTCCGAGGAGGGTTGGAGCTTGTCATAATATCCCGGGCTATCTCCGGCTTCAATCCATGTACAAACTTATCCCTTCTCAAGGCCGGAGTGCTAACTATCCCCGGTGCAAACCTTGCAAAGGCGTTGAACTTCACTGAGTACTCTTTCACAGCGCTTAGTCCCCTGCTGTAAACGATAAATTCTTGGACCTTCTCATGAACTTGGTCCTCTAATCTATACTCAGCCTCAAACTCTTGCCTAAACTCTCCCCACGTCATCACTGTCGCGTCATGAGTTTCTTCCATCAATTCCCACCAAATTCGGGCATCACCCCGAAACAAGAAACTCGCATACCGGATCTTCTCCCGGTCTGACATGGGAAATAAACCCGTGGCTCGCTCTATCGACCTCCAAGCCACTCTTCTCGCTACTCTGGATCCGTAGTACCCTTAAACTCGAGGGTTGATGCCGACCGGAAAGACCGTAATCGGTTCCACTGCTCGCACTGGGGAGGGATGGTACCGGCCCTGCCCTTTCGGCTGTGCATAATCGGCGGTACTTGTACTCGGGGGTACCACTCTCCCCTGAGTTTCAGCCATAACTTGCTGTATAATTCCCCGGATTCTAGCTTCATCCAAGGGAGGGGGCGTAGACTCTGGTGGGTTAGAAGGTTCTCCTTTATTCACCACACCTTTACCGCGATTTCGATAACTACGCCTCATCTACAAAATGATCACACTAATGAACTCAAGAAGCAATTACTGTAAGGAAAGAATTACTCACACGGTCGGTTAAAGGACGTCGTGGCGATGAGAATAGTACACTGTTCAATCCCAAAATCTTTGCTCTGATACCAAAAATGTAACACCTACTAAAAACTAGTACAATGCATGCAATTTAACAATAGAAAATTGCGCCCAAAAAGTTTCTTTTCATTATAGTTCACATGTCTTTTATACACAAAGGTTACTGTTTACAAAAGTGCATTTTAAAAGACAAAATAGGGGAACAGTGTAGCTAATCCTCTTCGCTTGCCGACGCCCCTCCAACCGCATCATCACCTAGAACCTGCATCCACAAAGGAAAATAACGGGGTGAGCACAATTAATGCTCAGTAAGTAAAACTCTCTAACTGTCTGTCCCCGTGTGTGACTCTTAATTCTTTCCTTTTTCTAATTCTGTTTCTAATAACATCATGACCTCATCTTACCGGAGGTACGGCCGAATGGCGTTCACACAAAGACCATTTCACTCTATGGCTATCGGGTGGAATTCACACAAGCACTCAACTGCTCTTAGTGACTACCGAGTGAGGATCACAAAGCACCAACTCGATTCCTCCTAACTATCGGGTGGAGATCACCTAGCACCTACCCGTTCCTCATGAATTTTGGGTAACGATCACCAAGCATTTACCCGTCTCTAGTCACTATCGGGTGATGATCACCAAGCATCAACCCGCTTCTACTAGCCGTTGGATGATGATCACAAAGCATCAACCTACATATCTCATAGCTAATCGGATAGTGATCACAAAGCATCTACCCCATTTCTATTACTCATTGGGTGACGATCACAAAGCGTCGACCCATCTCTAAGGCTATTCGGATGATGATCACAAAGCATCAATCCGATTCCCATAACGGTCGGGTGATGATCACAAAGCATCATCCCAACTATACTACTCTTCTAACTCATTCTATTGTAGCATTTTTCAATGCTCTCTACCCTTAGAGTAATTTTACCCACTAAGCTCTCTACTCATAGGGTATTTCTATACACAAAGTTTCCTACCCTTTCTTAGGTCACTTGTCAATGCATATAACAATGCACATGGATGATTCATCTCTACTAATGCACTTGTGAAATGCCAACATGCAATGTTGCAAGAATTAAGGTTCATTACTCACACTCAAACCTCTTTTAGGCATTTCATCAAACAACTCATGTGCACTATAAAACTCTATCAAAGTCATGATTCTAAAACTTTTCTTAACCATCCAAAATGGGGAAAACCCCTTCACAAAGCCACAAAACCTGCCATAGAAAACACTTCCAAAAAGGGGATCCATAATACCCCTTAAATTCCATCTCAACTACCTTGCCAAACCAACAACCCATTTCTCAAATTTGCAAGGTATAATCAATCACAAAGCATAGAAATCTCTATTTAATCCTTCATACATGCTATATTACATGCACATCACATACATACATCATTTCTATCAAAACCCTAATCAAGAAAATTCATAAATCTCAACTTGGGTTGGGTTTTACTTACTTGTTATGGAGAGACTTCACCAAATCTTCTTTTCACTTGGTTTTCTTGACTATTCTCTCTACTCTTAACCAAAAGAATGAAAACCCTCAAAAACCAAAATGAACTAAAATCTACAAATCACACAACTTAAGGAGAAATCCTTACCTTAGGAAGCCTTAGGTTGTTTTCTACCCCCAAATCACTTCAAAATCCCTTGGAAATCCTTGATCAAAAGAAAAGAGAAGTTGAGAGGAGGAGAATGAAGAGTTGCGTTTGAGAAGAAGAGAAATGAGGGGTTTCTTTGATTCTAATTCCTTTTAATGAAATATAAACACACTCATTCCCATTTTGCCCTTATTCTTCTATGGAAATTCCATCCATATCCTTTGATTCATTACAAACTCACCCCCATATCAACATATTCTCCATGAAAAATCCTTACAATTCACTCCCCACTTTTCCTGCTAATTAGGGGTAGAATGGTCAAATAGCCCTTGGGGAAGAAAATGTCTAAAACTCACTCAACATTTTATTCGGCCTGTCAGCCGCGGCGAAGAAACCTTTATTGTCGCCATGGCGTAAGCTGTCCGAGAGTTTCACCCTTGGTTTCAACACATCTTCGTCGCGGCGAAGATTCTTCTTCGCCCCGGCGAAGCTTGGTACACTCAAATTCTTCTATTTTCAACCAAATTTCAGGGCAAACATTCAACAAAACATTCCTTCAAACAATATTACTAAAACCAACTCAAAAGAGAGCGAAAGAGGAAACAATAACAACGTACCTCAGGTGGGGCGTTACATTCGTGGCTGCTACTTGGGGTGTGGACTTTATGGCTGCTACTTGGGGTGTGGATTTCATGGTTGCTGCTTCTGGTGTAGATTTCATGGTTGCTGCTTAGGGTATGGGTTGTGTGGTTGCTGCTTGTGGTGTGGATTTCGTGGCTACTGCTTAGGGTGTGGGTTGTGTGCTGCTGTCCTTGATCCCATGGAGTATGTGGCTTGTTTTATTTTAATCATTCCCCCATTTTAGGACCCAATAGGAGTATTTTGCTTGTATCATTTGCCGGTTCAATATATATACATACTATTATTTTGCTTATATCATTTTTCGGTTAAATATATATACATACTTTTGGAATCTGATGATTGTGTAATATTTGCAACATTCATGTAAGGGGAAGGATATATTATATTGCCCAATGTGATATATTTTCTCGCACAAATTTATCGTAGTACGTTAGAAAGATGAAATTAAAGTTTTTACTTATTCTGATTTAGACTTTTGTTGTCAGTTGTGATGAAGTTGCTTGTTTGACAATTTAAGAAGCTTTGGTTTGTGAATTGGGAATAAATTTGAACATTTAGGGTTGGCAACTAGTGTACTTCAAGTGATGGTCTACTATCATTTTTTGTAATGAAAGATTTTTCCTATGTGTAGACTTGTTAAATAAGCAAGCCCCCACAACCAATCCTAGCTGGTTTACATATGGAATAGTGCAGCCAAAAAAAAGTAGATAACTATTCCCCATAAATCAATGTGGTTGACGTATTCTTGTAATTGTTATCTATTTGTCTTAATCATTAATATGATCTTAATTCCTTTAATGGTATTATTTGCACCTTTTTTTTTTTTGGTGGGGGGTGGAATGTTATATACGAATTCTTTGCAATTATAATTTGTGTACTGTAGGGTAATGATGCACAACAAATAGGGGATAGAAGTAGTGCAGAAGATGAAGGCAAGCCTAAGCCTAGAATGTTTTTTGAATCATTTGATAAGTTTTTTCAATACTACCGAAGCTATGGAAATAAAATGGGGTTTAAAGTTACAATAAGATCTTCAAGGAAAGGAGATGATGGGGAGTTGATTTATGCGAACGTTACCTCCTGTTGTTGTGGAAAGCGAGATAGTAACTCCAAAAATATCTTTAAATTGCATCCGTTGACAAAAAATGGTTGTAAGGCTCGTAGTACTACCTCTTGACGTTCAAATGGTAAATGGGAAATAGTGTCAATTATCTATGAGCATAAACATGAACTCATAAGTCCTAGCAAAACAAGATTTTTCAAGAGCAATAGATTTATACAAGCACATGTGAAAAGAGAGATTGAAGTGAATGATAGAGTGGGGATTAGACCAAGTAAGAATTTCAATTCCTTGTTAGTTGAAGCTGGGGGTGTTGAGAATTTGAGTTTCTTACAAAAGGATTGTAGAAATTACATTGAAAAAGTTAGGAAGATTTGACTTGTGATGGTGATGTTGTTGCGTTACAGAAATATTTTTTGAAAATGCAAAAGGATGATTCCAATTTCTTTTACGTTATGGATTTAGATGATGATGGTCGATTGCAAAATGTTTTATGTGTGGATACAAGAAGTAGGGCCACATTTAGGGAATTCGACGACTTTGTGACATTCAACACGATGTATTTAACCAACAAATATGATATGCCATTTGTTGTGTTTGTCGATGTTAACCATCACGGCCAATCCACATTATTAGGTTGTGGGTTAATCTCCGACGAGGACACAAGAAGTTTTTGTTTGGCTTTTTGAACTGTGGCTTGCTTGTATGGGAAATTCTGCTCCTAAGGCAATAATCACATACCAAGATAGGGGTATGCAAAATGCCGTCGAGATTGTATTTCTCGATACAAGACATAGATGGTGTTTGTGGCATATTATGAAGAAGTTGCCGGAAAAGTTAAAAGGTTATAGAGAATATGAACATATAAAGTTTACTTTGCAAAATGTTGTGTATGATTTGTTGACATGTGAGGAGTTTGAAGAATGGTGGAATTGGTTCATTGAAAAATACAACCTGCACGGCAATGATTGGTTATCTGGTTTGTATAATGAAAGATATCATTGGGTGCTGGCAGTTGTGAAAGATACTTTCTGGGCCGGAATGTTTATTATGCAACATAGTGAAAGTATGCATGCCTTTTTCGATGGGTATGTAAATTTGAAAATGACATTAAAATAATTTGTAGAACAATCTGAGAATGCATTGTGTGATAAAGTCGAAAAAGAAAATGAGGCTGATTTCAAATCGATCAAATCATGGATCCCTTGTATAAGCATTTATCCTATGTAGAAACAATTTCAAAAGGCATACACTACTGCAAAATTCAAAGAGTTTCAAAAAGAGCTTGCAGGTAAGCTCCACTGTGAGATATATTCTTTGAAGGATATGGAGTCCAAAATGGAATATGTTGTGAAGGAAGATGTAATGGTTGGAGAGACATACCGTCGGGTTCCGTTTGTGGTTTGGTCTGAGAACCGTTGTTCTGAGGTTTATTGTAATTGCCGATTGTTTGAGTTTAAGGGGATTTTATGTTGACATGCAATTGCAATGTTGATACATAACGAAATTTCTCTTATCCCTGAATAGTACATTTTAAGGCGTTGGAGGAAAAATGTATTCAGATGCCACACGAAAATTGGGGTAAGTTATAATAGTTTGAGCACTAGTGCTGAAGGTGAACGATTTGACCATTAGTCTAATTCATTTAGTGAAGTGGCGGACTTGGCATCAACCAGTGTTGATGATTGTAATATGGTGATGCAAATGATAAGTGACATGAAGAAGAAATTATTGTTGAATGACAATGTTGGGGGGATTGATAGAAGCGTTTACGTTGCATGTAAAAGCAAAATTAACTTTGATAGTGTTGATTACACTTCTATATAAGTTAGCAATAAAATCATGACTCCACGGGCTGTTCGTTCTAAAGGTCAACCTCCATTCAAAAGAAAGCAATCGAAGGTCAAGCAAATTGTTCGGAAAAGGAAGAAATTGCTTAACTAAGTGAGTGTAACTTCTTCATCATTAATGTCTACAACTCTTTTACTAAATGTTATGAAGATGTTACATTTATATTTAATTGTAGGGTGGGAGTTCACAAGAATCAAATGAAGCTGATGTAAATGATATTAACTTCCATAATCGTGATGCAGGAGTCTATGTTTAAGTCAAGTAAGAATCCTTTATTTTATAAGATGTTTTTGTTGTAACTAGAACCTTGTTTTACGGTAAAAAATTATTGTTATTGTGTTTTCATTGGTCGGGGTTATAATGACATGTTAGTAAGTTTGAGGCCATCACTTGGAGATTCATTGCTTGGAGATGCATAGTAGCTAATCGTTAGTAACAATGTGGAAAATTGCTTGCAAGCAATCACAATTTTTGACTTGCATATAGGAACAATGTATTATAGGAGTAGAAAAATCCTTTTTGATATGCAACGGGTCTTTTTTGATAGTTGCTTCATGTGTATAGTTATGCAGACTATTTTTTTGCTTTGTCGCAAGGCCTGCCCTTTTTGTGCTACTAGTCTGCTTGTTTTAGACCTCTGCGAGACTAGCTCGCTAGTATATAGGATTGTAAATCCTTGTCTTTTTGCTACCCGAGGAGCGGGTTTGGGAGGGGTCTTGGGGGTTAGTATGGTTGGTGAGGTCACTGGGGGTTAGGGTGTGTGTAATATAGGAGGTGTTCTATTGTTTGGCCATTTGTTGGTGGCTTTTAAGTTCTGGTTGCTGGTCTGGTTGTTTGGGCTGGTGGAGTTTGGGTTATGGGTGATTGGGGTTGGGCACTTTGGGTGATTCTATGGTTTCAACCAATGGCGGCTTTTCCGGCCGGTCATCCGGTCCGGTTGTTTGGGCTGGTGGAGTTTGGGTTATGGGTGATTGGGGTTGGGCACTTTGGGTGATTCTATGGTTTTGTTGTAAGGCGGTGTTTCTTTTTGGCTGTGGATGGTTTGCTAGTCTTGGGTTTGGTTGTGCGGATGTGGTGTTGTGCAGGTTACTATTGTTGGGGTTTCGCTGCAGCTCATAGAGTGCTTTTGTTGCTACTGATTGGGCATTGTTCAGGGAGGGGCATTTGTTTGCTACTACTAGGGTTTGTGTTGTTGTTCCTAGGTTGATCTGCTACTATTGTTGGAGCCTTTTTGCTACTGGTGGTGTTCTTTTTTCTGTTTTTGGGGCTGTCGTTGCTGGGGCTTTGTTTTGTTTCAGCTGGGGTCTTTTTCTGCTGGGCTTTTGCTGCTGCTCCTAGGTTGTTTTTCGCTGTTGCTGCTCCTGGGTTTTGTTGTAAAGCGGTGTTTCTTTTTGGTTGTGGATGGTTTGCTAGTCTTGGGTTTGGTTGTGCGGATGTGGTGTTACAGTTGTCGTTAGGGTTTGGGTTTCTCCGCTGCTCATAAGGTGTTTTTGTTGCTGCGGTTGGGGCTGTTGTTGTTGCTGTTGGGGCATTTGTTTGCTACTCCTAGGGTTTGTGTTGTTGTTCCCGCCCCTCGTTGTTCGGAGCCTTTTTGCCGCCGCCATGTGGTTTTTCCTTTTTCTGTTTTTGGTGTTATCGTTGCTGGGGCTTTGTTTTGTTGCGGCTGGGGCGTTTTTCTGTTGGGCTTTTGTTGTTGCTCCTGGGTTGTTTTTCGCTATTGCTGTTGGGGCTTTTTGTTACTACTGCTGGTGGTGGTCTTTTAGCTACTATTGCAGGTACTACTATTGGGACTTTTTTGTCACTTGGGCTTGGGCCTATTAAGGGTTGTTGTTAGGGGTGAGCGGTTTTGGATACCCTGCATTTTTTGGGAGAACCGGACTCGAACCGCACAGTGCAAGTTCTTAAATTCAAGGAACCGGAACCTCAAATGCAAGTTCCAGTTCCTTTCCCGGGTATCCCGTAAAAAATCAATTACCCCCTATTAGTTTAAAAAATGATAAAAATACCTTAAAAGTTTACAAATACACCCCTAACAAATTTTGATTACTCATTCATTTGTGTCCAATATAACTCATAAATCCTCTAATCTCTAAGCAACACTTGAATTCAATCAATTCATCATAATTCACATAAAAAATTTCGATCAAAACCAAGACAAACAATTATTCATCTGTAAATTGTTAATTTAATGTTATAAATCGTTCATGTTTATAATGTAATATAATAATATTATAATTAATTAAGTAATTATTTAATTATAATGTAATGTTATAATTAATTAAGTAATTATACTATACATGTATAATATAATATTATAATTAATTAAATACTGTACTAATGTTTATAATATAATGTTATAATTAATTAAGTAATCATACTATAAATTTATAATATACTATTACAATTAATTAGATTTTTTAACCATTTAATTAAGTAATGTACTAATGACTAATATAGTAAATTAATAATGTTTATAATGTAATGTTATAAATTTATAACTAATTAAGTAAACATTTAACTATGTAATGTTATAATTAATTAAGTGATCATAATATAATGTAATGTAATAATGTTATAATTAATTACGTAATAATTTAATTAAGTAATCATTTGTTTATAATATAATGTTATAATTAATTAAATAATCGTACTATAAATTTATAATGTAATGTTAATATGTTATAATTAATTAAATTTCTAATCATTTAATTAAGTATTGTGCTAATGTTTATATAGTAAATTACTAATGTTTATAATATAATGTTATAATAAATTAAGTAATCATTTAATTATATAATGTTGTAATTAATTATGTGATCATACTATAATGTAATGTTATAATGAATTAAGTAATCATACTATAAATTTATAATTTAATATTGTAGTTACTTAAATTTCTAATCATTTAATTAATATACTAATGTTTATAATGGAATATTATAATTGATTAAGTAATCATACTATAACTCTATAATGTAATGTTATAATTAATTAATTTTTTAATCATTTAATCAAGTAATGTAATAATATAGTAAATTACTAATGTTTATAATATAATGTTATAAATTTATAACTAATTAAGTAATCATTTAACTATGTAATGCTATAATTAATTAAGTGATCATAATATAATGTAATGTAATAATGTTATAATTTAATTAAGTAATTATTTAACTATAATATAATGTTTAATTAATTAAATTTCTAATCATTTAATTAAGTAATCATTTGTTTATAATGTAATGTTATAATTAATGGTTATAATATAATGTCATAATCAATTAAATAATCATCTAATTATGTAATGTTATAATTAATTATGTAATCATAGTATAATGAAATGTTACAATAAATTAAATAATCATACTATAAATCTTTAATATAATATTATAATTAATTTGTTTATAATAGAATGTTATAATTAGTTAAGTAATCATTTAATTAATATTAAAATTAATTAAGTAATCGTACTGTAAATTTATAATGTAATGTTATAATTAATTAAATATCTAATCATTTAATTAAGTATTGTACTAATGTTTATGTAGTAAATTAGTAATTACTAATGTTTATAATATAATGTCATAATCAATTAAGTAATTATTTAATTATGTAATGTTATAATTAATTATGTGATCATACTATAATGTAATGTTATAGGGAATTAAGTAATCATACTATAAATCTTTAATGTAATATTATAATTAATTAAATTTTTAATCATTTAATTAAGTAACGTGATAATATAGTAAATTACTAATGTTTATAATGTAATGTTATAAATATATAACTAATTAAGTAATCATTTAACTATGTAATGTTATAATTAATTAAGTGATCATAATATAATATAATGTAATAATGTTATAATTTAATTAAGTAATTATTTAACTATAATGTAATGCTTAATTAATTAAATTTCTAATCATTTTATTAAATAATCATTTGTTTATAATGTAATGTTATAATTAATGTTTATAATATAATATCATAATTAATTAAATAATCATCTAATTATGTAATCATATTATAATGAAATGTTACAATGAATTAAGTAATCATACTATAAAACTTTAATGCAATATTATAATTAATTTGTTTATAATAGAATGTTATAATTAATTAAGTAACCATTTGATTAATGTTACAATTAATTAAGTAATCATATTGTAAATTTATAATATAATGTTATAATTAATTAAATATCTAATCATTTAATTAAGTATTGTACTAATGTTTATGTAGTAAATTAGTAATTACTAATGTTTATAATATAATGTCATAATCAATTAAGTAATCATTTAATTATGTAATGTTATAATTAATTACGTGATCATACTATAATGTAATGTTATAATGAATTAAGTAATCATACTATAAATCTTTAATGTAATATTATAATTAATTAAATTTTTAATCATTTAATTAAGCATTGTACTAATGTTTATAATAAAATGTTATAATTAATTAAGTAATTAACTAATTATACTATAAATCTATAATGTAATGCTATAATTAATTAAATTTCTAATTATTTAATTAAGTAATATACTAAATGTTATAAGTCAATTAATGTAATGCTATAATTAATTATACTATAAATCAATTAAGTAATTATTTAACTATAATATAATGTTATAATTGATTAAGTATGATATTTAACTAGTAATTAAATTTATTAATATTTATCAATTTATCATATATGATTAATTAATTAATTGCTAATTCACTATAGATATACTTAGAACTTGATAATTGAAATAAATAACTAAATATATTATTATTAAATCAAATATACTATTTTATTAAAAAAATAATTCTTTTAATAACATTAAAACACTTTTAATTGGATCCTAATTCCAATTATACACTTAATTAATCAAAACTTTAATATTAATATATTATAATATATTAAAGTTTTTAATATGGTGTAGTTTATATGTAATAAATATCATTGTATATTTATTTAATTAGGTTATTCTAAAATTTTAACTTTTTCTATTTTAAATTTTTTATATATAAAATAATGAAACCCCCCATTATTCACAAATATTTCATTGGAGCCCAGGTTCCAAAACAGGTTCCAAAATAGGTTCCAAAAATCGGTTCCAAACAGGTTCCAAATCGGGTACCTGTTACAAGTTCCAAACCTGCCATGTGGGTTCCAAGCGAGTTCCAAACCGGCACCTGCTTTCAGCCTTCTTTTTCCAGTTGGTTCCAGGCCTTCCGGCCTTCCTCCACACATAAGAACTGGAATCAGAACCGCACATTGTCGATTCCAATAAAATGGAACCAAAACCTATCCGCACAGTGCTGGTTCGGGTAGGTTCGGATTCCGATTCCGATTCTGATTCTGATTCAGGTTCTGCCTCTGGTCCTGCCTGCTACCCGTGCTCACCCCTAGAATTACTGATATATCAAAATTATATTTGCTATAACAATTAGAAGAATCTTATCAATTATACTTGGTATTATTATGATTCATAGAGACACATCTTCATGGTAAGACTATCACTTCATTGTAGCAACATCAATAAGTAGCCCTATATGGCATTAATGCACTCGTTTTAAATGATATAACATTTCAAACTTCAATAATCAGCGCCCTGAATTTCACTGCTCCGACCTAGGGTCCATAAATCATAAGTATCTTTTAATGTCACTAAAAGACAAATCAAGCAAGCAACAGATAGAAAAGAGAAGTTTCCCATAATATCTGCAGGCGAAATTTCTCTAGAGTATATGCAGGCTACAAAAAATTACACAGCTGCACCTTAATATGCAATCAACCAAGGCACAACATCATTTAACATGATGGAATGTGTAGCTATGCCAAAGATCAATGAACATTTACTAGTAAACACTTCACTGAAGACATGAAGGTTATCTTTTTTTCATCTTCTATTTATTATTTAATAATTATGTTGAAGCTTTTCCCAAAATCATAGACAGTTCTAAAATGCATTGTTCCTTCCACAACTCAAATCCCCAAGGAACTTGATATTATGCAAGACAATAGGCTTAAAGTGGTTACATTACATTTAACTCTGCCTCTGGCCATGCCTTATGAAGATCCCAAGCTGACATCATAGGGCAACAAACGTCATATCTTCCCTGTTCAAGATATTCAAAGGAAACAAGCTTAGATTCCGACAAAACCTTGCTATACATGTATGCGTTTTGCTACAAAATAGTATCTGATATTTGAGTCTAGTTCAAATATTTTGGTTTCAGTTCAGTCATCGAATGAACTCAGAATGTAGAATATTTATTTTTGTCAAACTTATTAATTGTGTGTGTATGCACAACAGTTATGTGTGCATACTAACTGTCAATCCTTTTATTTGGCTTGTCTCATCTATTGTGTGTGTGCACATCAATTCTTAGTGCACATAGTTTGTCAGACATGTGTCTTGGCTTGTTTCATCTCGAGTGTGTGTGCACAACGGTTTGTGCTTACACTCTCACTTCAAACTCTTTGCAACCCGACACAAGTTGCATGCCTGATAAAGAGAAAAAGATTGTGTTTATCTTTGTCTCTTGATTTTAGGACCTTTTTACACGTGTCATTTTTTCCTTAAGTGGTCCTAGGGAATAAAGTTATCTTTCCCAATTTTTTTTGTGTCCAAACCAAAAGAATGAATACTTTCCTTATTTGGATAAACATGGGTCAGCTCCTTGTTGACTGACGTGGCAAAATTTTCATTATATAATACTCTTTCTTGCATAAATGTATCTAACCTTTTGATCTTTTATTTTATGTTACTCTGAATTTCTTAGAGTATTCTTTCTCTTAAGGTTCAAGGTTTATTTTTCATTTTGTGTCAAAACCTCACCATATCAAACAAAGACTTGATGGCTCTTGGAACATGGTTCCTTTGCTAAGCTTGGTGGTTTACAAGCTGTTTTCGGGTGTGTTCTCGGCGAGAGGAAGCTCCAAGGAGTTGCTACACGTTAAGGATTCAGAGTGTGGTGCTAAGTGTAAAATTGAATAGGGAGTTCTTTTTACTGTAACTTAGATCAGCTTTAAACTATATCTTGTAATGCGTTTTTAACTTAGTGGGATTCAATCTGAACAAGGTCCCATGGATGTAGGCTAAAAGTGGATTTAGCCTAACCATGTATATGGTTGTGTTCTTTACTTTCTACACTTGTGTTTGATGTGGCTAAAACCTAGAAATGTCTTAATCTACTTGGTAAATTTTCCACTGCACTTTAAAATGGGTAATCCAAAATCAAAGTGGTTTAACCAATCCCCAACATAGAAAAAAAAGAATAATAATGCAAACAAATTAGTGAAGAAAATTTATAAACATGAACTCGCACTAGTTCAAAAGAGTTGACCAAGAAATATTTACTATAGTTTGTTAGCTATCCAATCTTTTTATATTTTCCAAAATCAAAGTAAACATGCTATACACTATTGTGCTATGAACCTGACTGTGTCAGCTATATTATACCATATTAGGCAGCAAGTAAGATGATTTCTTTTACTGTCCTTTTTTTTTTTTTTCAAGAAAAAGACCAAAATTTTACCAATTACACTATTCCCTATGACGCAGTGCATTCATTTGTCTAAATAAACATCAATGTCAAAGGTGTGAAAAAATTGTTAAAAATCATACTCTGCTTCGATACCATGTTAAAAACCAGAGGAGTAAAAAATAAAATAAAGAACAACAATAATAACACACAAAGGCACACAATATTTTACGTGGTTCGGCATAACTTGCTTACACCTGCAGATGAGAGAGATCCACTATAATTCTATGAGTACGATAAAAGTGTTCATCACACCATCAACCTAGTACCTTTACATAGGCGGACACCCTATTCATATGGTGTTTAATACCCTATAGAATTTACCTGATACCTAATACCCATGGTACCCTTACATCAAAACCCATTGTACCCTCACATTCTCTCTTTCTCTTATTCCCTCTCTCATAACATTGAATTGGTTCTAACCTCCTCACTTATAGGTGGTATATGGGACATCAACTTCTAATAGGATTCATGTTCCTATTCCTAATAGAACTCCCATATTTAACTTCATTCTCCTAAACCAATTCTACTTCCCTTATTTATCTTACAATAGAAAAGGAAAACAATTATTCTCAATTACAAATTCCTAAACTAGAAATTTTCCTAAAACTTAAATTCCTTTTTCTTCTTGTTTGCCTTAACTTTATCAATTACCAAGAAGTGTTCACATTCCAACACTCCTCCTTGAACCTTTTTGGTATTGAACTTCAATACTTGTTCTTCATTCTCTTACTCCTCTTTACGTCTATTTTTCTTCCTCCACCCTTTGTTGGAGTGTTCTCATCTACCTCTACCCTTTATTGGAGTGGCTCGATGGCTTTCTCTCGTAGACATTCTTGCAGACCATCATCCTGCAATTTTCGCTTCATCTTCCATAGGCCTTTTCTCCTGTAGGTCCCTTAAGAAAAGAAGCTCTAATACCATGTTAAAAATCAAAATTTGCTCTAATACCATCTGAGAAAATACTCTACTGTAGTTTATTCAATAAAAATAATAAAATAAGATTACACCCTATATATATTTTCACTACCTTACTTTTACATATATACCCCTAACTCTATACACATATACACATTTATCACATGGTATCAGAACACCGATCTTAGAGTTTTGTTTTGGTGACCGACTAAACTGTTCACAGTGGCACTGTTCACTATGGCACTGTTCACAGTGGCACTATTCATGTAATACTGTTCACGGTTATTACTTTTTTCGACGACTAAGTCTGTCGCGCCTCCTGTTTTTTTGTCATGGTTTTCGATTGGTGATCTGTTTTTATTATTCTGCAGTTTCCAGTTATTGTGATTCTTTTTTTTTTTTATGTTTCCTTTATGACTTTTCTGGTTGTGATGTTGGATTTGAGTTGTGAATTTGTTATGAATTGGTGATTTGGGTTTGCTGGATATTGGTGATTGGAAGTGATCTTGTCTATGAGCTTAGTGGAGAATTCATTGTTAGTTTGATTAAGCTATGGCAATGGAAGGTAAACAAGTGGTGATTTAAATTTCAGTACACTCATCTGCAAAGATTACTAAGAGGAAGTTATAGGAAAGCATAATTATGTTAAATGGAGACAAATTATTATGAGATGTGTTTCTAGCATTGACATGGGGGATCATTTGACTGAGGATCCACCTATGGATTCACTTCCACAAATAAGGAGTGATAAGCAACTAGACGGTAGTGATAAGAGATTAGAGAGTGTTAGGAGAATTCAGAAGAAATGGTTCATGGAGGACGATAAATTGTCTAATCAGATCCAGAATACTTTGGATTCCACAATGGATGATGTTACTAATCATTGTGATATAGTTAAAGAGTTATAGGAGTATCCAGAGTTTATGTATACGAGTAAACAGGACTTGTCTCATGTTCATGAGCTATTATTGCGAATTTATCAAGCAAATATATAAGAGAAGACATTACTTGAATACTATATAGAGGTGAAGCAAGCCTTTAAGGAAAAATGAGTTGTATTCCTTGTGACTACAGATGTTGTGCAAATGAAAGATCAAGAAGAGCAAATGGTGATGTAGTGTTTTCTGGCTGGGCTGAGACTAAAACATGAGATAGTTGGAACACAACTCCTTACCAGTGACAAACTTCCTTCTCTAACAGAGGTTTATGCTCGTCTTCTTCAAGTTAGTAAATGAGTATAAAGGAGCATCTAAAGACAAGGAGACTCTTCAAAATGTTGCTGTAGATCATGTAGCTCTTGCTAGCATGAAGTCTAATAGTGGTAACGGCAACAAAGGTGCTATTCAAGATATCGATGGTACTCGTGGTAATGGTAATAGTCCTCGTACTTGCTTCCATTGTGGTGTTGAAAGTCATATCAAAAGGAATTGTTAGAAGTTAACATGGAAAGCCTCTAATTATGTCAATCAATCAGAAATATGGTCATGTTGCCACTCAAGGTGGCATTTTATATACTCCTTCATAGGTTACTATAACTGCAAATGAGTATGCTCATCTCACTCAGCTTGCTAGCCCCTAGTCATCCATTCCATCAACTACTGCTACATTAACTCAGATAGGTAATCCGATAGCTTGTCTATCTACTTCTAATTGTAACTAGGTCATTGATTCTGGTGCTACGCTGTAACGCCCCGCTTGAGGTACGTACTTAAGATTTACTGTATTACTTAAAAGTTCATTGATTCAGTTTCAATTGAGTTTGTATGTTGTCATGGTTGGTTGGTGAGTCTTTAATTGAAATGGTATGTTGAGTTGGTTGAATGGTTGCCTTGAAATTGGTTGAGTTTTGGTGAAGTTTGGAAATCCAATCTTCGCCGGGGCGAAGAAGAAGCTTCGCCGCGGCGAGGAGGAGCTGCACCCATGAGTAGGTTCTGCCCTGTTTCGCCGAGGCGACATAAAGTTCTTCACCGCAACGACGAGCCTAATAAAAAGTTTCTTGAGTTTTCTAGAGAATTCTTCCTTTGGGGCATAATGACCATTCTACCCCTAATTAGTAGGAATAGTGGAGAGTAAAATGTAAGGAAATTAAGTAGAGAATGTGCTGGTAATAAGGGTGTAATTGCAAAGAATCAAAGGATATGGATGAAATTTCCAAGGAAGAACAAGGGCAAAATGGGAAATGATAGTTATAATATGAGCTAAAAAGAGTTAAAGTGTAGAGAAACCCTTTATTCACTCATTTCCACCGCCATATCCCTTCTCTAATTTCTCTCAATCTTCCATTCAATTTTCCTAAGATTTCTAAGGGATTTAAGAGAGCTTTTGAGTAATTTTGAGTAGAGATTTCATCTAAAGCATCCTAAGGTAAGGATTCTTGCTTTAGATGTGAGTTTTGCTTATGGTTATATTGAAGTCTTATATTGTTATTATTGTTCTTGTTGTTGTTTTAAGTTGAAGAGAGAAGACAAGACAACAAAGGAAAGGAAAAGTGCTAGAGAAGTCACTTTTTTACAAGGTAAGTAAATCCAAACTAAATTGAGATTTAAGACTTTATTTGAGTAGAGATTGTGTATGTATATGCTTGCTGAGAAATTGAGATGTTATGAGTATTTATCTATGTTGATAAGAATTTAATTGAGTTATGAGAAGTGTTGTGATTGCATGATGATGAGTTGAGTTTGATTGAAGTTGGAGGGAGTTTTGAGCAAACCCTATGGGAGTGTTTTGCCTTGACAGGAAATTAGAGTGTATGAGGGAGTTTTCCTCCCATTTTGGATGATTAAAGTGAAGAGTAGAGTTATAGATAAGTAGAGCTTTGTTATGCACATGAGTTGTTTGAGGAAATGCTTAAGTGAAATCTGCCCTGTCACAACCATAACTTTCTAAGTAAATTTTGGGCATCTTACGGATTGAACTGGGCTGAGACCGAAACATCAAAGTTGTAGCCTTGTTTTTAAGCTTTAAAACGAGACCAAAACTGTAGCAATCCGATGTGTATAACGCAAGTTATGTCCTTTTTTAGTGCAACCTGTGTAGAATGACTGTTTTGATGCAATATTGCATTTGGCATTTCATAAGTGCATTAGTGAGCATGAGTTGTCCATACACATTTTCTTATGCACTTAAAAAAGTAGCTTAAGACATAGTAGAGAGTGTGAGTATAAGCTACTTTAAGAGTAAAGAGAGAGAATGAGAGAATGAGCACTAGAGAACGAAGAGAAAAGGAAATAGAGTAGGTTATGCGATGGGGAACCCGTGAGTAATGGGTAGAGTTTCCCGCATGTACGCCGCATTGAGAGAGCGGCATGAGTATGAGAGAGAGAAAAGTGGTGTAGCCCATGAGAGTGCATGCGGATGAGGGTTATACCCAAGAGTACCCGAGAGAGAGATTTTATACTCACATGGCCAAGGGTTCCGAATCCATGCATAACCGAGTCCGATCAGCTAGAATGAGTAGAAGTCACGTAGAGTGGGAGTGAGTCCCAGCCGTGCCTCCGGTAAGATGAGGTCGTGACTACTAGAGAGAGAGTTAGAAAAAAAGAGTTATGAGAAAGAGAAAGTAGTGAGAAGTATAAAGAGAGAGTAAATAAGAATTGTAAGGAAAGAATTAGAGAGAGAGAGTTACAGGGATAGATGAGTAGAGGATTTACTTACTGAGTATTAGTTGTGCTCACCCCGTTGTTTTTCATGTTTTGCAGGATCTAGGTGAGGACACGGTCGGATGGGCGTCGGCAAGCGAAGGGAAATGGCTACACTGTCCACCTTGTTTTGATGTTTTGTACATGATACAACTTTTTGTATTTAAAGAATGTATATATTTAATAAAAGAAAATTTTGGGCCCAACCTTTTATACTACTTTTTGTGTATTTTATTATGTACATGTTTTATGAGTATTTGAGTAGAAAGTGGCTATTACATACGCACCATATGACAGTTGATACATGTATTCTCCCCACATTTACACCTTCTTCTAATTTGTCTTCTGTTACTTTAGCTAATGGGTCTTTTATACCGATTATGGGTTGTGGTACTGCTAATCCCACCAAATCTATGTCTCTCTCCTCTAGTCTATGTCTTCCTCACTTTCCCTTTAATCTTTCATTTGTTAGTCAAATCACTATTGCTTTTAATTGTGGTGTTTATTTTTTTTCCCTACTCATTGTATCTTTCAGGTTCTGGGACGAAGCAGCTTATTGGTAGGGGCCATGTCTCAGGTGGCTTGTACGTGCTTAATGACATCTTTACTCTAGTGGCGCCACATATTGCCTATACCATTGATTTGTCCTCTTCTCTCTTCCATGGTCATTTTGGTCATCCTCCTCTTCCAATCCTGAAGAAGTTATGTCCTAGTTTACAGTCAATGTCACACCTTAATTATGAAGCTCGTCAATTTGGGAAACACCATCGAGTGTCTTTTAGTCCTAGAAAAAATAAACGAGCTATTGCTCCTTTTGATGTTATACATTCTGACATTTGGGGTCCTTGTCCTGTTATATCTAAATCTAGTTATAAATATTTTCTTACTTTTGAGGATATTTTTCACGTGTTATGTGGCTATATTTTATGAAAAATAATTCTCAGTTATTCTTTATGTTCCTTTTATGTTGAGATACAAAACCAATTTGCTTCATCCATCAAAATTTTTCAAAGTGATAATGCCAAAGAATATTTTTCTACTTCTCTCTCTTCTTTTTTGTCCACCAAGGGTATTATTCATCAGTTGTCTTGTGTGTATACACCTCAGCAAAATGGAATTGCTGAACAAAAAAAATCATCATTTGTTAGAGGTCACTTGTACACTTCTCTTTCATATGAAAGTCTCTAAAGAGTTTTGGGCAGATGCTGCTTCTACTGCCTATTACTTAATTAATAGTATGCCTTCATCTATTATGTCTAGCCAAATACCTTACTCCATTATTTTTCCTTGTCAACCTTTGTTCCCTCTCGCTCCTAAAATCTTTGGGTGTACTTGCTTTGTTCAAGACGTTCACCCTTATCTTTCCAAATTAGACCCTAGATCTCTCATATATATATTCTTGGGTTACCCACGGTATCAAAAGGGCTATCGTTGTTTTTCTCCTACCTTGGGTAAGTATATTGTCTCAACTGATGTTTCATTCTTCAAAACTACTCCTTATGTTGACGATTCCATTCCATCTTCTTCTCTAGTCACTGAAGATTTTCTTATTCTATACCATTACTCACTATAGTTCTCCACCCTTGTCTTGTCCTTAGTCACTCAGATATACTCTCGCTGCCCTCCACCATAACATGTGGCACCAGCACTAGCACCAGTATTAGCATATGAGACACTTGAGACATTGCCCCTATGTAACGCCCCACTTGAGGTACGTAGTTAATGCTTCTTCTTTTGCTCTTTTTGAGTTGATTCATTATTGTTTGGTTGGCCTTTGAGTGATATGTTGAACACTTGCCTTGATATTGGTTGAAAATAGAAGAAGTTTAGTGTTTCAGGCTTCGCGGGCGAAGAATAATCTTCGCCGCGGCGAAGTGGTGTTGTAGCCACGGGGAAGCTGCTGGACAGTTTCGCCGCGGCGACAAAAGATTCCTCGCCGTGGCGACATGCCAACCAAAAATGTTTGTTAAGTTTTAGATATTTTCTTCCCTAAGGGCAATTTGACCATTCTACCCCTAATTAGTAGAAAAAGTGGAGAGTAAATTGAAAGGATTTTTCATGGAGAATATGTTATTGTGGGGGTGTTTTTGTAATGAATCAAAGGATATAAATGGAGTTCCTAAGGAAGAGTAAGGGCAAAATGGGAAGGCTTATGCATAAGAGTGTTAAAAGGAATTAAGTCATTGCAAACCCTTCATTCTTCTTCTCCATCGCCACTCTCCTTTCTTATTTCCTCTCAATTTCTCTTTCATTTGTTAAGGGACTTTTAGAGGGCTTTCGGAGTGATTTGGGGTAGAAAATCAATCTTAGACATCCTAAGGTAGGGATTCTTGCTTTGGATGTGAAGGTTTTGTGAGATTTTGTGTATATTTGAATATTGAGGTCTTTTGGTTGAATTATTTTAAGGGCAGAGAAAAGTCAAGCAAACCAAGAGAAAGGAAGTGCTAGTGAGATCTCTCCATCACAAGGTAAGTAAATCCCAACCCAAGTGGAGATTTGAGAATTTTCTTGATTAGGGTTTTAATAGCACTTATGTATGAATGTTGTATACATGTTATATGCTATGTTATTGAGTCTCAAATGGAGATTATTATTGCTTTGTGATTGTTCATACATTTACATTATGAGAAATGAGATGTGGGTTGGAAAGGTAGTTTGAGATGGAATTGAAGGATATTGAGAAATCCTTTTTGGAAGTGTTATTCTTTGGCAGGAATTATGGCTATGTGAAGGAGTTTTCTCCCATTTTGCATGGTTAGAGAAAGACATAGAATCATTGTTATAGTAGAGTTTTATTATGCACTTGAGTTGTTTGATGAAATGCCTAATAGAGGTTTGAGTATGAGTAGTGAACCTTAATTCTTGCAACATTGCATGTTGGCATTTCATAAGTGCATTAGTGGAGATGAACCATCCATATGCATTGATTGTGCCTTGAGAAATGACTTAAGAAAGAGTAAAAAACTTTGTGTAGGCACTTGCTCTATGAGTAGAGAACTTTGTGAATGCAACTACTCTAAGGGTAGAAAGAATGAGAAGTGCTATGAGAAGAGCATGAGAAACGGGTTGATACTTTGTGATCGTCACCCTTTAGTTATTAGAAACGGGTTGATGCTTTGTGATCATCACCCGATATTTATTAAAAACAGGTTGATGCTTTGTGGTCGTCACCCGATAGTTATTAGAAACGGGTTGATGCTTTGTGATCACCACCCGAAAAGTCATGAGAAACGGGTAGGTGCTTTGTGATCTCCACCCGATAGTTATGGAAACCGGATAGGTGCTTTGTGATCCCCACTCGGTAGTCATTAAGAGCGGGTTGGTACTGTGTGAACTCCACCCGACAGTCATGAAGAGTGTGATGGCGCTGTGTGAACGCCATCCGGCCGTACCTCCGATAAGATAAGGCCATGACATTTAGTAGAAAACAATAGAAAGAAAGTGTGAGGAAAGAATTAAGAGAAATACTTACGGGGATAGATAGATGGAGGGTTTACTTACTGAGCATTATTTTGTGCTCACCCCGTCATTTTCCTTTGTGGATGCAGGATCTAGGTGATAATGCACTCGGAGGGGCGTCGGCAAGCGAGGAGCAATAGCTACATTGTTTCCCCTGTTTTTGTCTCTTTTAAATGGCATTTTGTAAATAATGCTCTTTGTGTATAAAGGATTTAGTACATATAATAAAAAGAAAATTTTGGGCCCATTTTCTATTATTATTATGCGTGCATTGTACTAGTTTACAGCAGTTGTTACACCCTACTGCCTTCCTCACCCCTAGACCTCTCCTTCTAACCTAGATCTTCCCATTGCTCTACGTAATGGTAAGTGGTTTTGTACTTATCCTATTTCCTCTTTCGTTTCTTATAACTCATTGTCTCTATCCTCCAAGTCGTTTGTTGCCTCTTTAGATTTTGTGTCTGTTTGCGATCAGTGTCTGAAGCAATTGCTCATGATAGATGGCGAAGGGCTATGGAAGAAGAGATGTTGGCTCTTAAGCATAATAGTACATGGGATCTTGTTGACTTACCTGGTGACAAAAAGGCCATTGGGTATAAGTGGGTTTTCATGGTGAAGGTTAATCATGATGGTCTGTGGCCCGGTTGAAAGCTTGGTTGGTTGCAAAGGGTTATGCTCAGACATATGGTATTGATTATTCGAAGACATTTTCTCCTGTTGCTAAGATGACTTCTGTTCGGTTGTTTATTTCTCTTGTAGCTTCTTATGATTGACCCCTTCACCAACTTGATGTCAAGAATGTCTTTCTTCATGGTGATCCTCTCGAGGAGGTTTACATGGAGCAACCACCAGGGTTTGTTGCTCAAGAGGAGTCTGGAAAGGTATGCAAACTAAGGAAATCTTTATATGGTTTGAAACAATCTCCACGTGCTTGGTTTGGGAGATTTACGGATGTAGTGACTAAATTTGGTTTGCATAGAAGTGCTTATGATCATTCTGTGTAACGCCCAACATAGAGGTACATGATTTAATTTATGTTTTTATAGCCCTTAGTTAATTTTTGTTAAAGTGATTTTAAGAGAATATGAAGAAAATGCCTTAAACTTGCATTAAGGGTAAAGTGGTCTTTTCACTCAAAATTAGTTGAAAAAGTGGAGAGTGAAAAAAGATAGAATTTCATAGAGAATGCACTAAAAATGAGGGCATTATGGTAATTGAATAAAGGACATAGATGGAATTTCTAAGAAAGAGTAAGGGCAAAATGGGAAAGTGTGTTTATAAACTAAAGTGTTAAGGGTTGGAAACCCTTATTTTCTTCATTCCACCGCCACACTCCTCCCCCATTTTCTCTCAAATTTTCATTCAATCCTCCAAGGATTTTGAGGGCTTTTGAGTGGTTTTTCATAGGGTTTTGATTTTAGGCTTCAAAAGGTAAGAATTCATGCTCTTTATCTGTGATTTATTTGTGTAAAAGTTGAGTTCGTATGAATTTTATGCTACGGTTAAGAGAAGATTTAAATCCAACAAGAGTAGAGAGCTTAGGAGAGACTACTCAAGCATAAGGTAAGTAAATTCCACTCAAAATCCAACTCAAGTTAAAGTTTAAGAAAATCAAGTGAGTAGAGATTTCTTTTAAGTATGCATATGTTTTGATTATTGAGAAATTGAGATGAGATGGATGATTAGTTATGCTTGTTGTTGGATATACTTGAATATGAGAAGTGTATGTGATGGTTTGATGATGGGTTAAAATTGGAAGAACTGGAGAAACTTTTGGGAGTCTTTTTGCCATGTAGGTATGGTGATGTTACAAGAGAGTTTTTCTCTCAATTTGGATGGTTTAAGAAACAAATAGAATGATATTTACATTAAGGTTTGTTTATGCACAAGTATTGTTTGATGAAATGCCTAAGAGAAGTATGAGTTGAGTAGAGACCTTAATTTTATGCAACATTGCATATGTGCATTTCCTAAGTGTATTTAAGTAAGAAATTTTAAGCATGAGCCATCCATATGCATATAATTGTGTATGTGTAGAAACATAAGAAAGAATAAAACATTCTAAGAATAAAGAGAAAGAAAGAATAAGCATTAAAGAATTAAAGAAAGAAAAAGTGTTAAAGAAGAGAAAAGAATAGGTTGGTGTGATGGGGAACCGTGAGTGTTAAGAAGAAATTCTCACATACACGTCACCTTAATTGAGTGGCATAAGTGTTAGGAAACGACCCGGTTGCTCAACGGAAAACAAAAAATTTTATACAACCGTAGATCGTTCCTTAAAGCCCAAAATCAAGGCACAAATTTTACAGTTTATGTATAATATCAAGAATCTGCAAAAAATAAAATAAATCTAAAGTTTAGATTCATACTCACATTGGAGGCTCCATATTGTCTCTGAACGTGTTTGCTACCGATCCAAGTATAGGATCGAACCAAGAAGTCCACATGAAGACAACCACTAAGAACCAAGGAGGGATTTGCTAGATCCTCCTTGGCCTTAAAAAATCAAGAAGAAAAGAAATATTTGATTTTTCAATCAAAATAGTGAAAGTGGCGTGGGAGAGTATGTAAAGGCTGCTGTGTGTTTGTTTTAATTGAAAATGAACTAATAAAAATCCCTTTTTTTTTTTTTTTAATTTCACACACATATTTTCTTTTATAGGCAAACTAAGTTGCCCTATTCCCACATGGAATGGGATTGGGCTCCAACCCAAACACCCCATGTTGCCAAACACTCCCAATTAGATATTTTAATTTAATTCATCATTATCTCAATTAAAATCAATTAATATTTAATTAACATTTAACAATAATGATGATTTAATTAAATATGTGCGAACACACATTTAACCGTAATTTCACTTATTTAATTTTTCTAACAAATTAAATAAAAGGCTACGACCTCAGCAAATTTAATTGCACTATGAAATTACCAAAATACCCTCTCGCCCAAAAAGATGAAAACAGCCTTCTTTCTTCTTGGATCTTAAATTGTCTTCTATGTGTATGACTCATAGGCTCCTCATCATATCGGCAGTATATAGTATCGCGATTAACACTAATTAATCGTCTCACTAATACACAGACCAAGATTGGCCCCTAGCAAGGCATCATGGCCACCCGATATATTCGGATTCAGAAAAGTAGCAACCTGTCAACGATATGGTTACCGTACAATTCGATCATTTCATCATTCGTTATCTCTACGAGACGAAGGCATAGAAATAGTGTCAACCTTCGGTTACTCTCGATATTATGTATTCAGTTTCTGGACCAATGACCCGTATTATAATCTAGATAGAGCAACAACTCAATCCCACTATGGCCACAATTTTAGTGCCATTGCCATATACTGAATTGCGCCGTGAGATAACTTCTCCCGTACCCGGGAGTGATGAATCCTCTGTCAATCCACCATAGTCTTGATACAGTCCTTGATACAGCCAATCACCACCATATTGACAGCTCTGAATAGAACTGTGTTAGGCTAGTGTCAAACTGTACCAATCGGTGCACAAGGCGCTCCGGTGATCTCAAGTCTAAGGATCACATGCACCACCATTCGTTAGAGGATTTGTTCCATAGACACTGTGGTTACCATCCATATGGAATCCTCTGGTGGGTCAGCCCAGTGAACTTGCTACGGTATATCCGCCTACAACAAGCACCCATGTGTTGCACCAGGTTGTCATCAAACAACCTTGACAAGTGAGATCAGTCACTGCCTTTCGACAGGGTCGTTCAACACTATAATAGCCTTACCATATTATCTGTGCCCTTACTTCAGAATAATTCTGGGGCTACGGACGTTTCTAAAATGGCCACCTTATGTGCTCATAGGGTTCTCACTATCAAGATTTGAAACACTTGATACCTTCGTCACGGTTCTACCATTCTAAGGAAATATATCAATACATATTGCAATAATAATTATTTACACGATATAGAATAAAATGCCTTTTATTATTGATTAATGAACATTATTACAAAGGGTCAATTCTACAGTAATTGATTAGCTCTAGGGCATCAACTCTAACAATAAGAAGAAGAAGAATTGTACGACCCGTAAGAGTGTATGTGGATGAGGGTTGTACCAAGAAGAATTCCTACGTGCACGTCACCATAATTGAGTGGCCTAAGAAGAAAGAAGAATTTGTACGGTCCGCAAGAGTGCATGTAGATGAGGACTGTACTCACTCATACGGCGAAGGTTCCAAAGAATAAGAAAAGAAAGAATAAGAATAAGAAAGAATGTGAAAGAATAAGAATAAGAAAGAATGAGAAGGCTTGAACATGCAAAGAAAAGAAAAGAAAAGAAATAGAACAAGAAAATAGAAATAAGAAAGAAAAAGCATTTTATGCATTATTGCATATGCACTTTATTCATGCATATTGCCATGAATTTCGTCATGGTTAGGAAGAATAGAAAGAATAAGAAAGAAAGAACAGAGAGAAGTAGAAAGAAAGAAAAGAACAGAGAGAGTAAGAAACTGAGAAAGAAAAGAGAAGGAATTAAGGAAAGAACCTAAGAAGGAGAAGAGTGAAGGGATTTACTTACTGAGCATTTTTATGCTCACCCCGTTGTTTTTCCATATATTTGCAGGCAATAGGTGAGCAGCGGTCGGAAGGACGTTGACAATCGGGGAAGATTGGCATTACTGTCCATTGTCGCTAAGTTTTTATACTTGTTATTTTGATATATGTAAAGAATTATGTTTTGTAAGTAAAGAAAAATTTGGGCCCAACTATTTTCGTATACTAATTATGTATGTTTTTATTGTATATGTTCTAAAGTATAATAGTAGAAAGCAGTTATTACATTCTGTCTTCTATAGGCAATCTTGTTCTAGTATTCTCCTCCTTGTTGTTTATATTGATGACATTGTAATCACTGGTAGTGATAGTGTTGGCATTCATAGTTTGAAAATCTTTTCAGCTTCTAAATTTCACACAATAGACTTAGGCTCTTTAAAGTATTTTCTGGGAGGTGAGGTTTCTCGAGGTAGGAGAGGGATGGTCTTGTCTCAACGCAAGTATGTGTTAGATTTGTTGACTAAAACAGGTCTAACTAGAGCCAAGCCTTGTGATACTCCTATGGTTCTTAAAATAAAATTGAATGTTGAGGATGGAGAGGTGTTTGATGATCCAAAGCGATACAGATGAATAGTTGGGAAGTTGAATTATCTTACAGTAACTGATCCAGATATTGTTTTCCTAGTGAGTGTGGTAAGTTAGTTTATGTCATCTCCTAGGACACCTTACTGAGATGTGGTTCTTCATTTTTTGAAATATCTCAAGGGGGCTCCTCGATGTGGGATCCTTTATAGTAATCATGGCCACAATAAAGTAGAAGGATTTTCAGATGTAGATTGGGCAAGATCATCAATAGACAGGCGTTCTATGACTGGATTTTGTGTTTTGGTTGGAGGGAATCTTATTTCTTAGAAAAGTAAGAAACAACCTGATGTAGCTAGATCAAGTGCAGAATCTGAGAATCGAGCTATAGCACAAGTAACTTGTGAGCTTATATGGACAAGATATCTCCTTAGAGAAGTTGGAATTGGTGATCCAGGGATTATGGACTTGTGGTGTGATAACCAAGCAACCATACATATAGCCAACAATCCAGTTTTCCATAAGCGGACAAAGCATATAGAAGTCGATTGTCATTTTGTGCGAGAGAAACTTGAACATAAATTAATTTCCACTAAGCATGTTAGAACAAGGGAACAACTAGCTAATTTATTTACTAAATCTCTAGTTAGAAAAAGGGTAACCTATATTTGTAACAAGCTAGGCATGATAGATATATATATGCTCCAGCTTGAGGTGGAGTGATAAAAGTTATGTGTATAAAGTTAGGGGTATATGTATAAATGTAAGGTAGTGAAAATATATATAGGGTGTAATATTATTTTATTATTTTTATTGAATAAACTGTAGTAGAATATTTTATCAAAAAAATAAAGGAGAGAACGTGTCCAAAATAAATGAGTTAATCAAAGTGAGATATACATACACCTGCACAATTGTAGTGTTGATATGCTTTATCTTATCAACGTTATCTAACAGGAAAGAATCAGAGGGAAAAAGGCCTTTGTTCACGAAGTAGTGGTTTTCAATCCTTGCAAAAGCCTGAATAGAGAAAAACAAAATCTGTCATGAATAGAATCAAGCTTTACGTCATCTTTATTATCCAGAATATGAAAGATACCTATTACGAAAATAATAGAGTAGATCTTGCTGATGCTTAATTGCAGAATATAAATAAACCGATAAAATTATGCACGGCATTAGCTTTGCTTACTTTCCTCTTGTCCTCTTCTGAACATCAAAGGGCTTAGGCATTTAGAGAATTTTTAAGCTCTGATCAGCGTATCTCAAAAATATTTGTGACCCTAGACAAGAATTACTCTATAGCCCTTTTAATAATATAAGCTTATATTAAAAAATTATTTCAAATTTATTTTTCTTGCCTTCTGAGATACAAAACCACTAATTAAATTTTTATATTCAAGTTTAGAAACCAAATCTTTTTCAATTGATAATATAGTCAAATTACCTAATCTTTCTTGTGAGGACAAGAGGTGGACCGCGGGCTGCCGAGGTCAGGTAAGTGAGGGGTTTGGGGAGGGGGCTGAGGGGACGAAGATGGTGGTGTTGGAGAAGGTCAACGACAGCGGATACGTGCCAGAAATGGCTGTCACACGTGGTGAAGAATGAAAATGGGTTGCGAAAATCAGCAAAAAGGGGCCAAATTGGTGGTTGTCAAGGCTAGGAAAATGTTTAGGAAATAATTAAGTGATGAATCCAGTCAATTTTGGGACCAGAATCATCACTTTAACACCGACAGCAACACTATGGCGGTGTAGAGGGGTGGAGATGCAATGCTTTCATTATTTTAGGGATTGAATGAGCGTTTTGAAATTTTAGACATTTAAATAACTAGTTTAGTTAATTTAAGGGTGTGAATGGAAAATATGAAACATGGTTTTTTTGAAAAGTTATGTAAAAAAATTATAATGAATTTGGGCCTTTTTGACCTTTTTTGGGTCCTTTGGACCGGTTTGGATAAAAAATTATATAAATTTTTTTAGGCTTAATGGTATTTCTATAAATCTATTTAAAAAAATCTTAAAATAATTTGGAACCCTTTTTGGGGCTTTTTTTTGGGGGGCTCTAGGCGGGTCGCTCACCCGCCTACCCCTTGGGCCGGCCCTGGCTCTGATAGGTGACTTGGTTAGTACTTTCAAAAAAAAACAGAAGGTTGCCACTTTTTAAACAGAAGGTCACATAAGTTATTCTAATATAAAAAAGCATCAGTATGGTCAAATAGTGAACAAAAATAACCATCATCCCCTTTCTTGATGTTATCTTCGTTTGGAATAAGATGAGCAGTCATCATTTCCCATTTGGTCCAAGCTCTGGCAGCTGGAAACTAAGAACAGCCAGAAAAAGTCATGTAAAGCATGTAATTGTTCGTACATTATTCTTTAAACACATGGAAGATGGTAAAATTACTATTGTTATAGCGTATGTTGACAACATCATGACAGACAATGTATTAAATCGAATTTGATATATTTACATATTTGATATTTTCTAATCTCGTGACAATCTGAAAAAGTTTTAAAATTTTGCTTTTCTTAATAATGAAAGACATATATGCTTTTATTAACCTAGAGAAGTAAATGATGAATACCAAGAGTTGCCTCAACATAGAGTGGCATAAACAAATGAAGGAATTAATTCATAAGATTGAAGCTTGAAAGTTCAACGGGAGATGAAAGAATGATGTTTTATGAAGTTTGTGGTTCAAAACGAGACTATAATTAATGAGTATAGCCAGGTGATCCGTTTACAAGCCCTAAAACACTTGTAAGCTTGAGTGGAAATGGAATTGCAAAACATAACAGACTTGCAAATTTGGTTGAAATAAAAAATAATCAATCCAAGTTCTAAAACACTTGGTACATGGTATGTGGATCACATGAATTGTAATTCAGTCCAAGCTCAAGGAAGGAAGCTGGCCAAAGTTGTCCAGGAAGACAAGTTAGATTCGGTCCAAGCTCAAAGAGAGAAATTAGCCCAAATTATGCAAGAAAACAACTCAACTCATGTGCATAAAGGAGACATTTTGGCCCATGCTTATTTAAGCACAAACTCATCAAATGAAATCCAAGCCCAACAAAGAAAAAGGCCAAGCATTCAAAAGGTCCAAAACACCTCATTATCTAAGCCTAAAGAGCATTCCCATGCTATTTTATTTTGGGGCCACTTCAATGAATTCCAATGCCCAAACTCATGTACTCTTATTAGTAGGATTTAATTAAGTATTGTTATATGTAGTTAATTATCCTAGGTGGCATATTTATTTCACTTAATTAGTTAATTACTCTTGTAATGCTATTATAAAAGCAATCTCTCTCTTATTTTATAAGGTTAAATAATGAAATAGAAATAAAACAATTGAGAGGAATGGTTTTTCTTTTACTTTGAAATCTTTATCCAAGTCTTGACAAGGGATTTGGTGGTGATTCAACTTCAAGTTGGTGGAGAGATCATTTATGCTTAAAGATTCTTCTTGCCTCTATCCTTTACATCCAAGTAGTAGCTTGTGTTCTTGTTCTTACCTTGGTCGAGATCCTTGTGGTTGTTTTAGCCTTCTCTGAAATCTGGTTGAGTGTCTTGTGTTGTGTTTCTGCATGTTTGGAAGTTGAAATCTCTTGTTTGGTGAAGTCGGGTTTGAAGTTGTGAAAGTTTTTTGCTTGGCCGAATTTTCTTTTTATGTGAGTTTATGATGCTGTGTTGGGATGTTCATGATGGTTTTGGATCATTGATTGAAGCTTGAAGGTTCAATGGGAGATGAAAGGATAATGTTTTATGAAGTCTGTGGTTCAAAACGACACTATAATTAATGAGTATAGCCAGGCCTCCATGCATAAACTATAAATGTGCATTCATTGGGGTGTAAAACAAGTGCTTTTTCTTCATGTCAATTGTGGGGTAATCAGAGAGCTTCTGGTGGGCAGTTTGATATTTTGATAGGCATACGGAAGCTGGCCGTTTTCGGAAATTGAAGCTTTCAGCCAGCATCTATGCACTCGGATAATTTACACATTACATCCTCTTAGATGAGTTTAAGAAGAATTTCAAAATTAGCGGTTTTGGCCTAGGAATAATCTAATATACAAGGGCCAATAAAAAATCATCGAATTTTAAGTTCTTTTCAAACTCATCGAATTATGTATGTATATATATATATACAAAATACTTCTCCAGACATTGTATTGTATTAAAAAAAAGGTGGTTTATGCCGACTACAACATTTGTGTCAATATAAGTTTGTCGGAAAAGCTCATTTTTCTTGTAGTGATTGACAAAATTACGTTCTCTTACAAGTATTTTTTCTTCCTTTATTCACTATGTCTAATCATATGTTGGACGAATGATTTTAGTTTGACCAATTGTAAATCCTCCCTTTTTCCCATCAATATTAAAAGCATTACACAAAGCTATGTGTTCATGTATTTATAATGATTTTCTTTATTTTATTTTATTTTTTGCTTAATTATTGTACTATGTAGATCTTAATGTTTAAAAGTAAAAGAAGTAATATTTTGCTGCGGAGTCATAAAAGTTCCGACTAAACCTTTATAGCTGTTATGACATAATTTCATTGAATTTGGTCAAACCATCAACATTATTGAGTAGATCTCTAATCAACAATCCCAATTATAGCTGTGATTTTTTTGTAAAAATCAAATTTTAATATGTTTTAATAATATTATTATCTAAGTTAATTATTTTTTAAGTGATTTTTATAGGTTGTCTAATTGTATTTCAAAATCGCTTATAAGATTTAAAGTAAACTAATTTATGGCCGAGGGGAGAAGTTAGCTTCTCCCAATCTTTTCAAGCTTATTAAATTGTTGAAATTTCAAAAATCTCCTTATTATATAGTGTATTATATATCTAATTTGATTTTTTTCTTGTATGTTAAAACCCGCTTTAGTAAATTAATAATAAAAAAGCTCATTTACGTTTTTTAGATAAAACAATTAACAACTTTTTCATAAAAACTATATTATCATAAATCTCTTAGTTCAAATGAGAAGACTTCAATTAGTTAAATACCAAGGTAGGCTTGCTCCCTAAAATGAGAATTCTATGAGAAAATTAATAAAAGCATAGAGAAGCTTCTAAACTCGTATTTTTTCCGGATTTGAAATGGAGATACGGAGCTGTATTGTTTGTAGATTGGAATTTTTTTTTTGGATAACCCAGGTCCCCGGGCCAGCTTACGCACATCTCAATTAATCTCTAATGTCCATTAAACACCATACAAACCCAATTTTTCAAGTAAACCACAAATATGGTAGGTGGCACCAAAGTAGTTTGAACCCATAAAGTCAATGAAGAGAGCAAACTTTCTTGACCATTATCCAACCCTTGGGGTTTGTAGATTGGATTCAATTACTAACAATCTTTTAAGAGTTTGAAAAAGGTTGACATGTGTCATGGCCGCTTGAAAGACAAGACCCAATTGGCCCAAAAAAGCACAAGAAGTCCACCAAGCCCAAAATTTCTTCTACAAGTTGCATGCCAACTAAGAGTTAGCCTATAAATAAGGTCATTCACCTTGCTCATAAATCATTCACCACATATCTTGTAAAGATTCTCAATATGTAGAGTTTTATGCTTTTTTTCTACATTTCTCTCTAGCTCTTTATAATTTAAGGTTTCTGCTTGAGTTACATTGAACTAGTACTCATCCATCACGTAAATTTGAGTTACTAGTGTCGCACGGGTTTTCAATTAACTCAGTCCATGACAAGTGGTATCAAAGCTAAAGTTCTACAAGTTATTGATCAGTTCTTGAGAGATGCAGTTCTTGAGAGATGAAGTTGTGGGAAGCCCCACTTTCAACCAAAACTATTACTCTGTCCCCCTTAATCTGCCCACGATGCTTCAACGTGTTTGCTAAAGTTATACCAACAATGGAATTCATAGATAGGGCAATAGGGGTACCTTCAACATTAGCCTCATCATCAAGTTTTAGGATGGTCTCTTCTTCCTCAGATTCTTCATCAGTTGTGACGAATAGAATCTGGAGTGTCTTGTTCTAGCAGCGATGATTGGGGCCGAATTTCTCATTACACTTGAAACACAGTCCCCTCTCTCTTTTATATTGCATTTCAGCCCCTGTCATTCACTGGAAATTGCCGTCTCGAAGGTTTGTTGACGAAGATTCTAGTAGTCTCTCTCCTTTCTCAAAATGAAATTGACTCCCATTTGACCAATCTGAATTTCTTGCGTTATTAGAATCCCAGCTAATCCTAAAGGGTTTTGGGCTGGGTGTAACTCAAGTATAGGGCTCAATTTTGTTGGGTAAAGTTTTAAAATCCCATTGGGCTCGGTTTGGTTTAAATTTGGATTTGTCGAAAATCCAATTCCTTTCCTCTATTCTATGGGCCTAGTTCATTAGTCCAAAATGAAAATTGGGCCTAGCAATTTGTAAGTCTGCTTTGATTTCCTCCTTTAGCCCATTAGTAAACATGCCCGTCAACAATTCTTCCCCCCACCTCATTTCATATATATATATATATATATAAAGTTGTAGATGCTTCTTGTCTCTTAATTTAAAATTGATCTATGGAATGTTTGAGGGTTTAAAATGTCTCATCATGTTTTACTAGAACTCTTGCATTAAATGCAGAACAAGGTTCTATATCAAATGTGGAAGAATCCTTTCTTTTGCTTTGTTGCCTCAAAGTGGTCTATAGGAGAAAATGTGGTGTAGCAACATTGGCCATACTAGGTTTTGCACTTCTACCTCCACTAATCCCAATAACTCCATAATGCTAGCGATTAGTTCAGTCAGTGATCTGTTTTTTATTGGCTATTGAGCCATGAAGGTCTCTTCATTGGTTTCAAACTATTTAATACCCCTCAAGCAAAACAAACTTATACATAACAAGATAAAATTTTATATATACAACATATGTTTCTCTTATTGCACAGACATTATATATCATGTCATATATTTTACTTTTGATTTGCTCCTGCAAGTGAAAATAACCATTTTATTGATCAAATAATGCAATTTTATTATAGAGATTTATAGATTACATAGTCCATGATATATATAAAACAAGGCCACGATGACAACGTTGTATCATTTGAGTGTATAAAAGTTGGGATGTATAACATTACTTCGATGTGTCTTTTTATGTTATATATTTTTATATTACTTAATATATCATTTACATTAAAATGTTACATGTGTCATATAATTTAGAAAAGAAAATTTGATATTGTACTTAAATCAAGAATTACGAAGTTACCCATATTTATGTTATATATATCAAAACAATATAAACGGTGTTGTAATAAGATCGTCCAATTGTAATGTGGCAATGAAATACATGTTTCTTATATGGTAGTTATGAATTTGGTTGGGTGGATGTAAGTGTAAATTCCTTATCGGATTTATTATGTTGTTCCTAATTCTTCATATTTATTGCTAGCCTTATCATATTTCTCCCAATCTTCATAAGAATATAATACAAAGCCACTTTTTTTTTTTTTTTTTTACCATCAAGGTGTTCATACCAGTTTATATGCACTTCGACTAATCCTATAGCCCATTAAACATTCTAAGCGCCCAATGTTCTAAGTAAGCCACAAATTAAATTTGTAGCAGATGGCCCCAATGTTCAAACCCAAAAAGTTAACGAAGAAAGCAAACCTTCTTGATCGTCAGGCTAACCCCTTAAGATAGAGCCGCTTTCTCTATAGAGGCTACTCTTGGATTTGATCTCATAAGTGCAGAACTTGACTGTAAAGCCCAGGCATGGCTCCAAATGTTGCTCCTTAAAGCAACACCATTATATTGATATGCTAACGAACTGATATCAGCATCAGAATTCAGTTTCCTTGAAATTCCTTTAATGGCTGGTCATACACCATTCTTCCCTAAAGCAGCAGACAAAAAATAGTTATAGCATCTCAAATCTAAATTAGGCTTACGACCAGCCACCGAAAAGTTACCAGGGCTGAACAGCTCACCACCGAAAAAATGGTATTGCAAGTAATCAAGAATGGTAAAGGGCACAAGTGTCATGGCTTAAGTATATTTCTTTAGATTAGTGACAATCTGATACAAGTATAAACAATAACTTTTTACTCCGTTTTCAAGTCTCCTTCTGACATAATTTCAAAACCCGGTTCCTCTGTTTTCACAGATGACAAGTCTGAGAGAAGGCTGACAGAAGCCTCATCTGCGCCTGGATACAGTTGTGAAGCAACTGAAGAGCCTTCTGGGTCAGCAGAAGAAGGCGCCACTGGTTGTTCTGCATCAAATCGAGCCCAATTCCTATCCTTTGCATGAACTAGAGTAGGATATAAGAAGAACCCCAGCATAATAACCGCGCCACTTACCATGAATGTCCTTATAGAAGCAAGACACATAACAAGAATAAGCAAAACTGCAGGCGGCAGGCAAAGCATTGTTACTCCAAATGTTTGCAACGGAACTTTATAAGGTCGATGAAGATCTGGTTTTTTTATTCTTAATCTTATAAAAGCTGCAAACTCAAGAAGCATTCCTAAAGCATACAAGAAATTGAGAAATTCCAAGATTTCTTGAAAACTCATCCATGACAAGAAAATAACTCCAGTAGCAGAACACAGAATGCTAATGGTGGGAGTTCCATACTTTGACCTGCAAAAAGCATTCGAATGTAACAGTCATGTAAGTGCCTACGATGAAGCTTTTTATTTGAAACAAATTTACTGCACATGCAGAAAGTTCTTGATCAAGTTTGCACTTCTGAGGCAACTATGTGGAAACACTATTTGTATCACAGCATGAGCATTGAACAAACTTTTAACTCAAACAAATTTACTGCACATTCAGTCAGTTTATTCTCGATGGCAATTCTCAAAAGAAGCATGAAACAGTATTACATGTTTACTAAGTTAGCATGCTATCAGACGCAAAACGTTTTTATTTTCTTCATTGAAGAACGAACATAAGCCGAAGAGGTTAGTACACTATATGTTTAACTCAATCAATAAAGTGAGCTGTGAGCAATAGAATAGAACGTTATTGATCATGCTAACTGAAGATTTTGAACAAGTAAAATTAGTACCTTGAAGCAAATATACTGGGGAGCATTCCCATCTCACTCATTCCAAGAAGTTGAAAAGCATCACCACTCATTTCTGCTTCAAACAACCCCAAATTAGACATAGCAGAAGCTGCCTGAATCCACCATTTGAGCCAAAACCCACCAATTAACATACCAACTTCAGCAAAATAACCATCACTCCACTCACTGGACGGAGTGCTCAAAGCCCCAGTCCCTGCCAGCAGCGGAATTAAATATGAAGAAATCACCAAAACCACTGCTCCAAGAAGGGCTTTCGGGAACGTTTTACTTGGATTTTCAACCTCCCCTGCGAGAGTACTGGCCTTGTCCCAATAATTCAAATTCCAGAACATACTATTGAAGTAACCCCTCCAATCCACCTTCTTAAAATTCACAACTAGCCACCGCTGAGGCCTTATTCGAGGAATTGAAAGAATAGCCATTACTACAAATGGGCAGAGTGAAAAAACTGCAAGGGAAACAGCTGAAAAACCAACAATATGCAGGCCTCTATAATTCAAATATGTTAATAAAATTGTAATGCCTAAAAGAGCTGGAATTCGAGCAGTTAACTCATTAAAGACTGGAAATGAGTGCTTCAAGTAATCCAAGAACAGCACAGGATAAAGGGCATTGTCCATAACCCCACTAAACCATTTCCAAAACCCTTCTTGGAAACCCCAGAAGGGACCAAAAGCAGAAGCAATCCAAATAACATAGCCACCATTTTCAGGGAAACTTGTTGCAAGCTCAGCCGTGATTAAAGCTTCTGGGATGCTCCAAAACAAAGGGAATATCAAGAAACCAAGCAACGATAAAAGAGGGCCACCTCCTGCCTTCACTGAATCCTCAACACCAAAAGGACCCCCAGATACCTCATAGAATATTAAAGCAATAAGAGGCAGCGCAGTTAACTTTGGCCTTGTTTTGGCAGCTTTTTCTTGTACATCACTAGTCATTCCCTCTTCACCCATCCAGTCAGAGGATAAAGCGAGGCCAAAGCTTGATCAACAAGCAAGTCAACTAATCATAAAAATCATATCTTTGAAATGTACGGAGCTAGTTTCTTCAAACCCATAAAGCAATACACATCAAAATTTACAAAGCTGTATGAAGAAACTACCTCTTTTGAAGATTCACTGAAAAGGGTCGTGCTTGTAAGCCTTGAATTTCATTTCAGTTCATTGAACAGAGGATTCAGATATTCAGCTACAGTAGTTCAGCATCATTTACACATTGTTCCAAACTAAAGCCAAAGTTTAAGTCAGAAAATCCATCAGCATACTCATCGATAGAGAGTGGTGCATACTCGTTTGTTTGATGAGTTGTTCAGAAAAATATCAGGGTGTTGACTATGGAGTTTGTTATGTACGCGCTGTTGGTGCAGGTGGGGAGTAGTCCCAAGTAGAATTGAAATGAAGAAGCTGGCTCCTGAGACGTGGGGTGAACGAGTTTTCTTGGATTGCGTAGAGAAATTAAAGATTCTCTTCACAATGACGTGACTCGTTCCATTGAGTAAATTTAACTCCTAGACATCCCAAGTTTGGATTTAAAAAAAATAACCCTTAAAATCAAAGGTTTTTTTTTTTTTAATTTAAAAATCTGACTTGGCACATTTAATTGTAACTAAACATACAAAAAGGGGTTAGGGTGAAAAGATTGAAACGTATATGGATAGTAGTATAATTAATGAAAATTTGTTTAAATTTTGAAAATTAAAAAACGATCCCCTCCCTTCAAAATCGCTTAGTCGAGCAGTATACCCAAAAAATGATTGACGAAACACTTTCCATTTCTCTACAATTTTCGACGATAAAAGTTTCCTATTTCCGACTAATATTCGATCCTAAAGCTTTGTTACACAAAATCATGATTGATATTCACAAAAAGGATGAAACCCAACCACACTCCAAATCCTAAACTCCGACGGCGGCAGTTGTTCAAAGGTTGTCAAAGAAGACGCTCCGGTGGATCATCCGATGAGTGAAGGTGGTCCAAAGGCAGAGGAGACAACGGTAGCACAAGAACATAGAGGAGAATCAAAAAATAGTTCTAAAGAGAAGGACGCCGACGAGAATTCAGGAGAGGAGGAAGACACCAGTGAAGAAAATGTACATTTTTTATTGGTGGTTTTGAATTTGATAAAAAAAATTGATTGGTTTGTGCAAATTTGAGGGATATACAGTTGGTTTTGATTGTTAGGTGATTGTAGCGTTTTGTCGAGCAATTGGCGGACATCGGAGGAGTGGCTTTGTTTAGGTTCCATAGTATGAGGGAAGGCAAGAGAGGCTGTAGGGAGGTTCTTTGTGAGAGGATGGAGGAAGTGGGGAGGGTTGGCGAAGGTAGCGAATAGAAAGGGGTGGAAGGGCTGCGCCCCGCATATTGCAAGACTGGCTACGCACAGGTGTGTGTGCTTAGCTATGCGCACGCAACTGTGCATGGCCATCCCTGCAATATGCAAGGCAGCCCTCCAACCACCCTATTTCGCCGCCTTCTACTATCCTCGGCCATCTCCAGTCATGGAACCTGCCACAACAGCCTTTGTAGGGCTTGCATTAGCTTCCTTTACATATTGCAAGGCAGGCCACGCACAACTGCACGCGTGCAGGTTCGTGCGCTTAGCTATGCACACGCAACTGTGCGTGGCCATCCTTGCAATATGCAAGGCAGCCCTCCAGTCCCCTTATTCTGCCACCTCCTATCATCCTCAGCCATCTCCAGTCATGGAACCTGCCACAATAGCCTCTGTAGGGCTTGCATTGGCTTCCTTGGTCCTCTCGAAGCCAAAATCACCCACTTCCCAATGGCTATGAAGCCCATATCCCCTAAATTGGTATCCCAATAGCTATGCGCATGCAACTGTGCATGGCCATCCCTGCAATATGCAAGGCAACCCTCCAACCCCCTTATTTCGCCGCCTCCTACTATCCTCGGCCATCTCCAGTCATGGAACCTGCCACAACAGCCTTTGTAGGGCTTGAATTGGCTTCCCCTACATATTGCAAGGTTGGCCACGCACAATTGCACGCGTGTAGGTTCGTGCGCTTAGCTGTGCACATGCAACTGTGCGTGGCCATCCTGCTGAATATGCAAGGCGGACCCTCTCCAGGCCCCTTATTGCACCCACCTCCTATCACTCCCATCGTCCATCTCCGAGTCATGGAACACCACAATGACCTTTGTAGGGCTTGCATTGGCTTCCTCTACATATTGCAAGGCTGGCCACGCACGCGTGCGGGATTCGTGCACAGTACGCTGTGTGGCCATCCTCTCAATATGCAAGGCTTCTTGCCCCTTGTTAGCCACCTCCTATCATCCTCAGCCATCTCCAGTCATGGAACCTGCCACAATAGCCTCTGTAGGGCTTGCATTGGCTTCCCTGGTCCTCTCGAAGCCAAAATCACCCACTTCCCAATGGCTATGAAGCCCATATCCCCTAAATTGGTATCCTATTGGTTGTTTTGGTTTCTTTTTTGTTGATATTTAGTTTTATATCAATTGTGTAGATTTTTCGAAGCATAAATTATAAAGACTATGGGTTGCAGGTTGTAAGCAATAAGATACCGTACTTCTCCGTAAGGGTAACAGTCAAGTCGAGTTGGCAAGTTTTTATAAGAGTAAAGAGATTTTAAAGGAACAAAGGAAGGGTATGGACTGATTCAAAGATAGTTGTTTCGGTCATTTTGCAAGCATCAAAGAAAATTTGAAGAAGGCATTCTGGGGACAAAGAGTGCATTATATGTTGTTGCACTCAATTAAAAGCTAAAAAAAAAAAAAAAATGAAATGTGGTTTGTAGTGGATGGAAAGCCACTACGTTTTGGGATGATGGAATATGCCTTGATGACAAGCTTAAAATGTGGGGCATTTCCAGATGCGGAAGAGCAAGAGAGAATAACGAAGAGTAAGGCAACCGATAACTTGACTAAAAAGGTTTTGGGGGAGAACGCGTCTACTACGGGACATGATTTAGAGGAGAGGTTAGGAAAGATAGGTATACCTCTTCAGAGAAGTTCAAGATATGTCTGGTATGGTTCATGAATTCGATCCTAATGGCTTCTGATGCAACAAAAGCCATTAATATGGATTAGGTGAAGTTTGCAAGCAACATGAACTTCTTTAATGCTTATCCGTGGGGATGGTTATATTTTAGCTAACCATTGAGTCCCTGCGTGGAAAAGACATGGTGATAAAGTATCGCCAAGCTGTCAAGAACGATAGACAGAGCACATACAATTTGTTTGGCTTCCCATGGGGCACAGATAAATATTAATAGCTTTTTGTTATATTTTTTTTATTATATGTATTTTAATTATGATGTGGACTGTTTTTTTACAATGTAGGCTTGGATATATAAGGTCGTCCCTTATCCGGCGGGTGGGGGGGGGGGAGAAGACTTCGGAATGAGCAACTGCAATTTCTTAGGATGTTGCGGTGGCACACTGAGAAATGTGCCCATTGGGATTACGACAAAATAGAAATGGAAATTCAAGCGGCTCGGGTAAGATTAAAGGATAATCTTTTAAATATTCACTTGCTTTTAAATGTGGCTTAAATTTGATTGATTTTTTTCTTAATGCGGGAGTCGTCTTCTTCTTCCTCACCCCTACTAGGGGTGAAGCAAGAGAGGAATCCTTTAGGGGGGGGGGAGAAGACTTCGGAATGAGCAACTGCAATTTCTTAGGATGTTGCGGTGGCACACTGAGAAATGTGCCCATTGGGATTACGACAAAATAGAAATGGAAATTCAAGCGCGGCTTGGGTAAGATTAAAGGATAATCTTTTGAATATTCACTTGCTTTTAAATGTGGCTTAAATTTGATTGATTTTTTTTCTTAATGCAGGGAGTCGTCCGTCTCTTCCTTACCCCTACTAGGGGTGAAGCAAGAGAGGAATATCCTTTAATCTTACCCGAGCCGCTTGAATTTCCATTTCTATTTTGTCGTAATCCCAATGGGCACATTTCTCAATATGCCAACGCAACATCCTAAGAAAAAAGGAGAAGACTTTGTAATGAGCGACCGCAATTTCTTAGGATGTTGTGGTGGCACACTGAGAAATGTACCTATTGGGATTATGACAAAATAGAAATGGAAATTCAAGCGGCTCGGGTAAGATTAAAGGATAATCTTTTGAATATGCACTTGCTTTTAAATGTGGCTTAAATTTGATTGATTTTTTTTCTTAATGCAGGGAGTCGTTCGTCTCTTCCTCACCCTTACTAGGGGTGAAGCAAGAGAGGAATATGTTACATCATTCAGAGCACTAGACAATATAGCAGATGAAGGGATAGACCACCTAATGCAGGACCTAGAAGGGGTCACGCATGTGAGTGCAGCTATAGGGCCACTGCTTAAGAATGTGTTTGAGGCCGAGGAGGATGAAGCTCCAATCGACGAGAGGGAGAAGGGGGAGGAGATGAAGATGTTTGTATGCCTCTACCCAATTGGCAAATCGATACAACAAGTACCGATTTTTTGAGGTGTCGGGGTTAGGAGAATGAGGTGGTTAACCTTATAAACAGTCTGTTTGATAGTTTTATAATAGTCGTTTATGAGAGGTTTGAGAAGATGGAAGAGCAGATGAAAATGGTGGAGGAGAAAGTTGATAGAGTGGACGAAAAAGTTGATAGGGTGGCGAGGGAAGTTGGTAAGGTGGAGGAGGAAGATGATAGGATATTGAAAGTGGTTGAATTGCAACCTGAGCATAAAAGAAAGAGCCAAAAGATTAAGCATGTAAAATCTCCTTACACGATGTAACGTATGGAAAGAAGAGGAAAGCGAAAAAAAATGAGGAAATCCATGAAAGTGGAGAAGCAAAAATAGAGGAGGGCAAGGAGGAAGACAGAGGAAGTGAGGAAGTGAAAATGGAGGAGGGTGAGGAGGATGTGAAGGAAGTGGGGAAGTGAAAATAGAGGAGGGGTGAGGATGAATGCGAAGGAAGTGGGAAAGTGAAAACGGAGGAGTTAAAAGTTGATTTGTATAGGCCAATAGATAAGGAAAAGAAAAAACTCATCTATGCCTATTACAATGATTCCGGAAATGATAGGCCTGTGAAGTGCAAGACCGAGAATTATCCCTGAGAGTGGTTTGAAAAGATGTTGACAATGGGCAGGTGGCTCGATGACTCGATGAGTTATTTTCCCTCATTTTTCCTTATTTTTGATTATGTTTTCCATGAGGTATTGTATACTTATCATGATATTTTTATTTGATGCAACACATTGATGAGGTATTGGCGCTTATAAGGCTACGACAGAGCAGTAATTATGATATTTTGTATCTGCACTGTGCCATCCCCGATGTGGCCTTTGGCCAAAGCCTAGTAACTGCATATGACATGTTAATGAAAAATGCCAATGGTGAAGGTGCAACAAGGGGAGGCAAGCGGAAAAGAATGGGCACAAATGACTTCGATAATGTCCTTGCTGATTTTCAGTTTGATGAGAGGATAATGCAGTATGTATGAAGGGAAAGGCCCAAATATGGCAACAGTTGGGCAAATGTTAAAAGAGTCTACTTCATCATGAACATCAAGGATATGCATTAGAAATTGTCGTTTGGCTACTGGAAGAGGGCTTACTGATCCTTGATTGGAACTCGAGTATTTGTCGAGAGAGGCAATTGGAGATGGAGTTGTAGCTGTTGTGTATAATGTTCTAGCGGCTATTGCGTAGCGGGATGTTTCAATACTTGGATGATGAACTACTGATGGGAAAGTGGCCACTCAAGTGCCTTCCTGTCCTGATAAATGCTTGAGGTAAATTTTGTATAAAACTTATATAATATAATTGTTCTATAAGTTGATTCTAATGTTAATGTCTTCCTCCTATTGTAGTGCTGATTGTGAGGCATATGCATTAAAATTTATTGAGTTCGACATGACCAACACCCTAATGGACAGGTTGAATGACGAAACAATGAGAAACCTTCGGGAGCGCTTGGTTGTCAAGCATTTCCATGGGCATATAGATCTCTTTTGACTGACCAAAAACCAATCTAAGTCATTGTTGATGCTGTCATCAAAAGGTATGGAAGTTGGACTTAGAGTTTTGTAGTTCATGTGAAATACATTTCTTATTGGGTTTTCTTGAATTGGATCAGCTAGTATTGCTAGGCGTCAGGCTATTGATACTTGGATTGTAGTCTTATGTAAGCTTTATGGCCAAGGCTAGGGCTTAATAATGTTGGAAGGGATGTTGTAGAAGAAGATGAAGAGGCTGCTACTACTGTTGATGCTAAAGGTGTGCTGGATAATTTTGGAGGAGGGGAAGTGGCTGAAGAGAATGATGAAGAGGGAAGATGGAGGCTGTCGGCACTGCTTTTATTTTGGGTGTATATAGGACATTTATTTTTCGTTTATAATGTTGTAATTTAATGTAATTGACACATTTAAGATTTGTAGAAAAGCAATTCAATATTTCTTTTCCTTTTTTGACTTTGAGTTTATTTAGTATTTTTGTTAAATAACATTAATGTGTTGATGCAATTAGGTTGCCAAATTTAGGAGAAAAGATAGAATTAATATGTGTTGGTGATTTTAGTTTGTCAAAATTGAGGAGAAAAGCTGGAAACAATATGTGTTGCCCATGATCACTTAAGCGACTAAATATATTGCTTAAGCGATCAAGGGATTTCTATACAGGATCGCTTAAGCGAGACTTTAAATTGCTTAAGCAATCGTGCACTTGAGGTGATCATGATTCTGCCTTAAACTTGATCGCTTAAGCAACCAAGGCTAAAAGGCCAGAATCGTTTAAGCGAGACCAGAAATGGCTTAAGCGATCGTGCACCTGGGATGATCTTGATTCTACCTTGAACTTGATCGTTTAAGAGATGTTAGATTGCTTAAGCAACCAAGGCTAAAAGTGAAGAATCGCTTAAATGATACTTAAATCGCTTAAGCGATCGTGCACCTGGGATAATCTTGATTCTACCTTGGACTTGTTGCTTAAGCGATCCAACATCGCTTAAGCGACTAAGGCTAAAAGTGAAGAATCGCTTAAGCGATCATGCACTTAGGATGATCTTGATTCTGCCTTAGACTAGATCGCTTAAACAACCAAGGCTAAAAGTAAAGAATAAACGATCGTGCATCTGGAATGATCTTGATTCTGGCTTGTACTTGATCGCTTTAGCGACCAAGGGTAAAAGTGAAGAATCACTGAAGCGAGACTTAAGAGATCATGGCTTCGGGTGATCTTGATTCTGCCATGGACTTGATCGCTTAAATGATCATGAATCGCTTAAGTGACCAAGGCTAAAAGTGAAGAATCGCTTAAGTGACCAAGGCTAAAAGTGAAGAATCGTTTAAGTGATCTTTATTCTGCCTTTGACAAGATCGCTTAAGCGATTTATTTTATCGCTTGAGCGACGAAGGCTTATAAACATCGCTTAAGCAATAAACCAATTGCTTAAGCAATCCTTTTTCTTTCTTTTTTTTTTCTTTTTTTTTTTTTTTTTTTTGGGAATAGGTTGTCAACCCCATATTAAGTGACGTTAATGTGAACTTTGGACGTTCACAACATCGGTGATTATTAACATTAATGTTAAGCGATATCAATTATTAACACATATTAAGGCCAAATAAGAAGGATTATTTGCAACCTAATTCCATCAACACATATTAAGGCCATGTAAGAAGATTATTTACAACCGTATGATGTATGGATAAATGTCATAGCACCCTAGTGTAACATGTTAGCAGAAATGTACCTCATTTCACAAATATGGATGGTGTATTTGAAAATGATTATGGTGCTCTTTTTACTAACCAAAATGCTTTCAAATCTTGTACGATGTGGGGGGACTAGTTGAAATAAGCTTGAATTTTGATTTTACGATTAGTTCAGTGGACCATGATCTGTCTTGTGTCAATTGATTTGATTACTTATATCACTTAATCTATTTTTTTAATTATATTTTAATTAAATTAATTTGAACTTCGGACGTTCACAACATCACATTATTATTAAAGTTAATGTTAAGCGACATTGGTTATTAACACATATGAAGGCCAATTAAGAAGGATTATTTGCAATCTAATTCCATCAACACATATTAAGGCCATGTAAGAAGATTATTTACAACCATATGATATACGGATGAATGTCGTAGCGCACTAGTGTGACACGTTAGTAGAAATATACCTCATTTTACAAATATGGATGGTGTATTTGAGAATGATGATTGTGCTCTTTTTACTAATCAAAATGCTTTCAAATCTTGTACGATGTGGGGGGACTAGATTGAAATAAGCTTGAATTTTGACTATACGATTAGTTCAGTGGACCATGATCTATCTTGTGTCAATTGATTTGATTATTTATATCACTTAATCGATTTTTTTAATTATATTTTAATTAAACTAATTTGAACTTTGGACATTCACAACATCAGATGATTATTAATGTTAATGTTAAGCGATATTGGTTATTAACACATATTAAGGCCAATTAAGAAGGATTATTTGCGACCTAATTTCATCAACACATATTAAAACCATGTAAGAAGATTATTTACAACTATATGATATATGGATGAATGTCATAGCTGTAATATCCCACTTGAGTTACGTATTTAAGATTTGCTGTATTAGTTAAAAGTTTATTGTTTCAACTTTAATTGAGTTTGTATGTTGAGTTGGTTGAATTGTTGCCTTGAAATTGGTTGAGTTTTGGTGAAGTTGGAAATCCAATCTTCGCCGGGGGGAAGAAGAAGCTTCGCCACGGCGAGGATGAGATTGCACCCACGGGTAGGTTCTGCCCTTTTTTGCCGAGGCGACGCAAAGTTCTTCGCCGCTGCGAAGAGCCTAAGACAAAGTTTCTTGAGTTTTCTAGAGAATTCCTCTTTTGGGGCACAATGACCATTCTACCCCTAATTAGTAGGAAAAGTGGGAGTAAAATGAAAGGAAATTTAGTAGAGATTGTGTTTGGATGGGGGTGTATTTGTAAAGAATCAAAGGATATAGATGGAATTTCCAAGGAAGGACAAGGGCAAAATGGGAAATGATGCTTATAATATGAACTAAAAAATGGGTTAAGTGTAGAGAAAACCTTTATTTCTTCATTCCACCGCCTCTTCCATTTGCCCATTTTCTCTCAATTTCTTCATCCAATCTTCCAAGATTTCTAAGGGATTTAAGAGGGGTTTTGAGTAGAGATTTCATCTAAAGCATCCTAAGGTAAGGATTCATGCTTTAGATGTGAGTTTTCTTATAATTGTAGTGAAGTCTTATTTGGTTGTTGCTGTCCTTGTGGTTGTTTTGGGTTGTAGAGAGGAGACAATACCACAAAGGGAAGGAAAAGTGCTAAAGAAGTCATCTTTGCACAAGATAAGTAAATCCTACCAACTTGGGTTTTGAATAAGCTTTTGTGTAGAGATGCATGCATGATCAGTATGTAGTATGATTAATGAGAAAATTGAATTGAGATGAGTAGCTATTTTTGTAGTTGTTGGATAGATTCCATGTATGAGAAGTGTTTTAATGTGTATTGAGAATGGAATTTGAGATGAAGTTTGAGAAATGTTGTGTGAAGCTTTTTGGGAGTGCTTTTCTTGACAGGGATTATGAGTATTTGAGGGAGTTTTCTCCCATTTTTGGATGGCTAGAGAATGAAATATAGTAGTAATTTTAGTAGAGTGTTTATATGCACATGAGTTGTTTGATGAAATGCCTAAGTGAAATCTGCCCTGTCACTGCCGTAACTTTCTAAGTAATTTTTGGACAACTTACGGTTTGAACTGGGCTGAGACCAAAACATCAAAGATGTAGCCCTGTTTCTAAGCTTTAAAACGAGACCAAAACCGTAGCAATCCGAGGTGTATAGCACAAGTTGTGGCCGTTTTAGTGTGACCTGTGCAGAATGACGGTTTTGAGGAAATCTTGTAGTTGGCATTTCATTAGTGCATTAGGGAGCATGAGCTAGCTCTACACCTTTGTTTATACACTTGAGCAGTAGCTTGAGATTTAGTAGAGAATTTGAGTATAAGCTACTTTAAGAGTTAAGAGAAAGAGAATAGAGTAGGTTGTGCGATGGGGAACCCGTGAGTAATGGGTAGAGTATTCCCGCATGTACGCATTGAGAGCGGCATGAGTATCAGATAGAGAAGTGGTGTAGCCCGTGAGAGTGCATGCGGATGAGGGCTATACCCGAGTACCCGAGAGAGAGATTATAGACTCACATGGCCAAGGGTTCCGAATCCATGCATAACCGAGTCCGATCGGCTAGAATGAGTAGAGGTCACGTAGAGTGGGAGCGAGTCCCGGCCGTGCCCCCGGTAAGATGGGGTCGTGACTTGCTAAAGAGGTAATAGAAAAGAGTTCTAAGAGAAAGAAAGAAAGAGAGAAGTACCCAAAGAGAAATTGAACGAGGAGTTGTAAGGAAAGAATTAGAGAGAGAGTTACGGGGCTAGCATGAGTAGAGGATTTACTTACTGAGCATTATTTTAGTGCTCACCCCGTTGTTTTCCTATGTTTTGCAGGACCTAGGTGAGGACACTGTCGGATGGATATCGGCGTTCGAGAAGGAGCGGTTACACTGTCCCTTATGTTTTTGATGACTTTTGTATATGTTATACATTTTATGTAAAAAATGTATATGTTTGTAGAATATATAAATATATTTAATAAAAGAAAATTTTGGGCCCAATTTCTTCATGTTATTTTATATGTATTTCATTATAAGCTTTTGAGTAGTAGTGGCTATTACAATAGCGCACTAGTGTGACACGTTAGTAAAAATGTACCTCCTTTCACAAATATGGATAGTGTATTTGAGAATGATTATTGTGCTCTTTTTAATAACCAAAATGCTTTCAAATCTTATACGATGTGAGGGGACTAGCTTGAAATAAGCTTGAATTTTGACTGTGCGATTAGTTCAGAGGACCATGATCTGTCTTGTGTCAATTGATTTGATTATTTATATCACTTAATCGATTTTTTTAATTATATTTTAATTAAACTAATTTTTTTTACGTGTGTAGATAAACATGGAAAAGAAATATTAAAGTTTAGAATGATTTTATATAATACAAATTTTAATGTTTTTAAAGTACTAAAGTAAATTAGCCTTGATCGCTTAAATGATGTATGATTTCACTTAAGCGATCATGTATATTTAGCCTCAGTCGCTTAAACGATCTTGTCAAAGGTAGAATAAAGATCACCTGAATATACTGGATTGGTTAAGCGATTTCAGGTCTCGCTTAAGCGATTCAGTATATTTAGCCTTAGTCACTTAAGCGATCACGTACAAGCTAGAATCAAGATCACTTAAGTAATTTTTCACTTTTACCCTTGGTCGCTTAAGCGATGCATGATCACTTAAACGATCAAGTCCAAGGTAGAATCAAGTCACCCCAGACACACAATCACTTAAGCGATCAAGTCCAAGGTAGAATCAAGATCACTTAAGCGATTCTTCATTTTTAGCTTTGGTCACTTTAAGTGACCAAGGCCATTTTGCTTCTTATCTCCTTGATCTTTTGATATTGTGCACATTTGAGTGAAAAATTATATTCCGTATTATGGGTCAGCTTTATTTTCAATCATAACCATCCATATTTGTGAAATGAGATACGTTTCTACTAACGTGTCACACTTGTGACTAATTCAGTAAATTGATTGATTGATTGATTGATTGACTTGACACAACAATTATGTTGATAACATTTAATTTGTCTGTCTTACTTCTTTGGGCAGCAATTAGTGTCGTACATAGGTAATGTGCGAAATTTTACTTACTTAAACCCTTTTTAAAATGAATGAAAATGAAAAATAATTAATTTGATTTAATACATTATAAAGGATGATTTATTCAAGGTAACAATTAAATTTAAAACATAAAAAATTGCAAACAACAAGTCTTCAACAGTTGGCCTTGGAAACTCTCTCGATTTCATAATTTGTCTTGATGACATAGTTGGAAATACAATGACATAAAATCAATTTAATGCACCACAAAAGAGAAACATAATAACTTCATCAGATCGCTTAAGCGATCTTCGGTCACTTAATCGATCTACTGATTAGATCTGCATATAAGAGCAGATCGCTTAGGCAAGCGTTCACTAGATTTGATCTGAGGAGCAGATTGCTTAAGCGACCAAGGATCGCTTAAGCGATCTGGTGTTAACCAGATCTGATCTAAGCATCAGATCGGTTAAGCGATCTTAGGTCGCTTAAGCGATCTGCTATTTAGAGCTACAGATAAAAGCAGATTACTTAAACGATCTGATGTTCAAATCTACAGATAACAACCGATTGTTTAAGTGATAGAAAACCGATTGTTTAAGCAATATTCTATCACTTAAACAATCTAATCTTATCTACAGATCTTTTAGCAAGTTGCTTGCTTTCTTGCTTCTGATCAATTCGAACCTAATTTTTGGATCTGCATGTGATCGATTCAGGCAACTCCTTCTTTTGTGGCCAGGTTGCTTGCAAATTGAGCACTTATTCATCCTTCAGGGAACCTCACAGGCCGATGGAATACACTTAACTCTTTTTATCCCATTTTATGTCTTCTTCAATGGCAGATGGATGATAATGTCAATCAACTCTAGTGGCACCACCCACTGTTCTTCTGGAGGAACTGGATATAACATTTTCGAATAAGCCAGCATGTAGTGGTTTGCCATATAGAAAGGGGAGCAAAGTTCCATGTAAATTCTTGAATCAAAATTCGGCTTCTATTGGTGTTTCAGTGCTACTAGTGCATAAGGACAAGGTAAATATTGAATGTCAAGCACTTTACAACTACAAGTTTTACTATGAAGATTAAATAGGGCATCCGAACCATAGTCGCACATAGTGAATTCTTGAGCATTGAGAGGATAGGCAAACAGTGCATTTGAGAGTTTCATACGTTCTCGCAATAATTTTTTAACTGACGGAACAAGGTTGTGGTAAAATTATCTGACTTTGTACGATGCTTATGGAACCACCGTGACAATGTCCTCTGGATTGCATCGAAAATGACAACAATTGGAAACTCTCTTTCTATTAACAACTTCAAATATATGGACTGGCTATGTTAGTAGTCATGACGTCGAGCATTTTTCCAGGAAAATAAGTTCTACTCCATCACTCAAAACCAACATCATGCTCAAATACTTAGCAATTCTATCGTCCTTGATTCGGATTTTCTGGAAGTGCTCTTCAAACTCATCAACTCGATAAGCTTTTGTTGCCATGTAGTATGTCTAAAGGAGGCTAGCACACTTAAACTTTTGTTTTATATTCTCGCCAAGGTGCCTCATACATAATCTGTGATGTGCTTGAGGGTAAATAGTGGCAATCCCCTTCTTTATAGAGTTGTGCCTATCAGATATTATGCACAACTCGTCACTGTCCGACACTATTGTAAGTACTTGCTGGAAAAACCAAGTCCATGACTTGTCATTCTCAGAGTCAACCACACACCAATGGGATATGTGTGATTCTTGTTGTTCTGTACAGTGGCCACCAACAATGTATCTCTATACTTTCTTGTCAAAAAGCAACCATCAATAGCCAACACCTTTATCATGTTTACAAAACCCTTATAGCAGCACTGTAAGCAACACAAAAATATTTAAACCTCATATTCTTGTCCCACTTCAAAGTTGTCTTGCTACCTTGGTTTGTCAACTCAAGCATATAACGGTACGCTTCTAATACTGCGTAACTGTGCTCTAGCATACCCTTCACAAAATCTTATTCATGTTGTCTCCCTTTCCAGCATTTCCAGTAACTAACATCGCATCCTAACTCTGTGCACACAAGTTTCTGAATGTCCGTAGGAGATGGACCTTTCCTTTCAACAAACTGACTTTTGACAAATTGTCCATTAACATCAACGGAGGCTTGTCGATGCTCACCTGAAATATGTCCCAACTCATATGTGTGCTCATGGGTATATGTGCTAACAATAAATTTTTTAGACTCCGCCAACCTTCTACAATAAACCCGCAACTTGCACTTTCGGTCACGACATGCAACCGTTACTACCGACAAATTATACTTTTTGATGATGAACTCAAAATTACCTCTCACAGCAACAAGTTTTAGCTTCCTCACCACTTCCTCCTTGCTGTCAAATAAATAACCTATGTGCAAGTCTGGTCCATCAATAAAAACGTGAGGTGATTCACTACTACCCGCAATTGTCGCCTCTCAACCTACATAAACGACCATAGTGTTCTCTTTCTCACAAACTACACCTTCTGCATAATCTATATTTATAGGAATCTCTACATCTACAAGAACATGTACATGGTCCTTCTCGTCCACATTTTTATTCTGCCCTACATGACCAACCTCTTCTATAGTGTCCTCAGCACTACCTACTCTTGATTTTTCAACAAAGAAATAGATACCCTCGTAGTTAAAATAAAAACTGTATTCCCCCCACCCAAATCACCGCTTACTCTTAAACCAACTTCCAAAGCTTTATCCACAACCGAAATCGTTAAAATCGGTCTCGAACCATTATTTCCCATATCAAGCATAAATAACTTCACATCTTCATCAGACATTGATACAACTAAGAGTACCTTAAAATTTGTAGGAGCTCTGCTTAAAACATACTTCACAACTCTATCACTACGTGAGCAACTCAACCCACCTCTTCTAATGATTTTATCAATCAACTCATCAAAACTAACTTTTGTACTCACAACAATTGCTTTAACTTGTTTGCTCTTCCCAATCCACTTCCAACAACTTTCTTCCTCCACCTACTCACCAAAATATTCAACACCCAAAACCACTTGTCTCATGTCTAATAATAGCCAAGTACCTATAATGTAAGAAAACAAATATTATTAACCGATATATTAAGGGTTGACAGATTTTAAAAAGCATCTCCAAAGCCGCTTAAGCGATCTGGTAAATTGCCTATTGGATCGTTTAAGCGATCAAGTATATCACTTAAGTGATCTGGTATAAATAAGTCTAATCGCTTAAGCGATCTTATTCCATATACTTGATCGCTTAAGCGATCTGCCGCCATATACCAGACTTATAGCAGATCGTGTAAGCGATCTTCTGCCATATACCTAATTGCTTAAGCGATCTGGTGCCATATACCTAATTGCTTAAGCGATCTGGTGCCATATACCTGATCGCTTAAGCGATCTGTCATCTATTGCATTATACCAGACATACCAGATCACTTAAGCGATCCATCAGTTCCAAAACACATTTTCAGTCATCTCCACCTACAATCAATGCTACCACCCCTAGCTACCCACAATGCAAGAAAAAATTCAACAAATTTCACTCATTTCAACTTGCATTACATCAAACACAACCGAACAACCTAAACAACTAAATCAAAATCATAACCCAAACCCAAACGCAAACCCAATCCATCATTAAATCTTTGTAAATCGAAATTTAAAATGCAAAAAGGAGATACACATACGTGGACGAAATGTCAGAATGAGGAGGAGGTGGATCTTTGGCGGAGAAGATGTTAATGGTGGAGGAAGATGAAAGTGTTAATGGCGGAGGAAGAAGAAGATGTAGAGGAATGAGGAAGAAGAAAATGTAGAGGAAGGAGGAAGAAATAGCAACTAGGGGAGGTGCGTTAATGGTGGGGGGAAGAAGAAGAAGGTTTGGGTTTGTTTGCAAGAATTTTAGCTTTTTGAGGACATATTATAATTTATAAAAGATCACACAATACTTCATTAATCTTAAATAACTACTAATCATGTTTAATTAACATTAATCAATAATAAGATTATTTAGTTAACACTTTAAAGCTACGTAACTTTTTAATTAAATTTAAAGTTGATTTGGTCTTTTAATAAAATGTCCCCATGTTGCATTCTCATCTGAGTAATACTACATATATATCATTTTTGTACAATATTTCTCGTACAATCTAATGTGACAAAAAATGATTGGGTAAAAATTTATTTTTAATTTAACATTAACTAATCATATTTTGTCACATCAAATTGTATAAAAAATATTATATAAAAATGTTATATGAGTAGTATTATGCTTCTCAGTTTCCAATTCTCCATCTCTTCTCAACCCTGGCGTCTACCAAACGTAATGTTGATGTTGCACACATGACCGATTTCTCTTTTACAAAGGACAAATGTTAACTAATAGTCTAATATCCAAATTTGGAGGAAGATTTTTCATAATTTAAAATTTTAATTCATTAACTGCATATATTAATTAAATTAAATTTTGATTATATCCATTTTAATTATTAATTTTAAACACCTTGGACCAATTGAATATTTATAAAGTAATTTTTTTTTTCTAATGATCGAGGGTGTCCGGATCCATTTACGTGCGCCTCAATTAATCTTCAGAACTCTATAATTACTAGTCAAATAAGAGTTTTAGTGGCTACCCCTATTAATAATCGAAAAGGGATTCGAACTCAAGATATCTTGAGTAATACATGCAAGAATACCTATCGAACCACTGAATCACCCAGAAATAGTTATTTATAAAGTATTCTTATGCCTCTCAAATTTATTTTTTAAATAATATAATATTATATTAATAATAAATCTGAACCATATGATTAAGTTATTGACATACGAACTTATTGAATTAAATGTTTAAGCGGTCAAAATATTAATTAAAATACATATACAACAACATTAAATGTTTTTTAATGAGACAAAAATATAATATATGAAAAAGAATTTAATGTATTATAAATTTATAATGTGAAGAAATAAGTTTTGCCTTATTGAATATAATTTATATAAATGTAGTGAAAAATAGGAAATAATGTTGGATTTTCTTTACGGAAATATGATAAATTAAAATAATAATATATAATATATGGAATCTGTCCTTCTCCAGTTCTCCTTCCCGCCATTTCACGCTCTCTGAAAATGGCTGAAAATCACTCATTACAGACACTCTTTCAAAACTTCCAAAAGGTGACAAAGTGCGTTCAAACCCATCTCTCCAATTTCATTCAACAACACTCAGTACCACCACCACTCTCCAACGAACAGCCGCCTCTCCTCTCTGTCTCTCCATCACTCAAAAAACAGAACAACTCACCATCAAGCCCAGACCTCACCCATCAGATTCTTCTAAAGGTACATGCTTGCCCACTTACCTATTTATTATATACTTACCTTTTTTCTCATCTATTGAACTCTTGAGCTCCTGGTTGGTATGCCTCAGAGTTTATGCTTATGAAGTGTTTGATTAAAGTCCCGAGTGGAGAGTCCTCATCGAGTTTAAATGTATCAGTTGTTGGGGTGATTTGGCATCTAAATTGATATGATTTGATTGCTTTATATGCAACGATGGTCACCTGTTTTTTCGTCATTTTTAATACATTATAGTTGGCTAAATGTTTGAATTGGAACAAGAATAAAAGGAAACTGTGGTCTATATAATGTTTCTCACAAGCCAGTTATTCTACTTTTGCTGTTCTTTTCAACCAAGAAAACATGGAAGGTAATTGCTGAAGGCGATTGTAAACTTTAAAGACAAATAGAAGCCATATTTTGGTGGTCATTGTTTCTGTAAACAACAAAATGACAGGGTTTTGGAGAAACAAAATGTAGCAAATTTCTTAGAAACACATGGTTAGATTATGGAAGATAATACTGTTTGTGCTTCCAGTGGGAAGTTAGTTTGAGATTCGGAGATTGATTTGACAATCTTGTTTATCTAAAGACATGTCTACGCTTCATTTGGTAGCTGAAAGGAAAATTGATCCTTCTGATATATTTTTAATGTTATTCTGTGTTACAAACAGAGAACTGATTGTAATTTTCTTATTTTGTATTGACAAATTATATATCAATATATAGGAAAATAAAGAACTAATCTAGGAAATAAATAATCTAATCTAGGAAATAAAAAATCTAACTTCCTATTTTACATATTTGTTCCTCTTATGTATTGATTACAATTCTAATATCTTATTATATATTTATACACTTAATCATGCAATATCTATAAGATTTTGCATGATTATTTACAACACTCCCCCTCAAGATGGAGCATAGATGTTAATCATGCCCAACTTGTTACAAATATAATCAATCCGAACCCCATTGAAATCTTTAGTGAAAACATCTCCTAGTTGCTCTCCAGCCTTCACATATCCTGTAGAAATTAAACCTTACTGTATTTTCTCACGAATGAAATGACAGACAATTTCAATGTGCTTAGTTCGTTCGTGAAATACGGGATTAGAAGCAATATGAAGAGCGGCTTGGTTATCACACCACAATTTTGCTGGCAAAGAGGCCATAAGACCAACTTCAGTCAAAAATTGATATATCCATATTACTTCATACACAGACTAGGCCATAGCCCTATATTCCGATTCTGCACTAGATCGGGACACAATAGTTTGCTTCTTACTTTTCCATGAGACCAAATTTCCATCAATAAAAACACAGTAGCCCGTAGTGGATCTCCTATCTATCTTGGAACTCGCCTACTGCATCGAGAAGCACTCAATATTATTATGTCCATGATTTCTATACAAAATACCGTCTGAAGCTCCTTTCCGATAACGAGAATCTGTTCTAAGCTGTGCCCAATGATCAACAGTAGGAGAAGACATGAATTGACTTACCACACTGACAGAGTACGCAATATCAGGACGAGTGACTGTTAGATAGTTTAACTTTTCAACCAGTCTTCTATACCTCTCAGGATCTTCAAATAGTTCACCATCTTTGGTAAGTTGCGAATTAGGAAACATTGGCATACTAAATGGCTTAGCACTTAATTTTCCTGTCTCAGTTAATAAGTCAAGTACATATTTTCTTTGAGAGAGGAAGATGCCTTTCTTGCTCCTTGTTACCTCAACCCCTAAGAAATACTTCAACACTCTTAAATCTTTTGTATGAAAGTGAGTGTGAAGAAATGACTTAAGTAATGAAATCCCTGTAGTGTCACTCCCAGTGATGATAATGTCATCAACATATACAACAGGAAGAATAATGCCAATTGCCGATTGTTTGTAAAAGACTGAGTGAACAGACTTGCTCTTTGTCATTCCGAACTTTGCAACTACCTCACTAAACTTCCCAAATCAAGCACGTGGACTCTGTTTCAAACCATACAACGATTTGTGAAGATGACAAACTTTCCCAAACTCCCCCTGAGCAACAAATCCAGGTGGTTGCTCCATATAGACTTCTTCCTGAAGGTCATCATGTAAAAAGACATTTTTTATGTCCAACTGATGTAATGGCCAAGAATGAGTAGCCGCCATAGAGATAAATAAGCAAACAGAAGTCAATTTAGCCACGAGGGAAAAAGTGTCAAAATAATCCACTCCATAAGTTTGAGCATAGCCTTTAGCTACAAGACGAGCTTTAAGCCTAGCCACCTGACCCATCAGGATTTACTTTAACAGCAAACATCCATTTGCATCCAATAGGCTTCTTTCCAGTAGGTAAGTCAACCAAGTTCCAAGTACCATTAACATCTAAAGCATTCATCTCTTCTATCATAGCATAACGCCAACAGGGGATGAGATAAGACTTCATGGACAGTTGCAGGAAGGGAGACAGAGTCTAGTGATGCCACAAAAGAACAAGAAGAAGATGATAGGTGATCATAAGAAACAAATGAAGAGATAGGATAAGTACATTGACGTTTACCTTTCCGAAGAGCAATGGGAAGATGAAGATCACACAAGGTTGGATCCAACGACGAAGAGTCTTGGGTAGGATATGAAGTCTGAATGTCTTCTTGGTGAGGAACACAGGTATCGGGATCACTGGAGACTGTGTCTAACAACGAAGAGACTGGTACAGGAGGTTCCTGTCGCGAGAATAGACAATGCGAAATGGAGGTAATGGACGGACAAGGGGTGGTGCCGGAGGAGGAACAGTAGGTGGGGAAGACTCAGGTGTGGGAGTAGCCGGTAGGGATGTGACAGTATAGATTAGTAAGTCATCGTCCTCCCCTTGACGTATATAGGTAAACGAAGTGGGAAAAAAAGGGGAGTTTTCTAAGAAAGTAACATCAGGTGACACTAGATATCTATTAAGACTAGGACAATAACATGGATATCCCTTCTAAAGACGAGAGTAACCTAGAAATACACATTTAAGAGATTTGGGATCTAACTTGGTCACCTAGCGTCGAACATCACGAACAAAACAAGTACTATCAAATATCTTTGGAGCAATAGGAAACAAAGGCTTAGACGGGAAGAGAACACTGTAAGGAGTGGAACCATTCAGAATAGAGGAAGGCATGCGGTTAATTAGAAAATAGGCCGTGGAAATTGCATCGGCCCAAAACTGTTTAGGGACTTGCATTTGAAATAATAGGGCTCGAGCGGTTTCAAGAAGGTGCATATTTTTCCTCTCGGCTACTCCATTTTGGAACGGTGTGTCAACACAAGAGGATTGATGAAGAATGCAATGCTGGCTCATATAAGACTGAAAAGAACTCAAAAAATATTCTTTGGCATTATCGCTTCTTAATGTCTGGACATAAGTATTAAATTGAGTTTTAACTTTAGCACAAAAGGCACAAAAATGAGAAATCAACTCAGAACGATTTTTTATTAAATAAAGTCAAGTTACACGAGAGTTGTCATCAACAAAGGTAACAAAATATTTTAAATCCAGGTTTAGACATAATAGAACACGGACCCCAAACATCTGAATGAACTAATTCAAAAGGGACACTAGCCCGTTTATTGACTCTTGTACTTGAAGAAAGACGGTAGTGTTTGGCAAATTGACATGACTTACAATCTAACAAAGATAATTTATTAAACTGAGAACATAGTTTCTTTAACAATGGTAAAGAAGGATGTCCTAACCGACAATGCGCCTCAAAAGGGGTCGAAATACTGGAACATGCAATGGTTCTGGGCACCTGTGTGTCAAGGATGTAAAGCCCTCTAGATTCATGTCCTTTACCAATAATCTGCTCCGTCGTAAGATCCTGAAACAGGCAATGATCAGGGAAAAATGAGATGCAACATTTAAGAGCACGAGTGAGTTTACTCACAGAAATTAAATTAAAAAGCGAAGGTGGTAGACTCACTGAGAGGATAAGGAAATTAACGGAGTAGGGTTAACAGACCCAGACCAAGAACACAAGAAGTTGATCCATCAGCTAAAGTAACATTAGACGAGAAATTATGTGACTGATATGATGAGAAGAGACTAGGATTACCTCTCATATGATTTGTGGCACTTGAATCAATGACCCATTTGGAGGATGAGGAAATAAGACATGTATTTGGTTTACCTGACTCGGCGAGAGCAGTGATGGAAGTAGATGAAGACTTCAATGATTCTTGATACTGAGAAAACTTATCAAACTCATCAGCTGAAATCATAACCTTCTTTCGTAAGTATCGTGAATGGCAACATAAGCTGACTGAGGTTTCTGGGCCTTATTTTGCAACTTTCTACAGTGCGCTTTGTATGACCGGGTTCATGACAATAGTAGCACACAATCCCTCCTGACTCGACTCCGATTCTCACGATAATTCGAACCCCCTCCTCTATTATTGCTCCTGTTATATGAACGTCCAGTGTCATGATTTTGACTTACTAGAGCACTACTCGATTGAACAAATGGAGTGCTTTCTGTACGAAGAACCCTAGTAAATATGTCTTGGAGGGAGGTGATCTCAGAACTAGCAAGAACCTGAGATTTAGCAGATTCAAATTCAGAAGGAAGTCCAGCTAGGAAACTCATAATCGCCATTTTCTCTCGTTGAGCTTGTTGAACTTTCACATCAACACTCACCGGTAGAAGAATGTTAAGTTCTTCATATATCTTTTTAAAATCCATAAAATAGGGTGTAAGAGACCTATCTTGTTTCTCAGCCCAATAAAAAGCTTTGTATACATCAAAAATTCGAGAAACATTCCCTTTCCCAGAATATAAAAAATCTAGATAGTCCATCAATTCCTTCACATATTCACAATGATTAATTAAACCAAGTACCTCACTCTTGATGGAGTTCCATATCTGCAAGAACAACCGGGCATCCTCTTTCAACCATGTTTGTTTTGAATCGTCTTCAGATGAATCTTTGGTGAGATGATCATCTTTACCAATACTTCGCAAATAAAGACGAATTGTCTTACTCCAATCAAAATAGTTATCAGACCCATTAAGCTTATGTTCCGTAATTTTTGACATTACAGGAACCATATCAATTATAGACTTATCTGTCATAGTAAGAAGACGAAAATAGCCAACAAAACTCTTTCAAAGAACGAACTCTATATCAACAGAAACCAACAAAACTGATACCAATAGAAACCAACAAAACTATTCTGACCTGGCAGAGAAACTGAAGAACTAATCACACAGACTTGCCGAAAATAACAAGATGAAGCCGGGAAGGGTGATCGAAGCAAGTTCCTCCGTCGCACGCGCCCACTTGCGCCCGCGCGTGGATCTGACGTAGAAGAAAAAGGGTGGCGCGTGAGACTCACGCGCTACTCCTCCTGTGACCGGACTTCAGGGAAAGGTCGATCAGTAGACGAGGCTTCTTCCTAGGCAGGCGGTGAGAAAAAAATGGCCACTCTCCAGGGTGACTCACAAATAATGCTCACTTGGGCAGAAAAAAACGAATTGAAAAAAAAAAACAACCTAGAATTGCTCTGATACCATGTTATAAACAGAGAACTGATTGTAATTTTCTTATTTTGTATTGACAAATTATATATCAATATATAGGAAAATAAAGAACTAATCTAGGAAATAAATAATCTAATCTAGGAAATAAAAAATCTAACTTCCTATTTTACAGATTTGTTCCTATTATGTATTGATTATATTCCTAATATCCTATTATAGATTTATACACTTAATCATGCAATATCTGTAAGATTTTGCATGATTATCTACAACATTCTGAAAGATTGAAAAATCTTGATTCTTTCTTGTACGGTTCTGGAGAAAATCTTGATTCATTCTTGTACAAAGTGTGGCCATTGTAAATTTATTTTTTGTTGTAAATAGGAACTAGATACTAGTAACATGTATCAGTATAATATTTTCTACTTTGAACCCTTCCTTTGAACCATCAAATGGAGCCTAATATTAAATAGCTATAGAGGAAATGGATTTTCCTGTGGTATGATATCACAAAGTTACCTTGTGGATGGAGTTTGAGCTAGTGAGATCTTTAATCACCTACAATTATATGGATTTCTTGTTCTTGGATTTTGTTAAATTGCAAAAATGTTTGAGGCTGTATATCAACTCGGTGAATCTATACATACTCGATGACTTTTAAAGGTTTTGCATGCTTGATTAATTGCTATTTTCAGGGAAGCCCTGCTGCTCCTGTCACTAAAGAAGAGCTTGGAAGAGCCACTTGGACTTTTCTTCACACTCTTGCTGCTCTGGTCTTCTCATTATTACTATTTTGGCATCTTGTTCTTTTTTCTGTTGGTTCTCTTCCTGAATTCTGTTTATGAGAATTTTGGCTGTGATGGTTTATGATTATTTTTCTTTATTATTATTTTTGTCCACTTTCTTCTTCACAATTCTGGCTACTTTTGCTTTAGCCCTCTTGAGAAGACATCCTTTTTTCTCATGGATGGGGAAAAGGAAACAACTTCACTTTTAAAACTGTCCTGTATTATTCTTTTATAAAAGCAACAATGTGAAAACATTTTGATCTTTTCCTCTCGATACTCATCTATATTAGCTGATTCTTTGCATGTGAACTCCTTAATTGGGTTTTGCTTCTTTGATGATTTATTATTGTCATGTAAAGCGTCATTATCACAAAACTTGACACACGGATCTATTACTGTACAGCATAATAGAATTTTTCATTTCTTTTTGCTTAGACCGTTAAAAGCCTTTCCTTTGCTTATAGATGACAGAACAAAATGATATAAAAGAACTTTTTGTTTAACGAAAATTTATTTTTTTAAGTGCAATACTTATTTCATAATCTTAGAAGATTGTAATATTATATTAGTAATGAAGAATGTTTTCCCGAAGTCTAGTTTAGTTCTTCCACCCAATCAAACACTGCTTTCAAAACAGCATCAGTGTAAGCTGAAGGGAAAATTCCTAATGCAGCTTCACTACCAGTGAAGATATAATCACATCATAATCATATCTTTTTTAATTATGAATTAATGTTATTGCTTGTGCAAATTAGAAATTTTTTTTATTAACTTTGTTGCTGTTCTCAGTATCCAGAAAATCCAACAAGGCAACAAAAGAAGGATGTAAAAGAACTGGTATGATAGCTCTCTGACACTTTCACACTGAATTTCATTCTTTCGTATGCATATATTACGTTGTCACTCCACTAACAATGGAGGAGGAAAAAGAAGCCCAAAAAGAATTTAAAAATTAGGCTTCAAACAGAAAAGATAAAAGAGGAGCATTGAAGCTTTGTTGGAATTACAAGTCAGCAGTGAAAGCAGTTCGTGATGCCAGTAAGCTTCTGGTGAACTGGCTAGAAGAACTTAAGAATAAGTTCATGTGGAAGGGTTTATCTTAAAACCCTTAGACAGCATAAAGTAGTGGTGTAGCACAAGTGGGGTCTTTCAGGTTTGGGGGCAAAATTAGGGGCCAATTCTGTAGAGCATGATGTCATTGACCTCAGCAGTCAGCACTGATGCTGAGGTCAAGTTTAGAAAGATTCATTTTATTTGGACATTATTCTCGTGTTTCAATTTTTTTGACTTGGCACTTATAAACTATATATGGAGATCAAAACTGGATTTAATAATTTAGTGACTGATTGTCCTCACTTGCTATTAAGACTAACTGAAGGGATCATATTTGGCTTGCAGATGGCAATTTTATCTCGAATATACCCTTGCAAAGATTGTGCAGATCACTTTAAAGAAGTCCTAAGGTACAGTATCTCTTTTCCCTTCCCTCTCTCAACTGGTGGGTTCTTACAGTCATAGATGTGAGTGTTTTCTTTCAGATAACCACAATTCCACAACCCCACAAAACATTTTTATCTTTAGGAATATAAAGGAAAATGATGTAAAAACAAGAACACGGAGGTAATAATATTTTGCTCAGACACTCAAAACTCATGATATTTCTCAATAAATCATGAATATTTTTTTTCTTTATAGTATTTATCAAAATTATATTAGTTGACAGACACTCTGAAATTTGCTGCACAATTCTCTTAAAACAATCAGTCGAGGTCTTTAAATTCTGAAAAAAGTGAAATTTAGAGTTCTATGTTTATATGGTTGCGAAACAGGGCTGTAATATTAATACCCTTTTACCTTCATTTTTTATATACCAATTGATGCATATTTGGGTCCCCTATGACAGAGCAAATCCTGTACAGGCCGGATCTCATTATGAGTTCTCTCAGTGGCTATGTCATGTGCATAATGTGGTTAATAGAAGGTAAGTCACAGTCTCTATTCTTTAGCTGATGAAATTTTTTTGTTCTCAGATTCAAGTTTTATACTATATTATGAACCTTAATTATATTTGAACTGAATCACTAATTAGTGTTAACATTGGGTGATTTAAACAGCCTGGGTAAATTGGTTTTCCCCTGTGAGCGAGTTGATGCAAGGTGGGGCAAGCTGGACTGTGAGCAACGTGCATGCGATCTACAGGGAGCCACAAATTTTTGGGAATAGACATTGAAATAGCCAAATACTAAATTAAAAAAAAAAATTAAAAAAAATGGAATGAACACCTCAAACTCTAGGAATGTCTCCCCGGGTGATAATATTGTACTCCAACTTATTTGTTCGTGTATATAGAAGACCACATTGACTGCACCATATTTATATTCGTCAAACTTTGATCAAATTAGTTTATGTTGACTTGAAATAGAAGGATCCATGTAAGGCTGATCCCTCATGAAGTTGTTATGCTGCAATGCATGCCGCTGGAAGTAACTATTAGTAGGTGCACAAGCAATTCTAACTTTCAGAAAGGCAAAATTCATATACTACTTGACATGATATATCAATCATAAAACTTTACACTACACTGAAATGCTTCTCATTCTGTATTAGCCACCATGTCCACTCCAACCGCAATCCCCAAACATAGGAAAATTGAAGTAAAACTACACCACCAAAACTAATATTTAACTGTCTATCGATTTAGCCCCAGCTTGATCATCTTTCACCTTGGTAAGTTCAGCCGTCCAAAAAGGTGGCGCCTCACCAAATTTCAGTATGTAAGCAGTCTCATAAACAGGTCGCAGTTGTGAAATCACTTGAGCATCCAAATATGCGTCGCAGATGAAACACCAAATTGACAAATCACTGCTTCCCAACGAAAAAACATGTTTCCACGTAACTTCAGAAATAGAAAACAAAAAAAGAACTAAAAAAGAAAAGAACATGTTCGTTCATACCTGTAACTGAGCGCTACAGAATGGTTAGTTTGGTGGAAATGCTGAAGCATATGCTTGTTCACAAAACGGCTGCAAAGCACATCCTTACAGCTCAAACATAACCAGTTTTCACTGGGGTGGTCGCACCTTATACATCCCAATTATTCCATATGTTACAAAAGGGAAATAAAAATTCCAATCTCAAATTTTTTTCTTCACAGTAAATGCCTCGTTAATTTTATGTCATTTAAAGAATGATAATAAATAATAGAGCTAACCTGTTGCAGGGTGTATCAGGAGTTGGTATGTGGGCGAGATCAGACGACAGCGAGGCCAAGTGATCACACGACGTCCGAGCTTCCACCCAGCCCGATTCGGCTCCAAACATTAACGACTCATCCTCCTCTTCAACATAAATTTCCTGAAAAAATAAAAAAAATCAAATATAACGATAACTCATCCCAAACGCTGACGTATTTCATCTAAAATAACACCGAATTTACCAGCGGAGTAGAAGTAGAGGTTCCTTGGTTCGCCATTGACACAGAATGTTGGAGCTTTCGCAAACGTTTCCTCTTCTACAAGGCTACAACGAGATGTCTTTAGTTTTTGGGCTCTTCAGACACGAAACGTAGCGTTTCAGATAAAGTCCAGATGTATTTATAGGAACCTAATGGGCCGTGTCGTATCAATTAACGGGCTAAACTATTTGGGGTGGCTCCGATGACAAAAGGGCGGCCCAATTACAATTACAAGCTAGGTCACTCCATTTAGATATGCGCAATACGCACCAGGTTCACAATAGATATCTAGGGTTTAGAACACCAATATAAATATCCACTTTTTGTACCAACGTTAATCTCCTCAGCAATTTTCTAGGGTTTTCATAAGCTCTCCGCGCAGCTACCCTTGACATGGGGCAGTTTATTAAAAAGACATTTGAAGTTTACATTTAATTAAAAGGCTATCAAGTTTTAAAATGTTAACTAAATAGTCATATTATTGATTAAGGGTAATTAGTGCTTAATTAGGATTAATGTAATCTTTCAAAATTATCTAAATTTCCACAAACCCGAAATTGTTGCAAATAAACCCAAAAACCTTCTTCTTCCTCCCGCCATTAACGCATCTCTACCTTTGCATCTTCTTCTCTTCTTCTTGGCTTCGTCTACATCTTCTTCTTCCTCTGCATCTTCTTCTTCTTCCTCCTTCCTGTACATCTTCTTCTTCCTCATTCCTCTATATCTTCTTGTTCCTCCGCCATTAACACTTTCTTCTTCCTCCACCATTAACATCTTCTCCTTCAAAGATCCCCCTCCTCCTCCTCCTGACATTTCGTCTAAGTATGTGTATCTCCTTTTTACATTTTATATTTAGATTTAAAAAGATTTAATAATGGATGGGGTTTGGGTTATGATTTTGATTTAGTTGTTTAGGTTGTTGGGTTGTGTTTGATGTAATGCAAGTTGAAAGGAGTGAAATTTGTTGAAAATTTGTTCTGGGTATTTATTCTGGGTATGATGGATCAATTGTAGGTGGAGATGACTGAAAATGTGTTCTGGGCACGATGGATCGCTTAAGCGATCTGGTGTATCACTTGCTTAACTGGGTAGGTCCGGGTAATGCAACAGATAGATCGCTTAAGCGATCGTATGTGGCATAAGATCGCTTAAGCGATCCGGTTAAAGTCTATGGGAGCAGATCGCTTAAGCGATCAGTAAATGGCATAAGATTGCTTAAGCGATCATGGTTATTTATACTGGATCGCTTAAGCGATCAAGTGTATCGCTTAAGCGATCCAGTATAAATAACCATGATCGTTCAAGCGATACATCAGACCAAATATGCGAATGTGCGCATTCTTTTTAAAAAAATTTGAACCCTTAGTACAAGATTTAAGAATATTGTTTTTCTTGCATTACGTGTAGTTGGCTATTATTATACATGGGAAAAGTTGTTTTGGGTGTTGAATATTTTGGTGAGTGGGTGGAGGAAGAAAGTAGGTGGAAGTGGATTGGGAAAAGCAAAGAAGTTATACCAATTGCTGTGAGCACAGAGGTTAGTTTTGATGAGTTGATTGATGAAATAATTAGAAGAGGTAATTTGAGTTGCTCGTAGTGATATAGTTGTGTATGTTTAAAGCAGATCCTGAAAATTATAAGGTACCTCCCCTCCGTATTAAAGTCGGATGAAAGTGTGAAGTTATTTATGATTGATATGGCCGATAGTGGTTCGAGGCCGATTTTAAGGGTTTCTTATGTAGAAAAACCGTTGGAAGTTGGTTCCAAGGAAGGGGATAACGAGGATGTAGGCGGAGATTTGCCCTCGGTTTTAATTTGAACTACGAGGCCATTGATTTGTTAGCTAAAAAATCAAGAGTAGACGGTGAATTGGTGGTGAGGGAGGACACTATAGAAGAGGTTGGTGATGGGGGCGTAATGAAAATGTTGATGGAGGAGGACCTCCCGTAGATGTTCCCTACAGATGTAGAGATTCCTTTAAATACAAATTATGCGAAAGGCGTAGATTGTGAGGAAGAGAACACTATGGTCATTTATGCAGTTCAAAGGGGGCAATTGGAGGTAGTAGTGGATCACCATGTCTTTACGGATGGATCGGACTTGCATAGGGTATTTATTTGACAACAAAGAGGAAGTGGTGAGGAAGCTAAAACTTGTTCATGAAAGGTAATTTTGAGTTCATCACCAAAAAGTCAAATTCATTGGTGACGGTTGCATGTCATGACCAAAGTGCAAGTGGCGGGTTTATTGTAGAAGTTTGGCGAGTCGAAAAAGTTTATTCTTAGCACATATACCCGTGAGCACACATGTGGTTTGGGACGATTTCAGGTGAGCATCGACAAGCGTCCGCGATGTTATTGGATAATTTGTCAAAAGTCGGTTCGTCAAGGGAAAGGTCCATCTCCCTAAAGACATTCGAGACTTGTGCGCAGAGTTGGGATGTGCTTTGTTAGTTACTGGAAATGCCGGAAAGGTAGACAACATGTACAAGATTTTGTGAGGGCACGCGGAGCACGGGTACGCAGATAGAAGCGCATGCTATATGCTTGAGTTGACAAACCAAGGTAGCAAGACGGCTTTGAAGTGGGACAGAATATGATGTTTAAATATTTTTTTGTTGCTTATGGTGCTGCTATAAGGGGTTTTGTAAACATGAGAAAGGTGTTGTCGTTGATGGTTGCTTTCGACGGGAAAGTATGGAGGTACATTATTGGTGGCCATCAGACAGATACGAGAATCACACATATCCCGTTGCATGGTGTGTGGTTGACTGAGAATGACGAGTCATGGACTTGGTTTTTTCAGCGCTTACGCATAGATAGTCGACAGCTTGACGAGTTGTGCATAATATTCGATAGGCACAACTCTATAAAGAAGGATTGCCACTATTTACCGTCAAGCACATCACGGATTCTCGATGAGGCACCTTGATGAGAACATAAAACAAAAAGTTTAAGTGTCTTGGCCTCCTTCGACATACTACATGGCAAAGAAAAGCTTATCGGGTTGATGAGTTAGAGGAGCACTTCCAAGAATCCAATCAAGGATGTTAGAGTTGCTAAGTATCTTGAGCATGATGTTGGTCTCGAGATGGAGTAGAGCTTACTTTCCCTGGAAGAAGGTTTGATGTCATGACCACGAACATATGAGTCCATAAATTCGAAGTTGTTAATAGAAAGAGAGTTTCCAATAGTTGCACTTTTTGATGCATCCAAAGGACACTGTCGCGGTGGTTCCATGAGCGTCGTACGGAGTCAGATAATTTTACTACAACCCTTGTTCCGTAAGCTGAAAAAATATTGCGAGAACATATGGAACTGTCAAATGCATTGTTTGCCTATCCTCTTAATGCTCAAGAGTTTATTGTGCGCGGCTATGGTTCGGATGCCCTAGTTAACCTTGTTACAAAAACTTGCAGCTGTAAAGTGCTTGACATTCAACATTTACCTTGTCCTCATGCACTAGCAGCACTGAAACACCAACGGAAGCCGGATTTTGGTTCAAGAATTTACATGGAACTTTGCTCCCCTTTCTATATGACAAATCACTACATGCTAGCATATTCAAACGATATATCCGGTGCCTCCAGAAGAGCAGTGGGTAGTGCCGCCAGAGGTGGCTGACATTATCCTCCAGCCGCCATTGAAGAAGACACCAAAGGGGAGAAAAAGGGTTAAGCGTATTCCATCAGCCTTTGAGGTTCCTCGGAAGATGAACAAGTGCTCAATTTACAAGCAACCTGGTCACAAGAGAAGCAGATGCCAGAAGTAATTAGGTTCGATTCGAAGAAGGATGAAATTATTGATGTTTTAAATTTTATTGTTACCTTTAATAAATTATCCTTTATATTGTGTATTCTTATTACATGGTCTAAATATTTGTTGGTGATTTTAGTTTGGAATTAGGCTGTCAACTTGAGGAAAAAGTATGGAATTAATACGTGTTGGTAATTTTAGTTTGTCAAAATTCAGGAGAAAATGTGCAAATGTATATATTGCCCACGATCGCTTAAGCGACTAAGTGTATCGCTTAAGCGACAAAGTGTTTTCATAGAAGGATTGCTTAAGCGATACAGAGATCGCTTAAGCGATCGTGCACCTGGACTGATTGATTCTGCCCAGGTGCATGATCGCTTAAGCGATCCACAATCGCTTAATCGACCATGGGAAAAGGCAATATTCGCTAAGCGATATCACGGATCGCTAAGCGATCATGCACCTAAGCGTATTTGCTTGCTAATCACATGATCGCGTATCCATTGATGATTACGATTCTTGTGTAAAGCCCTAGTTTTAAAATTTAGTATACACCCCATCCCCACTTACCACGGTCAGATTCACCCACCGCAGCTGAGCGGACCCGGGAAAGGGCATTACGATGCAGTGGGTCGGATCGGCCGATAGGCCTCTATATGGCCTTTTTCGCCGGATCGACCACTTGATATGGCCAAAAGGCCATATAGAGGCCCTATCGGCCGATCCGACCACTGCATCGTAACGCCCTTTCCGATCAGATTCTCGCTGGTGGCAAGAATCGCACTGTGGGTAAGTGGGGGTGTATCTGTTAAATTTTAAAACCATTTGCACAAGAATCGCTTAAGCGATACAATGGATCGCTTAAGCGATCATGTGATCCGTGGCCAGAAAAGGTCAAACGATCCACCAGAACTGGCCGTAGACGAACAAAAAATTCCAAAGCTTGCCTGTCACGACATGCCCAAATATATGGTCGCTGTTGTCGGTCCAACGATGGCCAACATTTGGCCGCCGCTTGGATCGCAAAGTCGAACATTTCATTGAAAGTCCATGACGGGAAGATGTGGCCTTTTCCGGCCACATCCACGGTGGATCTCGCCGGAAAAGGTCACAACTGGCCATTACCGGCCATTTCTGGTCGTTCGTTGCTATCGGCGGTAGCTTAACTGGGAAGTTGGGTGGGTGGGTGGGGGTGTTTTTGTTAATTTTTAAACTTTTTCTTGGTATTAATGAAATTAATTCACTTAATGGGTCGAAAATTAATTAAAAATATACTAATATTTCCTAAATAATTAAGCAAACAAATATAAAAAATATATCTAATCGTAAACCCCATATGTTTTATATAAATGTAATAACGAACAGCTCGAATCGAATCGTAAACCCTATAGGTTTCATACCGACGTGTAAAAGAACTATATGTTTTATATAAATGTAATAACTAAGTGCTCAACGAATCGTAAACCCTATAGGTTTCATACGACGTAAAAGAACTATATGTTTTATATAAATGTAATAACGGAATAGGTACTCTGAACGAATCGTAAACCCTATAGGTTTCATACTGACTTGTAAAAGAACTATATGTTTTATATAAATGTAATAACGGAACAGGTGCTCTGAACGAATCGTAAACCCTATAGGTTTCATACTGACGTGTAAAAGAACTATATGTTTTATATAAATGTAATAACGGAATAGGTGCTCTGAATCAATCGTAAACCCTATAGGTTTCATACGACTTGTAAAAGAACTATATGTTTTATATAAATGTAATAACGGAACAGTGTTTCAACGAATCGTAAACCCTATAGGTTTCATACGACGTGTAAAAGAACTATATGTTTTACATAAATGTAATAATGGAACAAGTGCTGCGAACGAATTGTAAACCCTATAGGTTTCATACCGATGTAAAAGAACTATATGTTTTATATAAATGTAATAACGGAACAAGTGCTCGAATAATCGGAAACCCTATAGGTTTCATACCCGACGTGTAAAAGAACTATATGTTTTATATAAATGTAATAACGGAACAAAGTGCTCAACAAATCGTAAACCCTATAGGTTTCATACGACGTAAAAGAACTATATGTTTTATATAAATGTAATAACGGAACGTGCTCAACGAATCGTAAACCCTATAGGTTTCATACGACGTGTAAAAGAACTATATGTTTTATATAAATGTAATAACGGAACAGTGCTCGGCGAATCGTAAACCCTATAGGTTTCATATGACGTGTAAAAGAACTATATGTTTTATATAAATGTAATAACGAACAGTGCTCGAATCGAATCGTAAACCCTATAGGTTTCATATGACTTGTAAAAGAACTATATGTTTTATATAAATGTAATAACGGAACAGTGCTCAGAATCGTAAACCCTATAGGTTTCATACTGACGTGTAAAAGAACTATATGTTTTATGTAAATGTAATAACGGAACAGGTGCTCTGAACGAATCGTAAACCCTATAGGTTTCATACTGACGTGTAAAAGAACTATATGTTTTATATAAATGTAATAATGGAACAAAAAGTGCTCAACTAATCGTAAACCCTATAGGTTTCATACGACGTGTAAAAGAACTATATGTTTTATATAAATGTAATAACGGAACAAGTGCTCTGAACGAATCATAAACCCTGTAGGTTTCATACTGACGTGTAAAAGAACTATATGTTTTATGTAAATGTAATAATAGAACAGGTGCTCTGAACGAATCGTAAACCCTATAGGTTTCATACTGACGTGTAAAAGAACTATATGTTTTATATAAATGTAATAATGGAACAGGTGCTCTGAACGAATCGTAAACCCTATAAGTTTCATACTGACGTAAAAGAACTATATGTTTTATATAAATGTAATAACGGAATGAGTGCTCTCAACGAATCGTAAACCCTATAGGTTTCATACGCGTGTAAAAGAACTATATGTTTTATATAAATGTAATAACGAACATGTGCACGACAATGCAACTAATCATTAAGCCGATCTTTTCCGAGCGTAATGACAAATGCCCTACATATGATCGCTTTATAGCTAAGCGATTCTTTCTAAAAGACACATGGTCGCTTAAGCGATTCTTCCTAAAAGACACATTGTCGCTTAAGCGATTTATGATCGCTTAAGTGATCTTTTCCGAGCGTAATGCCATCTCCGCCTGCACTATGATCGCTGTTTACACCCATTTATATCGCTTAGCGATTATTCCTAAAAGACACATGGTCGCTTAAGCGATTTATGATAGCTTAAGCGATCTTTTCCGAGGCAGAATGACATCTGCCCAGACTATGATCGCTTAAGCGACCTTGCATATCGCTTAAGCGATTCTTTCTAAAATGACCTCGCCTGCACCTTGGTCGCTTAAAGCGATTTAAGATCGCTTAAGCGATCATTTCGAAAAGTCTTGGTCGTTTTAGAGAGATATGTGGACAAACAAAAATATCTGATATGGACACACCATACATAGTAAATTGAAACTGCTGATGAATTATCTTATATGGAAAAACAAAAATATATCCCAAATATCAGATCCAATTCTTTACAATGATCACACCATACATAGTAAATTATTTACAATTTCCTATACACTGCCTTTAATTTAGTTTTTGATGCCAAAGAGTTTAGAATCCACAAAGAATGGTATCGGGTGTACCATGCTTGAAAAAGATGCCCACGACATCATTCTTCCCGATGCTTTCTCGGCTCGCACTAGCATCCAACAAATGCAAGATGATATCTACAACGGCGGCTAATATGGTGCCTCGGTTGACTTTCTGTGGAGATTGACCATTCCATCTTAGTGACCTGCAGTGTAAAACACCATAATATGAGAAAGGCATGAATTAGAAAATAGCCAAGCCAATGAGAACAAATTAAATAAGCAGTTCTGACACAAAGTACACATCAAAACACCATTGAAAATGAACATGTATATACACCCTTATTGATAATTATAACAGTTATCACATAAAGTCAACTCAAAAAACCCAAGTATGAACATCAACATCACATAAACTACAAAATTCAGCATCCAACTTTCATACCCTTTGATTGGGGTTCCCGGTCACTCAAAACGGATCCATCTCGCCCATGGAAGCGGGCCGACATTTGCTCGCATCCGCGATAGTCTCTCATTGTTTCGTCATTCAAGCATCGCCCATCGGGCCTGTTAGTCATGTCGAATAAATTTCAGGGCATATGCCCCACATTCGCTACAATAGGAATAAGACATTAGCATTATAATAAACTTATAGAACAATTGTATTATGTAAGTTAGTTTTAAACAAAATTTACCTTGACTCATTTATTGGGCAGGTAGAGCGCTGAATTGGCCACTTTTCGGTTAGTACCTGATCACCCAAGTGCCCAAACATCCCTGCTTGTATGCACGCAACACGGAACAACCACGGGAGTGGCTCCAACTCAACCTCCAACTGCTTGTCTCGACAAATGGTTGGGTTGCAATCAAGGATCTTCAAACACCCCTCCTCTAGATGCGCAACGATTGCTATCCAGTGCATCTATTTGACGAGGATGATGCAGTACACTCTTTTAACAAAGGCCCAACCGTGGCCATATTTGGGCCGATCCCCCACGCATCGCATAATCCTATCATCAAACCGAAAATCATCAGGGATGCAGTCCGACTGTTGTGCGGCCAATCGTTTTCACTTCGGTCCTTTTGCTACAACACTAGCAACGACATTTTTAATTAAAGACCGATATGCCGAAACAAGCGTTTGCCCAAACGCCACATCGGTGATAAGACGGTCGGGATACAACGGATCACCATCACTAGTCCGTCGTAGCCTTATCTTGCCAATATCTCATCGATGTGCCGCATCAAATAAAAAACAACAAGATAAGTATGGAAAACACAAGCAAAAAATAAGGAAAATTAAGTGAAAATAACTCACCGAGTCCTCAAGCCACGTCCCCCATCGTCAACAACTTCGAAACCATTCCCAGGGGATAATCCCCTGTCTTACACTTTATATGGCCTATCACTTCCCGATCCATTGTAATAGGCATAAACGAGTTTTTTCTTTTCCTCTATTGGCCTATACAAATCGACATTTGAGTCCAATTTCCCTTCCCCACTTCCTCCCCCTTCCTCCATTTTTACATCCCCGCTTCCTTCGCCTCCCAACTCCCCCTCCTCCATTATCACCGCCCCCACTTCCACCACCAACCTCCTCAACCTCCTCCATTTCTGGTTGTTCCTCCATTTGTTTCTTCATTTTCTTCTTCTTTACCTGTGTCACTACCATGTAAGGCGATTTCACAAACTTGCTCTTTCGGCTCTCTCTTTTCAAGCCAGTTTGCACTTCAATCGCCTTTAATTTTCCACCAACTTCCTCCTCTATTGTACCAACTTCGCCCTCCATTGTACCTACTTTCCCTCCTACCTTATCTACTTTCTTCTCCACCCTTTTCATGGTTTCTTCCATCTTCTCAAGCCTTGCATAAACAGCTATTGTAAAACTCTCAAACAGGCCGTTTATGAGGTCAACAACCTCATTCTCCCTACGCCGATGTCTCGGTAAAGCGGTACTTGTTGTACCGGTTTGCTGAGGCATACGAACCTCTTCCTCCCTCTTCTCCTCCTCATCCTCGACCCCCCGAGCTTCATTATCCTCAGTATCAACGACATTGTCAAGCAATGGCCCTGCAACTTCTATCACGTGCGTGACCCCTTTTAGGTCCCGCATCAGGCGGTCTATCAGTTCATCCCTTTCATCCTCCATTGCTCAAAGATGTGACATAGTCCTCTTCCGCTTCATCCCCAATAACGGTCAAAAAGGACGGACGACTCCTCGCAATAAGAAATAAAAAATCAATCGATTGAAGCAAAATAAAAAAGCAACCGCATATTCAAAAGCTTAATCCTTCACTCTTACCCCAGTTGCTTGAATCTCAATCTTTAATTGGCCATAATCCCAATGGTTACAGCTCTCGACATGCCACCGCAACATCCTAGGAAATTGCTATTGCACATTCACATTGTTGCTCCTCCTCCCTACCTTAGTGAGGACAGGGATGGCCTCGTACATCCAAGCCTACATTGTAAAAAAACAGTCCATGTCATTATTCAAACACACATATTATAAAAAATATAACAGAGCTATTAATATTTACCTGCATTGCCCATGGGAAGCCAAACAAATTATACGTGCTTGGTTTAGCCTTCCCGCCCCATTCGGCATGTTTTAACGCCATGTCTGGTTTTTTCAGGCTCTTGATGGTTCGCTCAAATGATATCCATCCCCACGTTTAAGAATTAAAGAACTCCAAGTCACACAAACAAGAAAACCAATCTTTCTCAACATTTTTGTTGAGTCACCACCAATAAGATAGAATGTAAAAACAATATCAAGCACACTTTTATCTTCTCTGCATCACTAAACCGAACTGTATATAGCCTCTTCTCTAAAACTTTTCCTGTAATAGACTTTGCCCCTTTCAAAACCTTTTACAAAAGTTTATGGCTCCCGCACTGCCCCATGCGCTCGCCTCCGCCTTAGTTGGCACTTTCCCGCATCCTAAGCCCGTCACCAACGCATAATCCATTATACCAAACCGTAGTGGCTTTCCCTCTACCACGAACCACATTTCATTTTTTTTGTTGCATTTTACTGAGTGCATCAACATGTAATGCACTCCCTGCCCCCAAAATGACTTTTTCCACTTTGTTCCGATTCTTAAAAACTGACCGAAACAAGTGCCACCAAAATCTCTTTCACCATGCCTCATTCTAGCTAAAATGGCCCTTATTCTGTCAAAAACCTCCCAACTCGACCTCACCGTCACCCTTGCGGGAAGTAGGTACCTTCTCACTTATAGGCTCCAACTCGTACTCTCTACAGTTTATGGTCCGCACAATCCGCACAATCGATATAAATAAAATGTCATTAACAAAAATAAACCAAAACCACTGTAGTCGCTTAAGCGATCTCGGATCGCTTAAGAGATCTTTACTCTGCCTCATGAAAGATCGCTTAAGCGACCAAGAGTTCACTGAGAATCTCTTAAGCGATACAACAGATTGCTTATTATATCTGTGATTCTGCCAGACCTAAGATCGCTTAAGCGACCAAGAGTAAACACTCATGATCGCTTGCGATCTTAGGCCGGCGTATCGCCCAGATCTCGGATCGCTTGCGATCCTTTTTATACAAGCGATCATGGTGCGATCACGAGTAAAACGAGAATAATCGCTTAAGCGATACAAATGATAGCAAGCGAAATTACAACAACATTCCCAAACTCATACCCATCTTGCTGGCCTTCCTGCATCGCCTGGATCCTCCGATGAGCCGATTCTCCTGCCGAATGGCTACCGATCACGGGTAAACAGATATCGCCGTGCATGGATCCCTAAGGCCACCCAATCCACCTAATCCTATGCCCTGGATCCTCCTAAGAATCCTCCTCCCGGCCCTGGTCTCACGAATCCTCCTGACCGAATTCCTCCTCGGAATCCTCCTCTTGGCCGAATTCTTGACGACTCCTCGTCTTCACCGTCTGCCTTGGAATTCTTCCCTCCGTTCTTGTGCCGCCGCCGTCCTCCTCTACGTGCGGACCACCTTCCTTGGATCGAGATGATCCACCACGCATGAACCATTGAAGCTGCGCGCCACCGGAATCTAGGATTGAGGTGGTGTTGGGCTTCCCTCCTCATTGTCGGTGTCACTCATGGTTTTGGATTGAATTTGGTGTCAAAGTTTGCGCCCTTGATTGGAAATGACCGACACGAAATGGCACGATTTTACGTTTACTTAAGGAAATCGATTTTAGGGTTCAACAAATCAATCGAAAATCGCGACTATATCGCCGAAAATCGCGACTGTATTCGATTTAGGGTTCAAGAAATTGATTTAGGGTGCAAATCAATTGGTGTTCAATCGGAAAAAATCGCATCTCCCTTTCGTTCAAGAAATCGCTTTTTGAACTGATGAATTTCGATTAAGCGAGGTGAATAGTTAGTAGGGCTTGTTTTGCGAAATTTCAAATTTTAAAAACTTTCATTATTTCTGATTCGGCCCACATATGTTTTAATCTTTTCATTTTAACCCATTTTACGTGTTTAATTAATCCTAACTATGCCACGTCATCTTCTCTAAATTAAAAAAAATTTGATGAACAGTTTCAAGGCCATTTTCTTAAATAGATACTTGGGATGACTGGGCAGCTAAATTTTCTTCCTTGACATTGTTGAAGTAGCAAGAATCAATCATGGGTCACTCTAACGTTTGGAATTCTCACCCCAAGAGCTACGGCCCCGGTTCTCGTACTTGGTAATAAAAAGTTTTCATTTTTTTCATTTTGATATCTTTAAGTTTGAGAATATGAGGAAAACAAATCTATTGTTCTGTTGAAATCCTGTTGTTTGTTTGTGTTTTCATTGTTTGATTGTAGAACTGAGAATGACCATTGGTTTTGCGGATGCGTATATTATGTATAATCTAATTGTTTTTGTTTTTCTCTTTTTGGAAAGTATGATTGTTAATTTGTGGTATTAGTGTTTAAGATTGATTTTTAGCTTTTTTATTGAGTCAACCCTCAACTTTCGCTTAGTTAGGTGCCTTTATGGGGCTTAATTGTTTTATGAGACTGATTTCATAATGTTGGGGTTGCATTTAGTTGTTAATTGAATATTTGAAATTAATTTATGATGTAGAAAGTAAAGCATTCACTCCCAACTGTATCCATCTTGAACAGCTAAAATGGAATAAGCTTGCTTATAGGGTGATACCAGTTAAGTCATAAAGTACTTTTGAAACTGTCAACTGGTTTGTTCATTATGAGTTTTTGTTGTGTGACCTTTACCTTTTTGGATTACTAATTTTGCCTGTGGATACTTAACTGCTTTTATTGGCAACTGGTGTTCTGTGTTTTTTATGATTTGTGTATTTTATTCTGTCTAGAGTTTCGTATTCGATATTTGCTTGGTAAATCTATTATTTCATTAGGTTAAGCATCAGTTTTACATTATTCTTGCATAGAAAATTACATTGGTAGAAGATTCTAGAAAGAATTTGCACATTCATTAGTATGGTTCATCACTCTTATTATAACTCGCTTAGTGTTGGATACCTTTTATGCATAGGATTCTAAAGATTTATGTTTTCTGATTTTTCCTTTTGTAGCCGTGTATGTGGGAACCCTCATGGGTTGATCAGGAAGTATGGGCTCATGTGCTGCAGACAGTGCTTCCGTAGCAACGCCAAGGAAATTGGATTCATTAAGGTCACAATTTAGAAGTATTCTGCTGATAATGTGGTCTATAATCTATGCATCATACTGATTCCTTTTATTCATTGGGGTTGCTCTGATTCTCTGAAAATTTATTTGCAGTACCGCTAAAGGATCAAAAGAGTATTACCAACAAGAGTGGTGACTTTTGTTCGAGTAGTATGATAGTGGTTTTGGTGCAAGTTTGTCCCAGTAGTGGTTTAAAATATGGAGGAAAGCTAATATGATCTAATGTTTTTAATTGATTTGAAGTTGAGTTTGATGTGATTGTTGAACTAAGAATATTTGTCATTACTCTTTTAACTTGAAAAAGTTATCTTTTTTTATGTTACAATTTATTTTCTTCTCTACTGGCCATTATCCCTAAAAAAAAAGTAGTGATGATACATTGGTTGAAATGAATGACAAAGTTATGCTTAGGAGTAAAATCTGGGGGTGTAATCGAGCCTTGGGTAGCTTGAGATCAAAAGAAGAAAAAAAAGGCAAAATTCTGTCACTAATTATTAATTAATAAAAATCTTATTTCATTACATGCTGGTGTCGCGCGGGTGTGGTTGTAACCGGTTGGGCATGTTTTCCAAACAGGTGGTGGGCAGCTGGGTGAGGTCTTTTTCCAAACCGATGGTGGGCAGTTGGGTGAGACCTTTTTCCAAACACAAAATATTCATTTCCAGCAACCAATTCTTAGTTTAAGAACAATCTTAAAATGGCTTCAATACTGGTGGTAAGTAATAGAATAGTAATGTTGGATTAACATTAATACATGTACAGTTCGGGAGAAGAAGAAAAAGACTTAATGCAAGTACCATAGTCATTGGGTTGGCGGATTCGGTTATCTTAGTTGTCAAAGTCGCTTATCTTAGTCGTCGAAGTCGTGGTGAATTGGGAGAGGATCAATCGTGATTTCATAATTGAAATGGGAATGGGATTTAGGGTATCAATTGATACAATTTGGATTTTAGAATTGGGAAAATGAAAAATTACATATACCTATCTCATAGGTGCAAAACTTGTATCTCTTGTCAAGTTGCTCGAGCCAAGCAATGGGTAGGTCGGGTTCGACTCAAATCGATACTCGAGCCGCTCGAGCCTAGGCTCTACTCAAGCTGAGTCCGAGCTACTTGCAAGTGGCTCGATTCTAGTTACAGCCCTACTTAGGAGCACAGGGCAACCTATTCACAAATAAAATCTCTCATGAAAAATGAAAGCAGGGACCGTATGATGTGGATAATTAAATCCTAGTATTCAGGTAAGAAAATTGCAGTGGCCATTTCATTACTGACCTTTTATATGACCAAATAAGAAATTTGCTTTTTGTTCTGTTCTGCAAAATGCAATAAGAGTCGGAGTTCTTGGAGGGGGCAGCTGTTTACAAATGTTTTTGGAGCCGAAAGTATTTGGATGTGGTGATGCGTCATAATAAATGGTAGATAGTCAATTGCAACCAGTACATCATAGATTGGAGATGCGCCCGCCGAGTTTGCTGAAACGTAATGTTTCAGCAACTGTTTGGTTATTGTTAAAAAATTATCTTGGTTTTCAGATGCCTACTATTGTGAAAGAGTTTAAGCTATTTTTCACGGATTGTGGTGGAATGATGTTGCCAGCCATAACATACTCAATAGGAGGAAGTTGCTCTTGGACATTGACATTATCAAAGGTTTCAAAGGAATAGGAAACATATTCTATCTGAAACTTTTTACACGGTTATGTTAACTATGGCCACCCTAAGTGTTAAAATGTATCGTAGGCTGCAAATAAATTCAATACACACCGAAATGAATTGTTTTCTCGAATTGTACAATTATTGGCAGTGAAGACAGTGAAATCGCAGAGAGTCCAAGGTGCCCAGTTCAGTGTTTAATCCTGACTGCTATTAATTCTTCACTGTCTTCGAAGTTTCAGATGGGCTCACTTTCCATCAGATATAAACTTGTTGCTCTTCACGCCTCTCTTTAATACAAGCACCAACTCTCTCTCTCTCTCTATTTCCTTACTTTCACAGTTACAGAGAGGCAAAGAAACCCATTTCCATCCCAGGAAAAAAACAGCATTTATATTTCTTAAGTGAGTGCTTTTACAAACACGAAAATGATTAAGTTCTGGGTTCTGTTCTTGGTGGCTGAGGCAACCTGTGTGTTCCTGATTATCAGTGCTTCTTCTAATCATGGTAACTCTTTATCACTTCTTTGCTTCCTGCTTCAAATTCTATTACGGTTTTGTTCACTTTGTTTTCCCAAAAAATAATGCTCCAAACTTGCTCGAGCTTCGCCTGTTAAAGTAATAACATTAAGATCAAACAACTAAGACAATGTCTTGCTTTAACAATTCGAGTGTAGGGTCTAACTTGCTATATAAAGGAAACTTTTATGCGGTTGTTGACACTAATTCTGGGCTTGCACATGGAACCTTTACTTCTTTGCTTTATAACTGAGAGTGGGAATCAGACTTTCTATATATAGGAAACTTAACCTTCATTCATGAACGCAAATGCTAGGCTATATACATGATGTAACCCTTGCCAATTATGGCACACTATTGGGCTTTTGAAGCAATAAGCACATTATCACCAACCTTATCATATTTTATGCTTTCACACTGTATAGAACATCACATCAAATTAGAGGTTAATTATCATCAGAGAAATGGAAGTTGGGCGTCAAACATTCTCCTGTAACCCTTCTACCTGCTAGAGTTTCATATGACTTTCCCATTAAACTAAGTTAATTTATCAACAACGGTAAGATAGCCTGGATTTTCATGTCAAATTTGACATTGGATGATTGCTGATTATGTCAAATCAATAAAGTCTTGCCATTCGTATCTTGTGTACACTCAAAACTTTGATTTGGCAAATACATCTTGTAATGTCTATATTCTAAGTGAATGTATGTACATTTTTTGAATGATCACAGATATGAATTCCTTCATCAGTGGCAATGGTGTGACAGCAATTACATCAGTCAGTGAACCGACGGTACACTTTTATTTTCATATATTCTCCATTACTATATATGCTGAGACGAAGGGTCTATCTTCATGGCATCCATATGTTGTTCTAATTTTTTTGACAGTCTTTCTTACTTAATTTCCCAAGTCCAGGAGGGAAGCAATACTTGGAGTAAAATTAACCAGGACCACATGAACTTGGAGGATTACCAACCCGTTGATCCAACTCCAAGGTCATCAGCTGCGATAACATCCGGACTTATTGAGCAGGGCACTCCTGTCATGCCTTACATTCCAAAGCTGACACCTCCAAATAGTCCACAGCCTGATGGCTCGCCTTCGCCTCCTCCACCAGCTTAAAACTTTCAATGAAGGAATTCCACTGTGAATTGGTTATTCCATGTTAAGATAATTCTTAGTTTTTTAAATTAACGAACTTTATTAAGGTCTAATGTTCATTATGCTGTTTCAAGCCTAATCAACTGTCAACGCTGTCTGTGTAAAAGTAAAGGACTTTGAGAATTTTTATAGTTGCAAAAATAGTTATTAGCCTGTTTCCTTCTATCATGTTAATAGTATTCATGATGCATGTTATTAATTTGTTCTTTCAACATTATCTTCTTGTCTGCATACCAAGAAAATATTTTTTTTTTTCTTTTCTTCATTGACAAGATCAAGTGGCTCAACTTTTCACTATGTTTTCACATATGTAAAAAACTATATGAGCATAATGTTAATTCACTTATAATGTTTGCATATATCAGATAACAGTGAAGGAATAGGATCCGTACTCTTCAGCTGTACATCGCATAATTGAGTAAGTTGCAAGTGAAATATATCCATTGGCGAGATATTTTATGTTGAAACTTTGGATGCTTTTTTTTCCTTTAGGACATGACAGTTCAATGCTTAAATGATAAAAGGAACTGATCTGTGTTTGAAAAGAAACCAAAAGGGTGCAACTAGACACAGCTTAAAAAGGAAGAAATCTTAGTCAAGAAGCAGGTTGGTTTTGGATCATAGCAGTCACTTTGGCTTGTATTTGCTTTTTTTCTGAGTTGTCCAACTGTTGTAATTTTCGTTTGCTTCTCACGCAATAGTGTGGTATGGTATCCATCTCTTCGCAAATGTGCCAAAGAATAGAATGAAAATAGTGGGAAGCATGTGCCAAAGCTTGTAATTAATAAAATCTCAATTGACAAGTGGGCTAGGGATAGCTCCCTCAAAAGTTCCTCCATTCTTTAGAAAAGGAAACAATAAAGATAGAATCTCTGGTTCTAAGAACATCCATTGCCAACCACATTTTAATCATGGGCACTCGCATGTTCAAAAGTCATTATTTTCCGTTTTTCAAAGATAGGAACTCCAGTTTCAAACTCAGATTTGCAAAGCAAATACGGAGAATTTATGGTTATCCACGAAAAAAAAAAGGAGTTCCAATTAAGTTAGTGTATTTCTATTTCTGATATGAATCAAACTTAAGAATTCGGGGTTTAAGAAAAAAGTAGAAAGTAGCATTCAGTAGTGTTGAAAAGTGGGGTTGAAGTGAAAAGGAGAAGGAAGATAATTGTGGTAAGGTTATTATCATGTGGGCAAAGCAATTAAGCAACCAAATATATGTGTATAAATAAACATCACTTAGTGGGTATGTTATATCACTTTCAAACCAATTACACTATTGAGTGTGTCTTAAGTCACATGCCCACAACACAAAATTTTCAACTTTCATTATGTCACACTATAGCCATAGCTTAACAAACAAACAGAGATTAAAATTTAAATAATGAACCACCATCTTACAAGATATTGTAAATAAAAGTTATAGGGTGAGAGTGAAGGTGAAGAAAGAGATGAAATATCTCTGGGTGATCTAATGGTTTGATAAAGACTTTTATGTGTATTATTCAAAAGGTCCAAAACTCGAGTCCATCATCAATTACTAATAAGATAACCATTGGAATTATTACTCAGCTAATAATTCTTGAAAAATTATTTGAAATACGCATAAATCGGTCCAAATAATTGGGTGATTAAAAAAAATTGAGATAAGATGAGTTGTTAATTGGTTTTAATTGTCGGTTATTAATCTAATCATATATCATAAACCATTAGTCATTAGTCATTAGTCGTTAATCAGTCATTGAATTTGTTTGGTTACATGTGGATTTAGTAATCTAACACCCGTATCATTGCTCTGTCACTTTTATGTCTTGCTGCGATCCCCTCTTGTTGCTTTTTGGTACTCTTACACTTGGGATAATGACAAGTTCATCCCTGTGGTTTTGGCTTAATTTCTTTTAGTCTTGTATAATTGTTTGGTAACATTTTGGTTTCTGTTAGAGTTAGTCACATTTGGTCCCTAAAGTTTGGAAATGATAGGGACCAAAACGTTACTGATACCTGACACTAGGGACTAAAATGTTATTTAAAAATTCTACAAGACTAAAAGACAGTTAAACCAAACCTTAAGAATGGAATTGTTATCCTCCCTTTACCCACTCACACATTGAGAATACAGAATTTGGAGACATTTTATTCAAAGGGTTCAACCTAATAGTCATGGGACAATGTTATTGGCCTTTAAAATAAGGGTAATTTATTACATATATTGATTTGTGTATTCGTTAAATTGTTTATAGAGATCAATAATGTTATCAATTTGATAGTATATCTAAAAACAAGCAACACTTAAAAGGGTATGTGTAATCCAACACTAGTTTGTTTTCGAACTCAAAATACAATTATTTAGTCTTTTAAATAAAAAGTTTTAAGAAAATCTTTGTTGGGTTAAATAAGTTGTAAAACGTAATTGGAATACTATTCTTTAACTTATTAAAATCGATAAATTATTATTATTATTATTTGTAATGTGGGATTTAAATTATTAATTCGTAATGATAAAAAGATATTGCAATTGACAAAGTAAAAAAAGATGTGTGTTTATTTATGTATTTATTCACTAAGTTACCAAAATAGTCATCGGTACACATGCCAACAAATTAGTTCACAAGAAAGGGAGTATGTGCTTAAAAAAATGAAGACACGTTCATCTTATCTTATTTTAAAAACGATATGTAATATATTACAGGGGTATTTTTCTAAGCTTATAAACTGGTCAAACTAACTTATAAGCTCTAATATGAAGTGTTTGCTGAGCTTATGAAAATTAGCTTATAAGCAACAAGTTCTTATAAGCTAATTTTAGCTTATAAACATTTGAAATTTTAAGCAATTACATTTGGTTAAAGTACTTATAAATGACTGATAAATAGTTGACGTGTTTGGTAAAATGTAACTTATAAGTACATTTTATTATAAAATGACTAAAATTGGTACTATATTAAACAAGGGTATACTATGAAATTTTAAAATTAAACAAAGATAATATGGTAATAATATAATTGGTCAAACTAGCTTATAAGCAAAAAAAAAAAAAAAAAAGTACCCCCCCATCTTTTTTTTTTTTCCTTATAAGCTCAACTTATAAGCGCAAAAATGTTATAAACAAACATGTCAGCTTAATTTTAAAGCTTATAAGCTAGTTTGACAAACTTATAAACTTGAACAAACACCCCTAAGTTGACATGTTTGTTTATAACTTTTTTGAGCTTATAAGCCAAAAAAATAAGGGGGTGTTTGTCTAAGCTTATGAAAATTAGCTTATAAGTAACTAGTAATTATAAGCTAATTTTAGCTTATAAGCATTTGAAATTTTAAGCAATTACGTGTTTGGTTAAAGTACTTATAAGTGACTGATAAGTAGTTGACGTGTTTGGTAAAATATGACTTATAAGTACATTTTATTATAAAATGACTAAAAAGGGTACTATATTAAACAAGGGTATACTATGAAATTTTAAAATTAAACAAGGATAATGTGGTAATATACTTGGTCAAATTAGCTTATAAGCAGAGTGCTTATAAGCCAAAAAAAAAATACCTCCCCCCCAACTTATTTTTTTTGGCTTATAAGATTAACTTATAAGCTCAAAAAAGTCATAAACAAACATGTCAGCTTAATTTTAGAGTTTATAAGCAAGTTTGACCAGCTTATAAGCTTAGACAAACACCCCCTAAGTTTGGGGGGAGATACTTTTTTTTTTTTTAGTTTGACCAAGTATATTACTACATTATCCTTGTTTAATTTTAAAATTTCATAGTATACCTTGTTTAATGTAATACCATTTTTAGTTATTTTATAATAAAATATATTTATAAGTCACATTTTACCAAGCACGTCAACTACTTATCAGTCACTTATAAATACTTTAACTATACTTATAATTGCTTAAAATTTCAAATGCTTATAAGCTAAAATTAACTTATAAAAATTTGTTGCTTATAAGCTAGTTTTCATAAGCTCAGACAAACACCTCCCATATGTCCACAAAATGACAAATAATATAATTGGATCATTTGTATCACAAGATATATATATATATATATAATATGAGTAAACGACATTTTCTCACGGAAGGTTTGACTTAATGACATTTCTTACCCAAAAAGTTTCAAAATACCATTTTTTCCTCAAAAGTTAATATTATGTTACTATCCAAAGTCGATTTTGACTAATGTCGATGGCGAAAATCCTCTTTGTCACTACCATTTAAACATTTGGTATTCTCTATACAAGACTCATTTCATTCAGATACCTGATTTCTCGTTGATTGTCGGTCACTGTAAAGTTAGAGTTTCTTGTTCTTAGCTGATTTTTAGTGGTGAATATTCAATCAACTGGCCTTCACTCTACAAAACCCCTCTTATCCTAGCTCTTTGTTACTCGCCGAACGTCAAATGAAAAAGTGAAGTGCATTTTGGGTATTAATGGAATATAAACTTGGGGTGGGAAAGTGATATTTTGAAACTTTTTGAGCGAGAAAGTGTCGTTAAGACAAACCTTGGGTGGGAAAAAGTCATTTACTCTCTCTCTCTCTCTCTCTCTATATATATATATATATATGCTAAGTTTACCGTATCAATGATATGTTTTAATTTAACTTAAGAGTGTACTAATTAATATATAAATTAGTACTTAATTATCTTGGTTGAGTGATGAAGAATAAATATAGGAAAAAAATGGTGTATTTTTTTAGTTAGTTGATGTGTTGATTAGATGTATAAATCACAATATGGTTAAGTTAATAAAGACTAACCATATTATACAACTAAGTTGAAGTAACATTACAACAATTAATCAAATAATTATTTTAAGTATGATTAATTTAAAGTATAATACGACCCATCACCTCTCCCATAACCTTAAGTGGACTATCATTGTTTTCACACCTTTTTGGGTCAACCATATTTTGGCTTTGAAGTAATCCTATACACCTATTCAACTTTACAATTTCAATTTGTATTTTACCCACGTTTGTGATGTTTTTTTATTTATTAGAGGCTATCTAGCTAGGTTGTTGGATGAAGATCCACCTTGTATTTTTATTACAAATATTTCTTAACACCTACATTAACCCCACTTTACATTAATCATAGTTTATTTCAAATTGGGTTTGAAGTTTATTTTTTTATTTATTTATTTTTAATATTAGGGAGTATTCGTGTCAGTATATGTGTACTTCAACTAATCATTTGAGACCCTAAAACTATTAACTGTGTAAGAGCTCCAATAGCTACCCCTATTAGCAACTAAAGAGAGACTTGAACTCAAAAACCTTTTAAGTAATACACCCAAGAGTCACTACCGAACCAATTGACTATCTAGAGGTAGTTATTGAAGTTTGAAGTTTCATGTTTGTCCATTTTTAAGAGGACACTTATTTTTAAAATCAAAAGACTAAACATATATTTTTATTATTCAGCGGACACTTTATTAAATATCTTGAAAATAGTACCCATCTTTTAATATAAAAGTATTTGATTATTAATAAAGAGTTTTCCAAAAATATCCGATTATTAATAGAAAAGTGTTTGTTGAATGATAAAAATATATTTGAATTGATTGTGCTTTGTTTCTTTTAATTTCAAAAACAAGTGTCTTCTAAATAATTTTCTTTAATAAAATTAATTAATTAAAATGATAAAAATAGTGAAAATTAAAGGGTTTTTAAGGACTTGTTATCCTCAATTTCACATTCAAAATGCAAGATTTAATTAAGAATAATTGGGAGAGGCAGAATTAAGACAAAGAGAAAAAGTTAATGACAATTTCTAGAAAGGAAAATGCGTTGAAAGCAAGGGATATATAGAGTGAAAGAGACCTAAAAAGACATAGCATCTTAAATAAAAACTAATTAATTAAGTAAAACATTTATATATGTTATTATATAATATTAGCTTAGCTTAGGTTGCAATTATAACAAGGCATTTGTTTTGTCTTTTGTAAAACCCTATTAAAATTTTGAAAAGCTCTTTCATTCACAACATCAACCACTATTCATTTCATTTGCTTGAGAGCTCCTTTCATGGAGCTTAATTTTGCTCATTCATTCATGTCTTCCCTCAGGTATTCTCTCTTTCAATTAATTGCTTAATTATTAATTAATTAAACCACCATATCTCAATACCCATTTTTCATATGAAAGAAAGGTTGCATAAACATCTCAATTTAATTAATTAGATTGAAATTTGCATCATAATTTAAAGAGTAAACTACTTTTACCACCCAAAGGTTTGCCTTAACAACATTTTCCACCCCAAAGTTTCAAAATACCATTTTTTCACCCAAAGTTTGTAACGACTCTTTTCTACTCGTATTATCATAAAATATGCATAGTAAAATACATGTAAAATAGCATAAATAGTTAGACCCAAATTTTTCTTTTATTAAACATACACATTCTTTACACAAAAAGTTATATCATGTACAAAACATTAAAAGCAGGGTGGACAGTGTAGCCATTTCTCTTCACTTAACGACGCTCATCCGACCATGTCCTCACTTAGATCCTGCAAAATATAGAAAACATCAGGGTGAGCACAACTAAGGCTCAGTAAGTAAATCATCTACTCATCTATCCCTGTAACTCTCTCTCTGATTCTTTCCTTACAAGTCTCATTTACTCTCCCTTTTATAATCTTTCTGATTTCGCTTTCTCGTAACTCTTTCTACTAACTCTCTCTAGTAAGTCACGGTTCCATCTGACCGAAGGCACGGCTGGGACTCATTCTCACTCTACGTGATTTGTACTCATTCTAGTCGATTGGACTCGGTTATGCATGGATTCGGAACCCTTGGCCATGTGAGTATATAATCTCTCTCTCGGGTAAACTTGGGTATAGCCCTCATCCGCATGTACTCTCACGGGCTACACCACTTCTCTCTGATACTCATGCCGCTCTCTCAATGCGGCATACATGCGGGAATACTCTACCCATTACTCACAAGTTCTCCATCGCACAACCTACTCTATTCTCTTATCTAGCACTACTTTCTCTTTGTTCTCTAGTGCTCAATTTCTCTTTCTCTCTATTCTTAGAGTAGCTCAAACTCCATATCTCTACTCTCTTTCTCTAATGCATAATTAATGCATGTTTAATACATATAGATGACTCATGCTCATTAATGCACTTATGAGATGCAATTATGCCATGTAGCAAAAATTAAGGCTTTCTACTCTTACTCATGCTTCTCTTGAGCATTTCATCATACAATTCAAGTGCATATAAAGCTTTACTTAAACTATAACTTTTCTCTTATCTTTAATCATCCAAAGTGGGAGAAAAACTCCCTCATACACTCTAAATCCCTGTCAAAGGAAAACACTTCTATAAAGTTTACTCAAATCTTCCTTCAACCTCAATCAAAACTCACTCAACATCATAAAATCTTAATACTTCTCATAAAGGAAAACACTTCCAACAATTCCTCATGAAGACTCATCTCAATTTAATTCATCAACAAGCATAATACAAACTCATACATGCATATATCTCTACTCAATTTCTACTCAAAAACTCATTCAAATCTCAACTTGGTTGAAGTTACTTACCTTGTGAAAAAGTGACTTCTCTAGCACTTTTCCTTTCCCTTATTGTCTTGTCTTCTCTCTACAACTCAAAACAACAACAACCATATAAGACTTCAATATAACTATAAGAAAACTCACATCTAAAGCAAGAATCCTTACCTTAGGATGCTTTAGATGATATTTCTACTCCAAATTACTCAAAAGCTCTCTTAAATCCCTTAGAAATCTTGGAACAATTGAAAGCAAAAAGGAGAAAATTGAGAGAATGGATATGGCGGTGGAGAAGAATGAAATGAAGGGTTTATTACACTTAGCCCTTTTTAGTTCTTGAGAAAATCAACATTTCCCAACTTTGCCCTCGATCTTCTTTGAAAATGCCATCTATATCCTTTGCTTCATTACACCACACCCCCATACTAACTCATTCTCCAGGAAATTTTCTTACATTTTACCCCCCACTTTTCCTGCTAATTAGGGGTAGAATGGTCATTTAACCCTCATGGAAAAATATCTAGAACTCTCAATACACATTTTAGTCGGCTTGTGGCGCGTGAAGAAAACTTCCGTTGCCCCGGCAAAGAAAGACAGAGCCTACACCGCCTTACTCAAAGCCAACTTCGCCGCGGCGAATACTACTCTTCGCTCCAGCGAAGACTACAATTCCAAAATTCCTTAAATCTCAACCAATTTCAAGGTAAACACTCAACCAACTCAACACACAAACTCAGTGAAAGCTGAATCAATAAACATTTAAGCAAAACAGCAAATCTTAAGGACGTACCTCAAGTGGGGCGTTACAAAGTTTATATTATGTTATAACCCAAAGTCGATTCCAACCGCAAAAATTATGTTTGTCACACTATTTGAACCTTTGAGCTCTTTTCTACAAAACCACTCTTATTATGGCAAAGTTAGCGTTTCCTGTTCTTAGCTGATTTCCGATTGATTTCGACGGTGAATATTTAACCAGTTACTATCATTCGATCCATCGATCTTCACTCTACAAAACCACCCTAACTCCTGGTAGCTCGTCGAACATCGACTGAGAAAGTGAAGTATATTTTAGGTATTAATAGAATGTAAACTTTGGGTGGGAAAGTGATATTTTGAAACTTTTTGGGTGAGGAAGTGTCATTAAGGCAAACCTTGGGTAGAAAAAGTTGTTTACTGTAATTTAAAACATTGATGTTGTTTATATTTGTTCACCATGAAGATTATGACTTTGATTTCATGGTTAACAAAAGCACAATTATAATGCAATTCTTAGTTACCCATTTACATACAACAAAGGTTTAAGAGTAAAAACACACTTTTTGAATTATGAACTTTTAAACAATTATTTGTATTAATATCATTGAAGAACAATTATGAACACTTAAACAATTATTTGATTTAATAATAAAGACATAAATACATTACATGCTTAATAAACAATAATTAATCTTTCATTAAGATTAAATTAAACTAACGCGCCTCCAAAGATTCACAAAAACCCAAAAGCCCAACTGCTGCTTCATTCTCTCTACTATCTCTTCTTCCCCATCTCACCACCTCACCTACTCTCATTTTTCTCTTTCAGAATTCACAAACTCTCACTTACCCGGAACGCTATATCCATCGTTGGTTGGAGGAATCTTTTAAAGTTTTAATCTTTTTGCAGGTTCTTGTAATGAACAAGAAGAGTTGCTTTGTGGGTTAAAGTAAAAAATGGTAAAGTCACATTCTTGAGAGAAGAGGCAAGCAATGTGAAGAGAAAGATTTTGTTCACAGAATGGTGGCTGTCATTCCTCCACAAGTAGCAACAGCAGCTTCTTCAACTAAAAATGGTGAGTCTCAAGAACAAGAAGAAAACCCAACCACTAGTTCAGGAACAAGACCTCCTCTTTTGCCTTCTGAGAAAGACATTAATGCCCGTAATAGCGTTAATAATCCTAGAAAACCAAGAGGCAGGCAAGTCTCTTCTAGATATATGTCTCCTTCTCCTTCCTCTTCCTCTTCTTCTTCAACAAAAGCAACAACGATTTCAGCTAAGACCCCAAGCCAAAGCCAAAGGTTTTCATCTCCACTCTTGTCTCGTTCCACCAATTCACACTCTACACAAACTACATTTCAATCTATAGCTCCTAAAAGATCACAATCAGTTGACAGAAGGCGACCCATTAGTGCTACTACTCCACGCCCTACAACTCCGGTTCCAAACTCCAAACAAACCAATGCAAGTCAAGAACTTTCAAGGGCAACAAAAATGCTTATCACTTCAACTAGGAGTCTGTCTGTTTCTTTTCAAGGAGAGGCCTTTTCTCTTCCTATAAGTAAAACAAGGGCAAAGGCTACTCCTGAGAGGAGAAGAGCCACTCCTGTTAGAAATCAGCCATGGCCGAGTCGGACCCGGGCAGTTAATCCTGGTTCTAACCCTTTAGCAAGGAGTTTGGATTGTAGTGTTGAGAGTAAGAAGTATGTTGGGGTTGGATCTGGGCTGGTGGCCAAGTCGTTGAACCAATCTCTGATTGAACATGAGAGTAGATTGAGTTTGGATTTGAGCAGTGCTAAGCAGAACCCAGATGGGAATTTGTTGGTAAATGAGTCTGCTGATCTTGTAACATCTGATGATACTGATAGTGTGTCCTCTGGTAGTACCAACACTTCTGGTGTGCCGGATTCTGGTGGTATTCTTTCAAGAATGAAAAATGGTGCTCGTGGCATTGCTGTTTCTGCAAGATTTTGGCAAGAAACTAATAGCCGGTTAAGAAGATTACGAGATCTAGGGTCGCCTTTGTCGAGTAGCCCTGGGTCGAGAATAAGTGGTAATCAATCAAAGTTCTTGCAATCAAAAAGATTTTCTAGTGATGGTGCAGTGAATATGTTTCCAAGAACAATGGCTTCTCCAATTAGGGGAGCCACTAGGCCGGCATCTCCTGGTAAAGTTTGGAATGGTCCTGGTTTGTCTCCTTCGAGGGGAATTGCTAGTCCTTCTAGAGTGAGAAATTCGGTTGGTGGTGCGTTGAGTGGGAATCCTAGTAACACTCCTTCGATTCTTAGTTTTTCTGTGGATATAAGGAGAGGGTGTTAGTAAACGGTCCCGTATACGCAGCGGAAACTAAAAATAAAATAACAGGATCGTTTACAAGAGCCAAGATCAAGGTATGATTTTAACAATTTATATTAAATAAAATCTGCATAAATTTACAACATGAGTTAAGAGAAACAAACGTACGTTGAAGGCTCCTCCAAATTTGTCCGTCGAGCGTTTTACTCACAGTCCAAGTGTAGGATCGAACTGCGTAGTCCACACGAAGACAATCTTAAAAAAGAACCAAGAGGGATTGCTAGATCCTCTTTGGCTTCAAGAATAAGAAGAAGTCAAAATCAATTGAATTGATTTTAGGCAATTGTGTTCTAGTGGGAGAGGCAAAGATTGGGGGAAATTTCTTGTGTGTATATTGGTTTTACAAAGAAAAACTCACTTAATTAAAAAAATCACACACTTTTCTTTTTATACTTAAAAACAATTTGCCCTAATCCCATACGGAATAGGCTTGGGCTCCAACCCAAACGCCCCATGTTGCCAAACACTCCCAATCCGATTTATTTTAATTTCCATCATTATCTCAATTAAAATCAATTAATATATATATTTAAATATATATTAACATTTAACAATAATGATAATATATTTAAATATGTGCGAACACACATTTAACGTAATTTCACTTATTTAATTTTTCTAACAAATTAAATAAAGGCTACGACCTCACAAATTTAATTGCCAAACCCGTGAAATTACCAAAATACCCTTTCGCCTTAAAGGACGAAAATGCCCTTCTTTCTTCTTGCATCTTAAATTGTCTTCTATGTGTGTGACCCTTAGGCTCCTCATCATATCGGCGGTGTATAGTATTGCGATTAACACCAATTAATCGTCTCACTAATACAGACCAAGATTAGCCCAGGCATCGCTGGCCACCGATAGATTCGGATTGACAAAGTAGATACATCAGCGATATGGTTACCGTGCAATTCGATCCTTTCATCATACGTTATCTCGGCGAGGCGAAGGCATAGAAGTAGTGTCAACCTTCCGGTTACTCTCGATATTATTTATTCGGTTTACGGACCAATGACCCGTATTATAAAGCTGGATAGAGCAACTCAATCCCACTTTGTGGCCACGGTTTTAGTGTCATTGCCATATCTTGAATTGCGCGTGAGATAACTTTCTCCGTGCGGGAGTGATAAATCCTCTGTCAATCCACCATAGTCTTGATACACTCCTTGATGCGACCAATCACCACCGTATTGTGACTCCGAAAAAGAAGCTGCGTTAGGCTAGTGTCAAACTACACCAATCGGTGCCTGGCGCTCGGTGATCTCAAGTCTAAGGATCACATGCACCACCATTCGTTAGAGGATTTGTTCCATAGACAATTTGGGGGTTACCATCCATATGGAATCCTCGGTGGGTCACAGAACTTCTTTGTGGTGTAATCGCCTCACAAACACCCATGTGTTGCACCGGAGGTTGTCACCAAACAACCTTGACAAGTGAGATCGATCCTTGCCTTTCGGCGGGTCGTTCAACACTATGATAGCCTTACTAAGTATTATCTGTTGCCCTTAGTTCGAGAATAATGCGGGGCTGAACGTTTCTAGAATGGCCACCATATGTGCTCATAGGGTTCTCACTATCAAGATTTGAAACACTTGATACCCTCGTCACGGCTCTACCATTCTAAGGACATATATCAATACATATTGCAATAATAATGGTTTACGCGATATAGAATAAAAAGCCTTTTATTGATTAATGAACATTATTACAAAGAGTCAATTCTACAATAATTGATTGGCTCTAGGGCATCTACTCTAACTGAAGTGTCAAAGAAACAAAAAAAGACTATTAAGGGAACGCAGTTGACACCGATGGCTCGGTTGTGGCAATACTTTGTATGTGTAAAACTAATGCCGGAATCGCACTACAGACCGTGAGTCTGTGACTCACGAGAAGGCAGTTCTGCTCTACTCGATTGCCATAGGAAAGAGTATTGATGTGGGAGACATGATCTTTAACAGCATCAAGCTAGCAGCAAAACCGGGGTGGACATTCTTGTTTCTAGCATCTCATCACGGCCTACCCCCATGCCTTAAAGTGGAGTCAAGGTTCGGGATGACGAGCATCGCATTCATGCTGCTCCAATTCTGGATTTAGAATATTACAAGAAACACCTTGACCATTCAGAATCTACGCAACCAAGAGCAGGGGCGAAAAGGCAGAGAACAAGCCTTGCCACATTATCCAGCTCCACAGGTACACAAAAAGAGATGATGCAGGAAATGATGGGCCGATGAAATATATGAAGAGGCGTCGGGGATTGGATGATGGAGGCGGTGAGATGATGCATGAGCTACTAACAAATAGCTTCAAGGAGCTTAATGTTGACACTTCAGCATACCAATGGGTCGAATGGAACTCGGATGAGTGGATGGGCTCCGAGGAAGAAGAGGAAGATGAGGAAGAAGAAGAAGGAGATGAAGAAGAAGATTGAACTAGAGCACCTGTTTTGTTTTATTTTTGTTTAATAGTTTTCATTTAATTTCGTGTCCACTTGAAACATTAAACTCAGTTTATTTTGGTTTTGGATTTTGTTTATTTTGTTAGTTGTTTAGTTGTTGTTTTTAATTTATAGTTGTTGAAAGGACGAGATTAGGTTGTAATATTTTCAAGTTAGTTGTGAATTTGTTCTAACATGAAGGACACCACAGTTTTAATTGTTTTGACAGATTTTGGATGACAAAAAGTCAGGGAGACGGGTGTTCTTGTGGGAGGCGACAATTCATGGATTAACGGGGAGCATTCTCGTACCTTTATTGTTTTATTATTCTCTATTCAGATTTGTGCATAATGGAACATTGGGGGACAATGTCATGTTTAGTTTGGGGGTAGGGAATAAATTTAAAAGCCGAGGTTTGAGGTATATTGGCTAGAAACCCGGATGTAGCCTTAAAAGCGCCTAACTCGACACTTGGCGACCTCAGGGTCTAACAGCGCCACGTACACCTTAAAGGCTGATTGAAAAAAAATTTATTTTTGTTATTTGTTTCTTTTGTTTGTTTCGTTTTTGCTTTGATGATGAATTGTATAAATCATGATGAGAATAAAGGTACATTGAATTTTTTATTGTTGAGAAATGTTAAGCATTGCTTCAAGTTTATGTTTATTATTTGGATTTTGATTGAGGTTTGTTGAGTGGTTCAACCACCATTTTCATTTTTTCGGCATGCTTAGATTCATTTTATGTGGTTAGGTAAAGTCTTGATAATGTTGGTGGACTCTACAACCTAGTTGAGCAGTGCTTGAGGCAAAATTCTAGGATTAGACATGGTTGAGGAGATGATTTAGGCATTTTTCGGAACGTTTGAGCTTCTAGCCAACCCATGAATGAAATTTTCCCTACTCAACCTTTTGAGCCGTATGAATTTTATTGCTTTATTTTACTTGGAAAACAAAAAATTTGTCAAATCCTTTTACCCTAAACACTTTATCGTACCCTTAGGAGAATTCAGTCCTAGTGCAAAACAAAGAATGGGAAGAGTGTACGAATGAGCAAAAGAATAGTTTGGGGGTTGAGAGAAGAAAAATGATGAAGAGGCCAAAAGAATAGTTTAGGGGTTAACAGAAAAGAACAAAAACAAAAGAGGTATTCACCTCATTTCAATTCAATTGTTGAAAAAAAAAAAAAAAAAAAAAAAAACCAATTGTGCCTAGTTTAAGGGTATACCAGCTTGAAACCAGAACCCGCCTTAAAAACTACCTAGCAGTACTTGGCGACCTTGGGTATAACAATGCCACATACGCCTTAAACGAATCTCTCTCTCTCCCCCCCCCCCCCATTTATGGTATCCTAAAATAAGAAAGGTACGCGTTTGAGGGCTGTGAATTAGTGGACATGTCGATTGGTGGTTGAGAAGGTATGGGTTTCGATGTGATTTTAGTTTTGCTTTAGGACAACCGAGTTCTCTTACTTTGTTATTCCTATCCTTTTTATTGGAACCCATTACCCGAGCCTAACGTTATAAGCTTTTAAAGACCTTTTGATTCTTACCTTTGTCTAGTCCTCATTAGTGGAGAGTAGTTCGATATTTAGGCCTATAGAGTTTGCCACCATTTGATAAACTTTACAATTTTTGCATAAAATAATCCGGGAAGTTGGAAAGTGGATTGAAGTGGGGATCACCTACTTGGTGGACCGATTGAGGAAGACAGTCGATGTAGCTTATAACTTCTTGGAGTGTTGAATATTTCCTGATAATAATTTTTCAACAACTTTTGAGACATGTGCAAATTCTAGGTAATTCTTTGTAGAGTTGAGTCTTGTTGGTTTTTGTTTTTCAGTTTTGTTGTGTGTTTTGTGTGGTTGTTTTTGTTTGTTGTCTGTGTTTTCGATTTTGTCTTGTATGCTCGGGGGGGGGGCGAGAATATCTCTAGTTTGGGGGTAGTTGATAATCCGTGAATTATACACTTTTCATTAGACCTTTTTGTCGGATTTCAGGTACTTTCTAGTGCATTTTGACATGAATTATTGTTTAATTCTTTACTTTTTGTGTTTCAGGTTAAAATGGACATTTTGAGCAAATAAGGACAAAATTGGATATTTTTGACTCAGAAATTAGCGGATCTCAGAAGATAGGAGAGTTCCGGAGCAGGATAAAGCACGATAAAGCTTGTTCCCAAGGGAAAGCACCGAGAATCGAAGAATCAAACGAAGAAGCAAGTAGAGTGGCAGTTCTATAATTTCAGAACTTTTCAAGAAGCTTCGCCCCGATGAAGGAATTGTCTTTGCCGCGGTGAAGTAAGCCAGGGACGAGCGTGTCTGCTTCACTCTTCGCGCGGCGACAGTCATTATTTTCAGTTTTGTTAAACGCACAGTTTCGTTTTGTGCGTATTTTGGCTGGGTTATTTAGACGAAGTATAAAAGAAAAACTTAGCCTTTTACCCAGAAGTCTTGGTCTTTTAGGGTTAGCTACTTTTACATTTTTCTTAGTAAACTTTGAGCAAATTGGTTTGTTAAAGGGAGAAGATTCGATTTTCACTAAAGGATTCATCTTTTCGTTTTTGTATTATTGATTTAGCTATGAACTAATCTATTTTCGGTTAGGGTTTTGATGGTAGTTTGGATTTTAAATGGGTTAAGTGTTTGCTTGTGTTATTTTCATATGAATATGCTTTGGTTGTGTGTTACTCTGATTTTTAATGCTGTATGTGATGAACATGGTGAGATTGAGAAATGAATCATGTTAGGCTTCTTGGATAATCACCATTATAGTATTGGATGCTAGAGATAGATTCAAGAATTAATGAAATCATTATAGGATTCTTTTGCTTAATGAGTTTGGAATTATTAATCTTCAATTTGTTGGGTGCAGAAGGTTAATAAGGATGAATAGGAAAATATAGCCGAGAGGGTATGTTTAACATATTAGTGAGTTTGATTTATAACCATTGCGTATGAATGTGAATGCAGTGTAATTTTTAGGTTTAACCCATAAAAATCCAAATGAAGTCAAAACCCTACCTGATTTACTTGAATTGATTATCCGTGTTTTCATATTGCTTTCTTAATTAACTTTTAATCTTAGTTTAAAATTCATTGTTGTTTTTAATTAGAATTTGCTCCCACCAATCCAAAGAATTCGATTGCTTGAACTTGATAACATTAGGAAACTCAGTGCTTTGCTAGCAATCCTCGTGGGAACGATACTCTACTCATCATTTTATTACTTGAGCGATTAGTATACTTGCTACATTTTGCATGTTGTAAGAAACACGCATCAGAACACGTCTATTAAGGCACAGGAATTAGACAGAAGGTTAATAAATGATGGGTTTAACGATTCAGAGACGTTCAAACTGTGCTTGGTATTGTTCTTACATTCAATCCTAATGGCTGGTGACTCAACAAAAGCCATTGATATTGATTGGGTGATGTTTGTAAGCAACTTGAATTTCTTTAATGCTTATCCATGGGGACAACTATCATTTAAGCGAACCATGGAGTCCCTTCAAGCAAAAGACCTGACATCAAAGCACTCCCAATGGATGAAGAAGGGTAGAAAGGCCACATACAATTTGTTTGGCTTCCCATGGGCAATGCAGGTAAATATTAATAACTTTTTGTTATATTTTTTAATATATGTGTTTGAATTATGATATGGACTGTTTTTTTACAATGTAGGCTTGGATGTATGAGGCCATTCCTATCCTGGATAAGGCAGGGGGGAAGATTAGGTCATATTCGGTTGTGCAACAGACATTTCCTAGGATGTTGCGGTGGTAGGACCAGAAGTGTACCCATTGGGATTATGAGCAAATAGAGATTCAAATTCAATCATCTTGGGTAAGATTAAAGAATTAAGCTTTTGAATATGCACTTGCTTTAAAATGTTGCTTAAATCTGATTGATTTTTTTGTTTATTGTTACGAGGGGTTGTCCATCCCTTCCTCACCGCTACTGGGGGTGAAGCGCAATAGGACTATGTCACATCTTTCCGAGCACTGGAGGATGAAATGGATGAAGGGATAGACCGCCTGACGCGGGAGCTACAAGGGGTTACACATGTGAGAGCAGTTGCATGGCCATTACTTGAGAATGTGGTTGACGCCAAGAAGGATGAAACCGCAATCAGCGGGAGGGAGGAGGAGGGGAGGGAGGAGAAGGGGAGGGAGGAAAAGGTTCGTATGCCTCAGCAAACCGGTACAACAAGTACCGCTTTGTCGAGGCGTGCGGGTCGGGAGAGTGAGGTGGTTGACCTCATAAATAGTTTGTTTGATAGTTTTACAACAGCTGTTTATGGCAGGTTTGATAGGATGTAAGGGTAGTTGAAAAGGGTGGAAGAGAAAGTTGATAAGGTGGGAGAGAAAGTTGTTAGGGTGGAGGAGGACGTTGGTGGAGTATTGAAGGCGTTGAAGTACAACCTGGGCTGAAAAGAGAGAGCCGACAAAGCAGGTTTGTCAAATAGCCTTACACCGTACTAACACGTGGAATTAAGAGGAAAACAAAGAAACAAAGTAAGAAAGAAGCCAAAATGAGGAGGTTAAGGAAGGTTGCTGGAGGAAGTGGGGCAGATTATAATGGAGGAGGTTGAGGCGGGAGGCGAAGGAAGTGGGGATGTAGAAATGGAAGGAAGAGGAAGGAAGCGGGCAAGCAAAAATGGAGTCCACTATCGATTTGTATAAGGCCAATAGAGGAGGAAAAGAAAAACCCTTCTATGCCTATTATAATGAATCCGGAAAGTGATGCCCTTGTAAAGTGAAGACCAGGGGATTATTCTCGGGAATGGTTTAGAGATTTTGAAGATGGGCAAGTGGCTTCACGACTCGTGAGTTATTTTCGCTAATTTTCCTTATTTTTTGCTTATCTTTCCAAGAGGTATTGTATACTTTTCATGTTGTTTTTATTTGATGCAAAGACATCAATGAGGTATTGGACACGATGAGGCTGCGACAACCCACCTAATGGATGATCTACCTGTATCTCCCGATTGTGCCATCACCGTGTGGCCTTTGGCCAAAGCCAAACGTAGTATCGACATATCGCAATTTATTGAAAAAAGGCCATTAGTGCATTATAGCAAAATGAGCCAAACGAAAAACGATCGGGCACAGAAGACTTTGGATTACATCCCTAATGATTTTAGGTTTGACGACAGGATGATGCATTATATAATGGGGGATAGGCCCAAATATGGCCACAGTTGGGCAAAGGTTAAGAGCATCTACTGCATCATCCTGGTCAAGGAAATGCACTGGATAGCAGTTGTCGCTCTCTTAGAGGAGGTTGTGAAGATCCTTGACTGCAACCCAACAATTTGTTGAGACAGGCAGTTGGAGGCTGAGTTGGAGCCACTGTCCGTGTTGTTCCTGCTGCTATTACACGACAGCGGGATGTTTGACCACCTCGGTGATGAAGCATTGACAAAGGAAAGGGCGGAATCCAAGCGCTGCTCCCTTCCCAACAAATGAATCAAGGTAAATTTTGTATAAAACTAACTTACATAATACAATTGTTCTATAAGTTGATTATAATGCTAATGTGTTCTTCCTATTGTAAGGGTTGATTATGGGGCATATGCCTTGAAATTTATTCAGTTTGACATGACCAACACCCCGATGGACGGATTGAATGACGAAACAATAACCATCTTTTGGGAGCTCTGGGCTGTTGAGTGCTTCCATGAGGAAATGGATCCGTTTTGAGTTACCACAACCCAATCAAAAGGTTTGGAACTTGGACTTTGAATTCCATAGTTTATGTGATGTTCATGTTTATACTTGGGTTGTGGTGCCGATGCTGCAAGTGTCATGCTTATACAGAGCTTTACCAAAATAGACAGACTCAGTGAACTTCTCAATCTTGCACTCCATAACTTGGGTTCGTGAAGAGAGAAAATTTTGTAGGTTGTTGGCAAACAATGAGAGGGAACTTCTGAAATTGGCTTTGGTCATCGAAAGTAGGCTCTGAGGCAAGACATACGTAATCAAGGTTGGTGGCCAGGAGGAGGCATGTAATCAAGGCCTGGGCAAGGCATGGTACCAAACAATGATCTCAGATAGTGATTATACCGAATTTGAAAACTTCTCAAAGTGGCAGCATCTGCAATCAAGGCTGCTGGCAAGGCATGGTACAAAACAATGATCTCAGAAGTGATTATACCGAAATCAAAAACTTCTCAAAGTGGCTTAGGATTTATTCTGTTTTGGCACGATTATGAATGATTTTAAGTTTAAACTTTCAATTACATTGATGCCTCTTACATTTTGATTTGTGATGGATTAGATTGATATAAATGACTTCATTTTGTCGCTTATTCTTTTCTTGGATTTGGGCAAGGACCAAAATGATTGAGGGTCGAAATGTATCACAATCACAGTTATTTCAAAATTACCTTTATAAAGACAGATCATTACATAATTCAGGAGAAATGTAGGATTCTTCTACTTTTTCTCATGATCGCTTTAAGCGATATATGAGCGACCACATGTATCTCTTAAGCAACCAAGATTTTTTCCCCAAATGATCGCTTAAGAGATCTTAAATTGCTTAAGCGACCAAGCTTGAAAGTGAAGAATCGCTTAAGAGATACAATGGATCGCTTAAGCGATTCTTCATCTGGGCAGATGCATCGAAGAGATCGCTTAAGCGATCAAAGATCGATTAAGCGACCAAAAGTAAAACCAATTCATCACTTAAGTGATTCTATAGGATCGTTTAAGCAATCATAGATCTGGGCAGATTTGATTCTGCCTCGGAATATATCGCTTAAGCGATCTTTAATCGCTTAAGCGACCAAGAGTTAAAGCGATTCATCGCTTAAGCGATCCCCCTGATCACAAGCGATCATAGATTTCCGGCGCATTTGATTCTCGCAGAAGAGATCGCTTGCGATCATAAATCACGGTTATTGACTTAAAGCGAGTAGTTAAGCGATTCATCACTTAAGCAATCATAGATCTGGGCAGATTTGAATCTGCCCAGTAAGAGATCGCTTAAGCGATCTTGAATCGCATAAGCAACCAAGAGTCGCTTGGATGTGTGACAACAACCTACAAACGTCTGGGATGTGACTTTTTTCCATGAGATCCATGCTGGATCTCACCGGAAAAGGAAAGGCCAAAATGACGGCCACATCTGGCCTCAAAATACAGATCGATGCATGCGATCTCGCCTAGATCTGTATTTTTGAGGCGGATCTATCTGATCGGCCATCGTCATATTTTGAGGCCAGATCTATTGTCGATGTCAGGAGTCTATATCATAACTGATTTTTCTGGCAGGATGCCGGCGTCGATATGGCCTTTTTCGACGGTGAGATTTTGGTAGGTGGGGGTGTATTTGTTAAATTTTAAAATTACTCCTGGGGGTATTTGATTATTAAGAAACTTAAGGGGCCTCAAAGTAATTAGAAATATAAGGTATTATTTAGTAAATAATTAAACAAACAAACATTTTGGAAATATGGATACAAATATTCAACCAAACGCACCCTTTATGTTATGAAAAAAGAAGGATAAGATATGTTTACTATTTATGATATCGCTTAATCGTGCTTATGTTTGATATAGATGTAAACATTCTACACCAGAATAAGATATGTTCACTATTTATGATATCGCTCAACCCTAAAGCCATTTTATTGCTCGAAGTTTTAACATCTTTATGTTCCGAGAAAAGAAGAACAATATTTGTTCCGAGAACTTGTATGGTTATCTAGTTCTCTTCAACCCTCTATATTTAATATAGACGGCCACATTCTACACCATATATGTTTGATATAGATGTAAAAGAACTAAATGTTTAATTAAAATATAATAACGGTCATGTTCCACTTAACGAATCGTACACCTTATATATTTGTTCCGAGATGGCCACATTCTACCCACCAGCGGGATGTTTGATATAGACATATAAGAACTAAATGTTTAATAAAAATATAATAATGGTCATGGAAGACAGCTGTAACTCTGCAAAACCATCTGCATAAGCAAAAAACCGTCTTCTTCTTTATCCATATCTCAACCCTAAGTCCATTTTATTGCTCAAACTCTTAACATCTTTGGTTTGACGATTCAATCAATGAACCATGACCGTTATTAGATTTTTATTAAATATATAGTTCTTGTACGTCTATATCAAACATATATGGTGTAAAATGTGGCCGTCTCGAAACAAATATATATAGGATTGAAGAGAACTAGGTAACCATGCAAGCTTAGTGAACAAAAATTGTTCTTCTTTTCTTGGAACATAAAGATGTTAAGAGTTCGAGCAATAAAATGCCTTTAGGGTGTACGATTTGTTATGTGGAACATGACTGTTATTCTATTTTACATCTATATCAAACATATATGGTGTACATTGTTTACGTCTATATCAAACAATTGCCAACAACTAATAATTTTATGTACGAAGTCGTAGCTGTGCAAAATCATTTGCACAAAAAATCAGTTTTAAGGTGCATGATCGCTTAAGAGATCCGTGATACCGCTTAAGCGATTCCTCTCTGTTTCGCTTGGTTGATTAAGCGATCGATGATCGCTTAAGCGATCATGTGATGGGCAGATTCAAAATGTTTTAAGGTGCATGATCGCTTAAGCGATCCTTCATAATCGCTTAAGCGATTCCGCTCTTTTTCGCTTGGTTGATTAAGCGATCTTATATAGCTTAAGCGATCATGTGATGGGCAGATTCAAATTCTGTTTTATGGTGCATGATTGCTTAAGCGATCCTTAATAATCGTTTAAGCGATTCTTCTCTTTTTCGCCTGGTTGATCAAACGATTTGATCGCTTAAGCGATCATGTGATGGGCAAATTCAATATTTGTCCAGGTGCATGATTGCTTAAGCGATCCGTGATGTCGCTTAAGCGATTCCTCTATTTTTTGATGTCGATTAAGCGGCCATTGATCGCTTAAGCGATCATGTGATGGGCAAATTCAATATCTCCCAAGTGCATGATCGCTTAAGCAAGCAATTCCTCGCTTGGTCGATTAAGCGATCGTAAGCAATCATGTTATGGGCAAAATAGTCTGTTTTAAGGTGCATGATCGCTTCAGCGATGAGTGATATCGCTTAAGCGATCCTGTATGAACAACCCTTTGTCGCTTAAGCGATATACTTAGTCGCTTAAGCAATCATAGGCAATACATACTTTTCCATCTTTTCTCCTGAATTTTGACAAACTAAGATTACCAACACATATTAATTCCATACTTTCTTCTCAATTTGATAACCTAATTCCGAACTAAAATCACCAACAAATATTTAGACCACGTAATAAGAATACTAAATATAAATAATGATTTATTAAAGGTAACAATAAAATTTAAAACATCAATAATTGAAAACAATAACTCATCAACGGTTGGCCTTCGCAACTCCTTGAATTTCATCTTTCTTCGAACCTAATTATCTGGATCTGCATGTGATTACTTCTGGCAACCGCTTCTTTCTGGCTAGGTGCTTGCAAATTGAGCACTTATTCGTCTTCCGGGGAACCTCAAAGGCTGATGGAATATGCTTAACTCTTTTTCTCCCCTTTGGTGTCTTCTTGAATGGCGGCTGAATGATAATGTCAGCCATCTCTGGCGGCACTACCCATCGCTTCAGGCATTTCGATATATCAGGCTCAATAAGCTGATGTAGTATCTCGTCATATAGAGGGGAGGGGAGTTAAAGTTCATATAAATTCTTGAACCAAAATCTGGCTTCCGTTGGTGTTTCAGTGCTGCTAGTGCATGAGGACAAGGTAAACGTTGGTTTTTCTAACAAGGTTAACTATGGCATCCGCACCATAGCCACGCACAGTGAACTCTTGAGCATTAAGGATAGGCCCCAAACAAGCATTTGACAAGCCCATATGTTCTCGCAATAATTTTTCTGAACCGGAACAAGGGTTGTAGTAAAATTATCGACTCACACGCTCCATGGAACCACCGCGACAATGTCCTCTAGATTGCATCAAAAAGTGCAACTATTAGAAACTCTCTTTCTATTAACAACTTCGAATTTATGGACTCGGCTATGTTCGTGGTCATGACATCAAACCTTCTTCCAAGAAAATAAGCTCTACTCCATCGCTCGAAACCAATATCATGCTCAAGGTACTTAGCAACTCTATTATCCTTGATTCGGATTTGCTGGAAGTGCTCCTCAACTCGTCAACCCGATAAGCTTTTGTTGCCATGTAATATGTCCAAGGAGGCCAAAGACACTTAAACTTTTGTTTTATGTTCTCACCAAGGTGCCTCATACGTAATCCGTGATGTGCTTGATCAAATAAAGTGGCAATCCCCTTTCTTTATAGAGTTGTGCCTATCGGATATTATGCACAACTCGTCACCGCAGCATTATCGTATGTAATTGCTGAAAAAACCAAGTCCATGACTCGTCATTCTCAGAGTCAACCACACACCATGCAACAGGATATGTGTGATTCTCGCCGTCCTTTGCAGTGGCCACCAACAATGTACCTCCATACTTTCCCGTCAGAAAGCAACCATCAACAGCCAACACCTTTCTCATGTTTACAAAACCCCTTATAGCAGAACCGTAAGCAACAAAAAAATATTTAAACATCATATTCCTGTCCCACTTCAAAGCCGTCTTGCTACCTTGGTTTGTCAACTCAAGCATATAACGGTACGCTTCTAATACTGTGCACCCGTGTCTTGCCGCCCCTCACAAAATCTTGTGCATGTTGTCTCCCTTTCCAACATTTCCAAGAACTAACAAAGACATCCCAACTCTGTGCGCACAAGTCTTTGAATATCTTTAGGAGATGGACCTTTCCCTTCAACGAACTGACTTTTGACAAATTGTCCAATAACATCAGCGGAGGCTTGTCGATGCTCACTTGAAATATGTCCCAAACCACATGTGTGCTCACAGGTATATGTGCTAAGAATAATTTTTCGGACTCCGTCAACCTTCTACAATAAACCCGCCACTTGCACTTTCGGTCATGACATGCAACCATCACTGCCAATGAATTTGAGTTTTTGGTGATAGACTCAAAATGACCTCTCCAGACAAAAAGTTTTAGCTTCCTCACCACTTCCTCTTTGTTGTCAAATAAATACCCTATACGCAACTCCGATCCATCCGTAAAAACATGAGCTGATTCACTACTACCTCCAATTGCCTCCTCTGAACTTGCATAAACGACCATAGTGTTCTCTTCCTCACAATCTATACCTTCTGCATAATTTGTATTTAAAGGAATCTCTACATCTGTGGGAACATGTATGGGGTCCTCCTCCTCAACATTTTCATTCTGCCCCCCATCACCAACCTCTTCTACAGTGTCTTCCTCACCACCCAATTCACCGTCTACTATTGATTTTTCAACTAACAAATCAATGGCCTCGTAGCTCAAATTAAAACGAGGCAAATCTCTGCTTACTTCCTTGTTATCCCCTTCATTTTAACCAATTTCTACCGGTTTTTCTACAAAAGAAACCCTTAAAATCGGCCTCGAACCATTATCGGCCACATCAATCATATATAACTTCACACTTTCATCCGACTTTAATATAGCAGGAGGTACCTTATAATGTTTAGGAACTCTGCTTAAAACATACTTCACAACTATATCACTACGCGAGCAACTCAAATCACCTCTTCTAATTATTTCATCAATCAACTCATCAAAACCAACCTCTGTGCTCACAGCAATTGGTATAACTTCTTTGCTTTTCCCAATCCACTTCCAGCTACTTTCTTCCTCCACCCACTCACCAAAATATTCAACACCCAAAACAACTTGTCCCATGTGTAATGCTAGCCAACTACTACATGTAATGCAAGAAAAAAATATTCTTAAATGTTGTACTAAGGGTTAAAATATTTTAAAAAGAATCTGGACAATCGCTTATATGGTCTAGTGTATCGCTTAAGCAATCATGGTTATTTATACTCAATCGCTTAAGCGATCATGTATATCGCTTAAGCGATCCAGCATAAATAACCATGATCGCTTAAGCGATCTGCTCCTACACCAGACTTTTAGCAGATCGCTTAAGTGATCTTATGCCACATACCTGATCGCTTAAGCAATCTATCTGCTGCATTAACAGATCTACCACATCGCTTAAGCGATACGCCAGATCGCTTAAGCGATCCATCATACCCAGAACAAATTTTTAGAGTCATCTCCACCTATAATCGATCTATCATACCCATAACAAATTTTCAACATATTTTACTTCTTTCAACTTCCATTACATCGAACACAGCCCAACAACCTAAACAACTAAATCAAAATCATAACCCAAACCCAATCCATGCTAAATCAAAACCATAACCCAGATCTTTGTAAATCGAAATATGAAATCGAAAGGGAGATACACATACCTGGACGAAATTTCAGGAGGAGGAGGAGAATCGGTGTTGGACAACATGTTAATGGCGGAGGAGTGCGTTAACGTGGCGGGAGGAAGAAGAAGAAGGTTTTCGGGTTTCTTTGCAAGATTTTAGACTCTTTGGGGACATATTATAATTTTTAAAAGATTACACAATTATTCAATAATCCTGATTAAGCCCTAATCATATATAATTAAGTTTAATAAAAAAATAAGGCTATTTAGTTAACATTTACAAACTACATAGCCTTTTAATTAAATTTTAACTCAATGTGTCTTTTTAATTAACTGCCCCTCTAAAGAGAGGGATTGCGCTTGTGACAGGAAGAAGAGAAAATTTAGCTGCCAGGCCATCCTAAGTTTCCATTTAACAAAATGGCCATGAAAATCTTTTTGATTTTCTTTTGGGTTAAAAAATATGACGTTTGTAATTAAAACAGCAAAAAGGATTAGGGTGAAAACATTTAAACATTTGTGGGTTAGAATATAATAAAGAGAAGTTGATTTAAAATTTGAAAGGCAAAACACATTTCTCTCACTTCTTTCTTTCACAACTTAGATTCAAACACCTTTCTCTCTCTCGTTTTTTCTTCCAATTTTCTGCAATTTCTCAATTTCTTTGCTCTTTGCATTTTTTTCATTCCTTGTCATTCCCAATTAAGTTATAATGGCTGAGATCCTTAAAGAAATAGAAAAAAAAAACCCATCTACTCCCCAAATTGTAGGCACCACTAGGTCTACCAAAAATGGAGAAGAAGAAGTTGTGGTGGAGTAACTTCCGATGACCAAAGTTGCTCCACCAGTAGAGGAAACAGCATCGACGGAAAACATTCTATTGGAAGAACAAGGGAGGGCATGAGTTGAAATTGAAACTAAAGAGGATGATGTCGACGCAAATTCCAAGCGTCGGACATGATCGCTTAAGTGATCTAAAATCGCTTAAGCGACCAAGAGTAAAAGCAAAGAATCACTTAAGCAATACCTAAATCGCTTAAGCGATCATGCATTTGAGCACAAGTTAATTCTGGCTCAGACATGATCTCTTAAGCGACCAAGGTTAAAAGCAAAGGATCGCTTAAGCGATATAATAAATCGCTTAAGCGATCATGCGTCTGGACACTTATTGATTGTCTTGTTCGTGATTGCTTAAGCGATCGTAGATTACCTAAGTGATCGTAGATTGCTTAAGCGACCAATAGTAAAAGCAAAGAATCACTTAAATGATATCTAGATCGCCTTAAGCGATCGTGCATCTAGGCAGAAGTGATTATGCCTCGGACATGATCGCTTAAGCGATTATAAATCGCTTAAAGTGACCAACGTTGAAAGCAAAAGATCACTTAAGCGATCATGCATCTGGGCACTTTTTTATTGTTTTGTTCAGGATCGCTTAAGCGATAGATCGCTTAAGTGACCAATAGTAAAAGCGAAGAATCGCTTAAGCGATACTTAAGCGATCCTGCATGTGGACACTAATTTATCGTCTTGTTCATGATCGCTTAAACAACCAATAGTAAAAGCGAAGAATCGCTTAAACGATACACTTAATCGCTTAAGCGATAGTGCATCAAGGCAGAAGTTTATTCTACCTCGGACATGAAAAGCAAAGGATCACTTAAGCGATAGAATAAATCGCTTAAGCGATCATGCGTTTGGACACTTATTGATTCAGTCTTGTTTGTGATCGCTTAAACGATCTATGATCGCTTAAGCAACAAGTGTAAAAGCGTAAAATCGCTTAAGCAATGACATAAATACAACCAGATCTCTTATGCGACTAAATCTAAATACATAGGATCGCTTAAGCGAGAAATGAAATCTCTTAAGCAATCTAGTGCATTTGGATTCTTTTGATTGTATTTCACTAGATTGGTTAAGCGATTAACGCTATCTTAGACATATAAGGTATACGATTCTTTCAGTGGACCATGATCATTATTATATTTTAATTAAATTAGTTCTTTTACGGCTATATTAAACATATATAGTATAGAATATTTACATCTATATTAAACATATCGGGTGGTTGTGTACACCTTGCTCAAAGATCCGGACCCAAAAGACCGTTATTATATTTTAATTAAATTAGTTCTTTTATGGCTATATTAAACATATATAATGTAGAATGTTTACGTCTATATTAAACATATTAGGTGTATGATTCATTCAGTGGACCATGACCGTTATTAATTAAATTAGTTCTTTTACGATTATATTAAACATATATGGTGTAGAATGTTTACGTCTATATTAAATATATCAGGTGTACGATTAGTTTAGTGGACCATGACTGTTATTATATTTTAATTAAATTAGTTCTTTTATGGCTATATTAAACAATAAACATATATGGTGTAGAATATTTACATCTATATTAAACATATCATGTGTACGATTTGTTCAATAGACCATGACCGTTATTATATTTTAATTAAATTAGTTCTTTTACGGCTATATTAAACACATATGGTGTAGAATGTTTACATCTATATTAAACATATCAAAGGGTGTACTATCTGCTCAAAGGATCATAAACCGTTATTATATTTTAATTAAATTAGTTCTTTTACTACTATAATTAACATGTACGTGTAGAATGTTTACGCTCTATATTAAATATATCGTGTACGATTCATTCAGAGGATCATGACCGATATTATATTTTAATTAAATTAGCTCTTTTACGGCTATATTAAACATATATAGTGTAGAACGTTTATGTATATATTAAATATATCAGGTGTACGATTCATTCAGTTGACCATGACCGATATTATATTTTAATTAAATTAGTTCTTTTACAGCCATATTAAATATATATGGTGTAGAATGTTAACGTTTATATTAAACATAATCGTATATACGATTCGTTCAGGACCATGATCGTTATTATATTTTAATTAAATTAGTTCTTTTATAGCTATATTAAACATATATGGTATAGAATATTTATGTCTATATTAAACATATCAGGTGTACGATTCGTCCAGTGGACCATGGCCGTTATTATATTTTAATTAAATTAGTTCTTTTACCGCTATATTAAACATATATGATGTAGAATGTTTACGTCTATATTAAACATATCAGGTGTACAGTTTGTTCAATGGACGATGACCGTTATTATATTTTAATTAAATTAGTTCTTTTATAGCTATATTAAACATGTATGGTGTAGAATGTTTACGTCTATATTAAATATATACCCTGGGTATGACGGGCTATTAAATATATCAGGTGTATGATTCATTCAGTGGACCATGACCGTTATTATATTTTAATTAAATTAGTTCTTTTATGTCTATATTAAACATATATCCATAAACATGGAAAAGAAATATTGAAGTAAATTACCCTTAACCGCTTAAGCGATCCAGTCTATTTAGCCTTGGTCTATAGAGTGCAGAGCAAATGGTTGCTGAGTTCAATTTTATATCAATATTATATTTTTTTTATTACTTTCTTGCCAAGAACTAACAAAAATAGAATAAAAATAGATTTTTCAGTTTTATGTATGGTGCTGATTGACAAAGACCGAAGTGTTCTTTTCACACTCTATTGAAATGAAAAAATAATTAATAATTAAGAAAAAAAGACTAAATGTTAAATAAACATTATGGAATATAATTTCTCATCAAAGTATAAGTTGTACCGCATCGCTAAGGCGGGATCCAAAGGATATCGCTTGCGGGATCTAGTACAAATAAGTCGACGCTTAAGCGATCTCGCGCCATATATCGATCGCTTAAGTGATCTGCCGCCATATACTAGACTTATACCAGATCGCTTAAGCAATCTTGTACCATATACTAGACTTATACCAGATCGCTTACGCAATATCTCAGATCGCTTAAGCGATCCATCACATCCAAAACACATTTTTAGCCATCTCCACCTACAATCGGTGTTATCACCCCTAGCTACTCACAATCCAAGAAAATATTCAACAAATTTCACTCCTTTCAACTTGCATTACATCAAACACAACCTAAACAACTAAATCAAAATCATAACTCAAACCCCATCTATTATTAAATCTTTGTAAATCTAAATATAAAATGTAGAGAGGAGATACACATACTCAGACGAAATGTCAGGAGGAAGAGGATGGGGATCTTTTGCGGAGAAGATGTTAATGGTGGAGGAAGAAGAAAGTGTTAATGGCGGAGGAACAAGAAGATATAGAGGAATGAGGAAGAAGAAGATGTAGACGAAGGAGGAAGAAGAAGATGTAGAAGAAGCTAAGAAGAAAAAGCAACCAAGGTAGAGATGCATTAATGGCAAGAGGAAGAAGAAGGTGTTTGGGTTTGTTTGCAAGAATTTCGGGTTTTTGGGAATATAGTATAATTTTTAAAAGATTACATAATACTTCATTAATCCTAATTAAGCACTAATCAAGTTTAATTACCCTTAATCAATAATAAGGCTATTTACTTAGCACTTTAAAACTTCTTAGCCTTTTAATTAAATTTAAACTTGAGATGGCCTTTTAATAACATGCCCCCAAGAGGAAGGTGGTGGCTTTCTTGTAGTCAAGAGTTGGTTGAGAGGTGTTGATTTTGAGACATTCTTGGAATCTTGAGATAATAGCTGATGAAGGAGAAAATTTAGCCGCTCCGCCATCCCAAGTTTCCGATTTAAGAAAATGGCCTTTGAAACCTGTTTTTCATTTTTTGTTAATTTGAGAAGAATGACATGGCATAGTTAGGATTAATTAAAACGTAAAAGGGGTTAAAATGAAAATATTAAAACATATGTGGGGCCGGAATCAGGAATAATGAAATTTTTTAAAATTTGAAATTTCTCAAAACAAACCCCACTATTAACCTCTCTTAATCGAAATTCATTAGGGCAAAAAGCGATATCTTGAACCAAAGGGAGACGTGATTTTTTTGATCGAACACCTGCAAATTTGCACCTTAAATCAATTTCTTGAACCCTAAACCAAATACAGTCGCGATTTCCAGTGATATAGTCATGATTTTCGATCGATTTGTTGAACCCTAAAATCAATTTCCTTAACCCTAAACAGAATCTGTGCGATTTCTAGTGATACAATCCACATTTCCGATCAAAACTATAAACTTTGACACCAAATTCAATCCAAAACCATGGTTGACACTCCCAATGAGAAGGAAAACCCAACGCCACTTCAAATCCTAGATTTCGTTTTGGCGCAAGGGTGGCTCCAATGGCTGCCCGGTGGATCATCCGGACCGGGGCTGAAAGGTGGTTCACACGCAGAGGAGATGCCGACGGCACAAGAACAGAGGGAGGAATTGGCAAACCCGGTCTCAAGACGGGAGTCGTTGGTGGAGAATTCAAGCGAGGGAGTTATCTGAGGATTCAGTGACTCCAGAGGAGGGCCGGCGAAGAAAGGGTACGTTGTTTCGGGAATATTGCTTAAGAACCGTCCGCTTGCTTTATCATTTGTATCGCTTTAAGCAATTATTTTGTTTTACTCATGATCACACTCATGATCGCTTAAGCAATACAAAGGATCGCTCAAGCGATCTTAGATCCTGGTAATTAGATCGCTTTAAGCGATCATAGTTGTTTAGTCTTGGTCGCCTTAACGATCTTGTTGGAGGCGTAATCAGATATAATAAGCGATCTTTTGTATCGCTTTAAGAGATTCTCACTCCCATTTAAGTCGCTTAAGCCGATCTTGCACGAGGCGTAGTCCAAGATCTCTTAGTGATCCGGAGATCGCATGCTTAATACAATTGGTAATTTTTTGTTACCGTTGTTTATTAGTTGTTTTGGTTTATTTTTGTTCGCCGACATTTTGTTTATATCGATTTCAGCGGATCAGAAATAGAGAGACTACGGAGTTGGGAGCCTTTATAAGTGAGAAGATACCCTACTTCCTTTTACAAGGGTGACGGTTGAGGTCAAGTTGGCAGGTTTTTGAACAAGGTAATCAGGCGGCCATTTAGGGCCCTTGAATGAGGCATGGTGAAAGAGATTTCTTTGGCCGACTTATTTTGGTCAGCCCCCTTTTAGGAACACTCCACCGCCCTTTTCCCTTTTCATCAAAAGCCTCAACCATCCCAACCTTTAATTGTGCAACGATCGTTGTCCCTAATTTCTAGGGTTTTTAATGAATAGTAAAATTGGTAATCCGACCTGGTTGAAGGTTGCCCTAGGTCCACCCAATATGGTAGGTTGTGATGTGGATGTGATATTTACCACTCTAATGCCTCTATTATGTAGGACTTAAGTTACATTTACTTATTGGAAACAACTCATAAAGCAAAAAATAATGAACATGCTTTTAAAGAGTTCAATTTAAGAGTATTATTGTGCGGCCGTAAGCAAGACTAAGACAATGAAAAAGAATGGTCAATCTATACACTCCGAGGGATACCATAAACCCTGACAATATCACTAACAAACAAGAAAAATTGATTGGAACCTTATCATACCCCATATCATTTAGTGAATATGAGTTTGGGATTCGGCTTTATAAGACTCAAATATCTAAAAGTAAGTAGATGTACTTTTAGATGATAAACACTTATGTAAAAACCTAAAAATAAACACTTATGTAAAACCTCGAAAACAATTTATAAGCCCGGGTAACCAAATTGGACAATTAATATTTATTTGGACATAAAAATTTGATAAAAGTTGTGAAATATGAATTGGTTAAAAACTTGCAGGAGGAGTTATAAGTTTTATTGTAAGAGTAAAAGAAAAATGATGGAGAAGTAACAGGGGGGTAAGGAGTTAGGGTCTTTTAGATTTAGAAATGAAAAAGGCGACATGGTAGATAGCAAAATTGAATTATTAGGCGGAACCGTTTTGGAAAATCATAGCCTTTTGACAAGAGAGATAGATGGGAACCAGAGCAGGATATAGACATAGAAAGTTAATTCAAAAAGTGAAGTATTGGAATCACCAAAGTCACTTCCGTGAATGTGAATGACCTTATAAAAACAAAAAGGCTTAACCTAATCACAATCCAATGACATGGGGACATTACATTATTCTCCCAATTTCCATTTCACAATTGCCCAAAATTCTCTAAACAAACCCCACTCGCCTTCCATTACTCTCCTCCCTTTCCAATTTCTCATTTCTATAAATATATTGTTATGCCTCGAAAAATCGGGACCAACGTGAGCCCCTGGTCCAAATAAGGGCCAAAGGCCGGTCGAGCGTTTTAGGTAGGGTCTCGCCAAGCCATTCAGACGCAAAGCCATATTCGGCTGGTGGCCGACATGAGCAAACATGTGCCCCGCCCCTTGCCATTCCGGCAAAGGGGTTTGCGCTGCACGACGAAAAGGCTGGAGGTGCTCCACATGTCTAATCCCCGCACACGCCAAAGTAAATCACTCGAGTTAAGCCAAATGGGACACAAGGAATGATTTGCATGGCCGGGCCCTGATCCCAACTTCCCTGATTTAGTAATCATTACCTTAATTCATCCCATATAAATAAAGTGGGCTCCTCTCCCATTTGTTGGGATTAGCTAATTTTCCTCCCTCCCTGAAATTGCACATATACTCTCTCTCTTTCTCTTGTAATCACTTGTAAATCAGCCACGAACGCGACCTAACCTCATATTAATATCAATACTAGTGGACGTTAGGATTCACTTACTCAAGCATTTGAACCACTTTAAACATTGTTTCTCCATCTTTTACTCAACCTCAATACCCCATACATGTGTGTTTTCTTAATCCAAGCCACCTGCCTTTCCCTAAACCCATGCGATTAGTTGGTGTCAAAATCAAACATCAATAGTTTGGCGCTAGAAGGAGGGCCCTCCCGATTTAGTGTCGTTCCCTTCATCGAGAATTCTCGACTTAATCGGTCCCACAACAAAGAAATGGCTCACTAATTTGAACTTGAGCAAACTAATCATGGTGACAAAGAGATCCCCAGTACAAGAAGACACTTCTCCCAATGTGCCTTCGCCCATAAATACCGGGGTGGGGATATCCCTTAGCTCGGGCCGCTTGACCCAACTATCATGAGTTACCTGGAGAGGGTTTGACAATACTCTCCAAACGGTTCCAATCCAAGGTTGGACCGGGCCCTTTGATCGGTTACGCCACCAGATCAAATGAGGCTGCCTTAAGGGCTGGCCAAAAGGCTTGCAAAAATGTTGGCAATGGAAGGTGCGAGAAAAGGGCAAGCCCAGCCCGTCCGCTGCATCTGTAAAGCATGTAAAAGAAAGGGAAAGCAAGTGGCGAACAAATGGGCCCTAAAGGCTCCTTAGGGCCACTAACACCGCAACCAACCTTGGTGGAGGATTACCCATGGCGTTAGCTCTTTGCGGACATGTCGCAACCTGAAGCTTGCCCCATGCCACATCGTACGAGCACTCCCACAAAAGTGCAAGGCGGGAGATTCCCACTACGCTGAAAATAACGACTTCCGATCGTCAAGTAAGTTAAGTTCCAACCATCCACGGGTCGGTTCATACCACCGCAGAGGTCGAAAGTTCCTTGAATAATGCAAACCGCATCATACGGCTCAGGGCAAAGCGCGGTTGGTCAAGATTGGCCGGAACTGCTTGGCAAAAGCAAGGGAGGAATCCGACCTACAATCATTCCTTAACCATAACCGTGAGGGTCGAACCAACCGGCGCGCCAAAAGTGGGGATCCGCAGTAGCTCGGGCTACCTCGGGGATTGGAGGAGTTGGCCAGCAAGCTCAGATCGGTTAAAGGCTCAAAGAAAATGAGCTGAGGGCAAAGTCACAAAGGCGTTCTTTCTCTAGTGGTCTTAGCCAGCCTCTCCATCAAGATTTAGAATGCCCGATTATGCGGGCATTCGATGGAAATTCTAATCCGCAGGATCATTTGTACGAATTCAATGACCTGATAGAACTTCACCAAGTTTCTGACTTGGCAAAGTGTCGCTGCGGTAGTAACTTTAACTTCACATGTCAATCGATGGTTCAGGTCGTCCCAACAGATCGATCACCGTGGGCCTTAGATGAGTAACGACGCTCCTAAGACACTTCCAAGCAAATAGAAAGTTCTCAATGTCCTTTTGAGCTACCTCAAAGAACAAAGGCAAAAGGATAGGTATGAATCCCCTCCCCAATCTTACATCGACATGATTCCACAAGAAGCTCCATAAAGTAGCTCACACTCCCGAGAAGTCCCTTGAACTCTAATCATCGCGAGAGTTCATCCTACATATAGACCTATGGAAAGAGCGGCAATCAAAGGGATGATATTTTCTTTTTCACTCGCTTACAATCTTACTTGAGAAATACCCTCCCATATTGAGAATTCCGTGGCACTCTTACCGGCCACGACCCCTTCCCCGGCATTTTAGGCAATTGGCACTTAGTGGGAAAACAAGAGGGCTGATTGCAGATGGCCTTAATGACGATCAAGCAAGGGAAAGAAACCATGGTTTGAGCCCAAAGAAGTCTTATGCCCTAGGTTCCTGTCCGCGATCGTGGATAAGAGTTCAATTATACCCCTTCCTCGAATGCATCGCCGGGCCATTCTTGACAAGTTAGAAGAGGCCGACCTTTGCTTTCGAGAGCCTTCGAGCCTGCTGAAAATCCCCTTCATCCGTAAACAATAAAAAAGTACCTATCGCCTATCATCCGGATAATGGGCATTACAACCGATGAGGCGCCGAGCCTCGCAAGGGTAATCGAAGACCCCTCCCCATCTCGCAGAGAATTCGCGAGGTGCCAAAGAAAGATATTGCCTCAAAGCAGCATCACAACCCCATCGGCGTGATGAACACCGACGTAGCAACCACTAAAGGTTCGGCAGAGGAGGAGGAAATCACCTTCTTCCAAAGATTTGCAGTCCTGATTGCATCACCCCACGATGATGCTCGCCATTACGCCACAATAGCTTACGGAACGTTCCACCGAATGTTTGTGGACAAATGGTAAGTTGTTCCCAGGAACATCCTATTCTAGCAAGCTCGAGAGAATTAAATTGGATGAGGCCGAACCAAGCTCGCTCTATCCCCCTCTATATGGTTTTACAAGGGGATCACCTAATCCCCTTAAGGAACGATTCCTTCGATTTTTCTTTTTCTAGTCACCACTGGGTGACTTCGGACCCGACGTGACCAAGATCACCGACTCTTAGTAAAAGCTCGACTACCGGTCCGGAGGGCCAATTGCATCTTGGGGTGACCTCTTACTTAAGAAACTTCCCAAGGTCACTCGATCTACCATCTTAAGATGAAGTTCCCCACCCCGACGGGGATAGGGAAGTAAGCGATCTCAACGTGGGTCCTCGCAAACCTGCTATGTAAGGGCAGGGGGTGGTAGGTGGCGTGCAAGGGGAAAGACATCCTGCGTAACATTCTCCCGAGCAGCAAGTGCGATCCGGTCCGGATTGAACCGAATAACTTGGCCCCACCTTAAGGTATAATATGGATCCTCGTATTCAAGAATACCCTTCCGGGCCTTTGGTCCGCTGAGATTTATCGCGGTCTTTGGCCTTGACCTAAAGCTAGTTGGAGCGAAAGTTTGTTGAGGATTGGAAGCAATTCTCAAACCCCTTCCCCTAGCTCGCCAACAACCTCGACCAACTTCCTTAGAGAAAACATCGATATGTTCACATGGGATGGCATGCCGATATGGTCGAGATCAGCCCAATATCATTTGGCATGCCCTAAACATTTGATAGGTGAGGCCAAATCGGGTCCACTAGAAGAGAAAAGTGATGGATCCTGAGCGATATGCTACTTTGAAAATTGAGGTAGATAATCTTTTTTGGAATGGGTCCATCCAAGAATCGCTCTACCCAAGCTGGGTTGCCAAATTGGTTCTAGTAAAGAAGCCAACAACAAGTGGCGCACTGCCGACTTTCACTGACCTTCAACAAAGTGTGTCCAAAAGACAACTTTCCCTTACAAAAATCGACCAACCTCGGGTGGGATGCCACCTTGGGGTACGAGCTACCTAAGCTTTATGAACACATACTGCAAATTTTCCCTTCCAAATGTCGTATCCTCCTCCGAATATCCCTCAAAGAGAATCCCGAGGATACATGTCTGGAGAACGAGTTGTATTTAGAAAAAATCTGTATAAGGATAATAATAATAATATCCAAAACATGCATATAAAATGTCACGCAGGATCCAAACTTATAATTTACAAACTTTAAGAAATTACACAATCAAAACATATTTATAAAGGGTGGAAGCTTCAGAGGTATTTCACAAATATTTATCATTTACATTATTTATATTCAAGATAAAAACATCTAGATGACAATAAATCATTTCCTCACGTGTAAAGTTCCCGCTGTCTCTAAGCATCCTCGCTTCCTAGTCTACCTGCAAAGCAATCAACAATGAAAGGGTGAGCGCTAATCGCTCGCCGGCAAGGGAATGATCTCATTTTAAATGTACTATTTTGGATCTTTTATTTAAACATATTTATTAACACATCACTTTATCTTTTACATCTAGGGATACTTCCCCTTTTATTACTAATTCCATATGCTTTTCATCATTTTATCCCCATGGCTAGATAAACATCAATGTGTACACATACAAATAAGTATGTAAACATAGTACACACACATCACATGTCATAACATAACATCTAAAAATCATCTAACATGAGTATAAATCATCTCATGATGTAAATAACATCATAACTCATGTAATGCAACTAAATGCATATGAAACATTTAACGCCTAGCCGATTGACTTTTCTTAACATCTTAAGCACTTCATATCATCTTGCCTCAAGTTCATCTAGAGCTCATATCATCGAGGCATGCTTACCGCGTTTATTTAGCATTCTAAAGCATATGTTCATCATTCCTCAATCGAATACGAGGATATGCTAATGCGTAATTAGCATCTAAAGCATATATTCCTCTAGCCTCAAATTCATCTGAGCTCATATCATCGAGGCATGCTTTACCGCTGTATTTAAAGTATCTAAAGCATATGTTCATCATTCCTCAATCAAGAATACGAGGATATGCTAACGCCTGTTAATTAGGCATTCTAAAGCATATATTCATCTAGCCCTCAAATTCATTCTAGAGCCTCATATCATCGGGAGGCATGACGCTTATAGATCTAGCACTGCGTATTTAGCATCTAAAGCATATATTCATCTTTCCTCAACCGGTATACCCGAGGATATGCTTACGCGTTTCCATCGTGTCCTATATGCATCTCTAACATCTTATGGCATGTAAATACATATTTTGGTGAGCTTTTAATACTTTTAATTCATCTATGGATTATCAACCCATTTACATTACCTCTTGCTCACATACATCATCTTAAAAACATGTATTACATTGCATCTTCATGCCATTCCATAACATTAATCATGCATTGGACATCATGACCATGTATATCTTTTCAAAGATCATCTAACTAATTTGGGTAAACATTAGTACATGGCATAATTACAATAATACATTAATAATCAATTCATAATCATAAGAATTGATTATGTTAAATCTTAACTTTTAATAACCAGTTTATTCTTTCAGGCCATTTTTCCATCCTTTTCTCAAACGAAACTGGCTCTGGCATAAACATAAGTATAGGTCCTGTGTCTTAGCTTTCTAATGCTTCAAGAATCATCTCATTTAGATTTTTATAACTCAAGTTATGGTCGAAATACTGAATTAGGGTTAACAAAACCCCTAAGCCCACTAAATCCGAATTTTCAATTTATTAATTATGCCACATCAATTCCTTATTGACATTAACCAATAGGTTAACCTTATGGGTCAAATAAACCTCCCCTTAATAGGCTTTTTAACATCTTAAAGGAAATGTAAAATCTCATTCCCATAATCATCCATTATTGCTATAACATTGTAAGCTAATGCAAAAACAACACATCAACACTTCTAATAGCAACCATTCAACACCATGTGGCCTCCAATACTACAATTTTTGCCACAATCAGTATCCACACTTCATTTTATTCAATCAAACATCACAACTCATAAAACATAAATAGCAATAACTTCCATGTATAATGAATTCAAGGCAATAAGTAGAATAAATGAGTTCAACTTACACTTGCCATCAACTAATTCTATGCCTTTTAAAGCTTTAATTTAAGGTTTCATAAAAATCTACAAACCCTAGCATAAACCCTAAAGTCATGGGAGGTTCTTCCTTACCTTTTTAAAGACTTCCTCCAACAACTCCTTTGCCTTTGACTTCTTTTACACCTTAATCCTACATATATAACATTATACCTCAACATCTACTTCAAATCTTCAAATCACATCAAAACTAAAATTTTTAATCCTTACCTTAAACCCTTCTAATTGAAGATCCAAGGCTTTTATCTTGTTCTCCTTGAAAAATTATGCAAAACCCTCCTTGAAACCTAGAGAAAAGAAAGCTTGTTTCATGGAAGATTTGGAGAGAAAATGGAAGAAATGGTTGAAGAAAGGCTCTTCCTTTGGCTTGAACGAATTTCATTCTTCACTTATAGGAAAAATATTTCATTTATTTTCCAAAATTAAAATGCAATTGGCCCAATTATTTTAATTGTATAACTCATAAGTCCTTAAATTCTTCATATATAAGGGCATTTTTGGTCATTTCACACTAGACATAATTATTACTTTTAATTAATGCCATTAAATGAAATGAAGCCTACTCATCCTTGACTTTTTCAAAGTTATCCATAGGCAAAATAACCATTTTGCCCCTAAGCCTCTCTATGGATAATTGATTCATACCGCTTCCCAAATGAATTGACTATTTTGCCCTCCTTAGTTAGATTTTATGCTTTTAACATAAAAATTAACATCTTAAAGGACTATTTTGAGTTAGGAACATACCTTTGACATCTTGGGTATTACATACTCGGGATACAATCAAATTTCCTTTAATATATACACCGGAGGAAGAAAGCATACCTCCATTTGTTATAGATCGGGGTTGTATTGGCTATAGAAGTTATGCCCTCCCGGGGTCTAAAGAATACCTGCACAACTTAACCTATCGGCCTGGTTAACCAAATGGTTTTCCAAGCAAATCGGGAAGTTTCGATGGAAGTCTATGTTGATGACATGCTAGTCAAGTCGCATGTCGCTTCAGATCACATAACGCATCTCACCGAGATGTTCGACATCATTCCTAAGTACCAAAATGAAGCTCAACCCCTTTCCCCTTTAAGTTGTTCATTCTGAGTTTCCTCGGAAAATTCTTGGGGTATATGGTTAACTAGAGGGGAATAGAGATCAACCCCAAGAAAATCCAAGGGGCCTCTTCTTCGATATGGAAGAGCGACCTTCCAACCAAAAAGCAAGTTCAGAGCCTTCACAGGCTAATACGACACTCAAACCACTTCATATCAAGGGCAACAGATCGGGTTTCCGCTTGCCATTCTTCAACATACTTAGGCCAATAAGAAGTTTGAGGGTGGACTCATGCAAACAGCATTCCGAGCCCATTAAAAACACCCCTCGAAAGCCACCTCTTCTATCCAAGCCTCTCCCCGCAAGAAATTCTCCTCCTATATCCCCTGCCTCTGTCCTCAAGACGCGGTCAAAGGGCAGCCTTTAGTTCGAGAAGAAAGAGCAAGGTTTAATGGCCAGTATATTACACGAGCAAGCCGTCGCGAATGCCCTGATGCGGTATCGGAAATGGAGCGATTAGCTTATGCCCCGCTTTCCGATCGCCTCTGAGTTGTTGTGAGCTTACTTCACGGCCCGCATAATTCACGTAATGGACCAATTACCCTCTCAAACATGTCCTTAGCCTTAGGGATGGCATCTGTAAATTGCTCAAATAGGCCATGGAACTAAGTCAGCTTTGATTTGGAAGTAACAAACCAAAAGCAACCATCAAAGGGTAGGTAGCGGCTTGCCGGGCCATCTCGGTAATTTTCATATCCATCAATCAAGGAATGGAGCAAACAAGCCTTAGCCGGAAGTCACCCAAGAAACTATTCGAATCTATCGACCTAGGAGACTCGTAAGTCGATGGATCATCAAACAGAAAAGGACCAAAGGTATTGGTGGCCTTTCTCCTCTTAAGTCCCGGAAGGGACCTCGTATTTGAAAGAACAAACAAACATGCATGAAGAAGTGGGGGTGGGAAATGAAGATTAAAAAGCATGAAAGGTTGGATTTCAAAAATGGTTTTCAAACAAAGCTTGGATAAAGCATTATACCTATTCCTTTGCCTTGGGTTGATGAAGGAAAATACTCAAAATAATGAGACTTCACCACTTAACACCACCTTGAGAGAGTTAGAGGAGTGGTCATGGCTAGGGAGGGGGAGAGCTTTTAGTTGTTTTTGAGGTGGAACAAGTGAATTTAAATGAACTAAAATGCAACCATTTGCATTTATATATACTTGGGCCAAAATTTGTAATTATTTGTTTTTCACTTTCAAGCCCCGAATAAAATCTTATTTTAAAAATGAGCACAAATATTTATTATGTCACCCGGCCCTTTGAATAATCAATTATTATTCAGGTCCATGTAAACTAAAACTAGTTTACATCAATAACCCATTAGTTTACCCTTTGCCCTTTAACTATTAAAAGTTATTTTGAAAAGTTCATCTCATTTATATTAACGTTTTAAGACATAACAAGGTTAAATACAATTAATTATTGCTTTGGACCATTTTCTTTTAACCCGGCCAAAATGTCACAAATAATTTTCTATGTAACTATTACCATAGAAATAGGGTCCATTACCCTCGGAAGGTTAAAAATCAGCCCTCTTGGATAATCATTTCTCTCTCTCATCTTTCTAACTTAAGCTTGCAAGAAGCTTTATTGGGTGTGACCATGTAGGTCCATTAAGTGGATTAGCCATGCCATAGGTTCCCTGGGATGAATCCAAAAGGGAAGGGGCCTGTTTCCTAGAGGCCCAAGGGCTGACTATGGTAAACATCTAGCGGAGTAATGCCATAGTTCCCACCCTAAACCACAACGAATTGAAATACTTACCAAATCAAAGCCATTTTGGATCATATGTACCATGCGGTAAAGTCCCCTCCATTGTTGATATAATCCCCACCCCGATTTCGGAAACACAAGATTCGATGGAAGCGTCCAAAATCCTTAACTCCGATCTTCTATCGAATCATTGATCAATATATACTAGGGAACTTGTCATCACAAAGCTTGCTTTTATGCACTAATAATAGACTCTACGAGAGATTACTGATTTTGACATTTTTCAAGCATCGACCTAGGAACTCGAATCCAGAGATTTGGAGTTAGCGTACTTCCTAATGGCCTATATTTCCAAGTCAATGGATCCCTTCTTGACCATCGTCGTTAAATGCATATGAACAACGCATGACCAAATAGGCTTTATCATACGGGAAACATGACTAGTCTTATACTTATACAACAGTATGAACCATACGCATCCATATCGGGAATCCGAACCATAATATGCTTAGGTCAAAGGACTACATGAGGTAACGCAGATATAACCAAAGCGATAAATCATTGACTACAAGCTATTCTAAGTGATTTATCGTTATTTGGTCACGTCGGAAAAACAAGTTTACCAACCGATCAATCCATACTAATGCCCCAAAGTGACATGACTATATGCGTACCATAAAGATTTACTTTATATCAAGTCACTGATATCTTGAAGCCTCATCTAGTATGCCACACTATACAATATTAAGGTTGCCCAAATTATATTGGGATTAAGTAGGAACCTTTTTCGATAATTCATTTAACGATTAAGGGCGAATCATCTAGACTATTCATATATGTACTTTATTTTAAATGCATCTGAATAAAGGAAGCGGAATTTTACATATAATGGAATTGAAGAACTCTTTCTTCTATTATTTATGATATATAGATACAAGACAAAATGGCTTTCCGAACCGAACCAACAACAGAATGGTTTCTAGGCATACACTAAGCATACGAACTAATACACGGCATCAGTGCCCGATTTGGGTTCAAAACGACCTTAACAATGAGGAACAGTGTGAAGCTCACCGCTTCGTTGGGTTGCGGTTGGAATTAACCAAAGAAATGGGATCGAGTGCGGATCGCATCCACATGCAACTCCATGTTGGTCGCTAACCAAGAATTTGGGCAGAATTGGGAGAATATCAAGCCAAAGGGAGAAAATATCAGTCAACTACTGCAAGAAGAAAGCTAAGGTCGCACTTGAGCCCGTCAAGCACTTCAAGATCACTGATTCCTACAGGTCCATAAAGCCAACTGCGGGTAGGGCGGATGCCTTGGCAAGGCAAGGATAGCCTCGTCCCACCCACGGATTAGGGATCACCATTAAGAAAAGTATTCCTTTTGTCTTAGATCATAGAGGGTCCCCAAAGGTGTCGGGAAAGTTGATCAGAACAGCCATGAATAGGCAGGCGAGAATTCCGATTCCCTGGATGACCCTCATATCCAAAATATTCTTCCAAGATAGGACCTTTCCCAACGACAAGGTTGAAGCAAGGACCTTGTAACTGAAACGTTGCCTCCGTTACGCAGCTTGCATAGGAGACCAAGGCGGTATGGCGGAGGTTTAGCACCCTCCTCCTTCGATGTGGTAAAGCAATGATGAGGAAGGAAGTAGACTACATCATGAGGGAAGATACATGAAGGGATATGTGGTAATCACACAGCCATGCGATCTCTCACCAACAAAGTTGTTTGTCAAAGGTATTACTGGCCCTTGATTCAAGAAGACACCTACAAGAACTTTGTCAAAAAGTGCTGACAAGTGCCGGGCGAAAGTTGCAAAAATATACGAGCTCCTTCCCACTGGGCCAGTAACCATGACCAGGGCCTTGCCATTCTCCATGTGGGAAATCGATCACCCCATTGGTCCTATATACTAGTTGGTAAATGGGAAGTCAAGAAGTATACGGTGGTCGCAAGTGATTACTTCACCAAGTGGGTCGAAGGAGAGCCATTGGAGCTAGCGATCACCAACCAAAAAGCTCGGAAGGACTTCATCTTCAAGAATATTATATACCACTTATGGGGATTCCTCAGTACCCTCATCTCTAATAATAAAGGGACGAGGTTTGATAACAAGGAATTCCAAGCGGGTTTTGCGACAGTACAGGGTATCCATAAAAAATTACCTTAGATCACAAGAAGGACCATTGAAGCTTTCAAATGGGTCAAGTTGAAGCTTATCAAGAACAAAACTATCAAGCACACTCAACGGCAAAGCTTGGAAGGTACGAGGGCCCGATGACCTTTTTGAAGACTCTTTATAGGGCATCTGGAGGGACTACCCTCCGACAACCTACCCTCCTGAGAAACCCCTTTTTGCTAGCATATGGCTGCGAAGCAATGATCCTATGGAGGTAGGCCCCCTGTTCACTTCGGAGAAACCTATACAATGAGACAAACAACAAGACAAACAACGAGGTGCTTATGTGCGTAAGTTTGGATTTAGATTGAAGAAGAACATCGCAAAGCAAAGAAGACTAGGCAAATAAGAATAGGAACCTATCGAACAACGGCGAAAGGAAAAGGTTCTTGGCTCTGGAAGGAGAAGAAGTACAACTAGGGCCGCGACCTTGTTCTTAAGGAAGTCTTTCTCGGTACAAGAGAATCGAGTACGGGAGTTTTGGGCAGGGGCCTGGGAAGGAAAGGCCCATCTTGCACATTGCCAAAGTGATGGAAGCACGGGGACTTATCATCTCAAAAGGAAATGAATAGGTTACAACGAAGTATACGTGAGCTTGGAATGCCTGAACATCTCTCCGACCATATTATCATAATTCCAGCACTCATTTTTCCAAACCTGTAAAGATTTTACTTTTTCTTAATCCTTGTAAATAACAAGTGTATGATTCTGTTCTTTTGTAATCATTTTTACATGTACAATTATGTTTGCATAGACTTGTACCAATGTTATTGTAAACAGTAAGAATGCGATCTCATGTGTAACATATATAGGGTACGAAAATTATAAGTACTCTTGAAAGATTAAAAAAGTTATGTCTTATTTATTATAAAAAAGAAAAGTACATGAGCAAACAGGGAAAAGACTACTTGAAGCGGGGTCATGCTGGTCCAACCTTATCCCTAGGTCCCTTTGAAGGGGAAGGGGGTCACCGCAACATCCTCGGGGCAGTGTCGATCACCTGTACGAAAAAAGGTGCGGCTCCTCTAGAGGACATACTCACGGATGCTCCTTTTCCAAAGGTCGAAGTCCCCCACAGGCCGCTTACTACGATCTCAAAGGCCCACGCCATGATAGCAAGGGAATCTCGGTACTCATCAGGGAGGTCGGATAGATCGATACGAGGGTTCTTCAAGGCCTAACAGGAAGTTGATGAGCGAATCGTCCACTCTACAACCCTCCTTTTGATCTCCAACTCTTATTGTTGCATCTCCTGCGTTAGTGGTAAATGTAAGCGACCTTGAGTGAATTAGGGGAAAGCTCGACCTAAGATGCCCATTCTTTGGCCCATTATCCGGATGGTCTCCCTATAGCTCAATACTTTCCGATACTGCTATAAGGCTCGTTGGGAGTTAGTTTCTGACCTTTGCTATTTCTTCGCTAGCCTTCTAAGTCTGAAGCAGCCCTTTATCCCCTGTAGAGCTTTTTCACTTCCTCCCCGCGCTTTATCCGCTCGGAGGCCTCGAAAGTCTACCATGTGAAGAAGCGGCATTCTTTTAGAAAATCTTGGTTCTGGGGCCCCCTTTTTGAATAAGTGGAGCGAGTCTCTACTACTGCTTAGGCGGCAGGCCTCTAATTCCTCCGTAAGCCATACATTTTCTTCCCATAGCTCGACTAGTCCCTGCGGCCCCCAACTGAACCTTTTACAAGAACAGGTGCATAGAGAGCAAGGCCTGCGTAATGAAGAGAATAAAGAGTTAGTTTATTTTCCACTGGAAAAGCAAATATAAGTCCTCGTTGAGGACAACTCGTTTTACCTAACTCAAGTGCTGGGAATGGACGTGACATCAGTCCATGGGGGTTTGGAGGGCCATGGTTGCTCGAACGCTGCGAGCTCGCCACCCTCCGAGTTTGAAAACTACCGGGCTTGTAAGTGAATGCCGAAGTTGGTTTACCCATCGAGCCTAGCATGGGCATGCCCGTGCTTTGCAAGTGAGAGTCTCCCCTCATAAGGGCTTATTGCCCCACCCCGACCTCTTCCCCTGGGACCTATGACCTCTTTTTGCCTTGTTCACGGACCACCGGAGCAATACCGAGCAATAGGTGCGGTTATGCCACCTGGATGGCCCTCCCAGCCCAGTGGGAGGGCCAGCAAGGGTAGGATTGGTGACCTACAGGGTGGGCCTGGACACCCTGAGGGGGTCTCCCGACCTACGACTCTCTCGGCCCTTTGAAAGGGATTGCTTTCACTTCTTGGACTTCTAGGCGATGGTCTTTTGCTTTGGGTGAGCAACCGAAGGGAAGGGAGGGGAGTGCCCAGTAAGGTCCCGATAGGGAGCACCCGTCGATGTCCCTACCCAGTAGCGGGGACCATTGGGAGCACGACTACCCAGTTGGTCGATGCCAGCCTAGTCGGGAAGGGGAAGGAAGGAAGGCTTACCTTGGGTAGGGCATAGGGCGTTTGGGCACCTTTGGGAGGCATGGAGCATGCATCACGAACATCATTAGCAAAATAGTTCGCTACATGAAAAATCAAGACAGGCTAAGAAGCTTACTTGATGTGGTCTCTAAGGTCGCTTCAGAGTTGAAGAAACCATACTTCCACAAATTTGTGGTTGTCACGAGTAGTCTTGCATCGTGACTCTCTTATATCAGAAAATCGAAGGTAGTGATTTTTTTTGGATCCTCGAGGAGCGATAACCTGGTCATTTTGAATTGTTCAGGGAAGAAAACAAAGAGGCTCGTTAGCCGAAGAACAAAAAGTAAGTTAGCGAATCAAAGAAAGGAGAAAGCTACTCGCTCCCTAAAAGAGTTGGCAAATGTCATCATATCGAAAGAAAAAGAAAGAAAAAGAACTTTGTCACATGAGTCCCCACCCCACGTTGCTCGGGTAACTATGTGTATTCTACGCCCGCTTCGATGTAGGATGCTTGGAGAGGTAGAGGAGTCCCTTGTCCTTACTCTTCTTAGGGGATGTCTGACGAAACAGCAGAGCTGGCTGTTGAGCTTGCCTGGTCTGTTTAGCGCCACCACGATATACATAGCCCACCCGACCTAATTCATATACGCGGCTCGCGTGAGCTGCAAAGCGTGCGATCCTATAATGATCGAGGGCCAGGCGACAAAAAGGTGGAAAGGGATCGACAACCCTTCACTCTTTAAAGATATTCTCGGAGATTGTAGCCATTCTTTAACCGCGATAGAAGGGGCTGTGGTATGACCACATGTTGGAAGACCTCCCATGGCGGGGAGAGGGGCGTATTGCTCTACCACCTTCTAAATCTCCATGGGGGAAGGGGGTAATCATTTGAAAAGAATCTCTTGAGGGGACCCACTGAAGAGGCATCCTGTCTGTGAGTAGCTTGTCCCTTACTTGCACCTTACAGGTCGGTTGGAAAATCCATTCCTACTGCTGATGCGGAAAAAAGTGACGTCACAGAATCACCTCGATCCACCGTACCTGCTTTTAATCCATCGATGTGGAGGAAAAAATAAAAGCCTTCTAAACCCTAAACCCTTAAACCCTAGAAAAACCCACAGAAGAATGGTTTTAGAGCCACCATCGGAATAACTCAAAGGGCCCAAGGGAAGGAAGAAGATTTCCCATCTAATGAACTCACCGATCAATGGTCATCGCATGGCAACTATGAAAAACAAAAAAAGAAAAAAATAATAAAAGTGGCGAAGAGGAACCGTATTTACCTCTTGGAAGGAATGAGGAAGACCAATCCTGCCAACTTGAATATCAAAGCGCTCACCAAGGTCTTTGAAACACAAAGAACCAAGGCTACGATAAAGTTTTCTTTTTGCTCTCTATAGAAAGCGAGTATTGTGACGATTATTACCGAAGTGGCGCTTGGGATTTTATAATGAAGGAAGTGGCACTTTGGTTTCATGAAGTCAAATGATGTTTGGGCAAAAAATGCATTTCACTATTGATCACGACCACGTGTCACAAATCAGCAAAGAAGAGTGCGAGTCCATGCTTTAAGAAACCAAATCATCATTCTTTTCCATTGAAACACTCAAGTGGACCCGGCTCATTTCCTGCCCCTTCACAGGAAATGCCACCCATACCGCACCCAATGCTCCAGAGTAAGGAATGTCGTTTCAACATGGCTCGCATTTAATCGCATGGTTGGCATAGCTTGTTGTGCATAGGACACGTCCTATCGGAAGGAACAAAAAGGTGTTCCATCAACAATACATCGGAATACAAAAGTACAAGCAGGATAACATACGAAGAGGTTACATAAAACACTCTTCATCTTATGTCAGTCGCGAGGCGACATGACTTTTCGACCTCGTCACAGTATGAGTCGCGAAAGGCACATTGGACTTTCTTTCGATCTCCCGTCCTTATGTTAGTCGTGAAAGATCAGCATGCATGCATGAAGAGTGGTGGAAATGGAAAGAAGAAAGCGTAAAAAATTGGATTCAAAAACGGTTTTCAAAGCAAAGCTTGGATATGAGTTATGAATACTCCTTTTGCTTTGGATTGAAGAAAGTGGAGACCAACTTCAAGGATGAAACCACCTCCACTTTAACACCACCTTGAGAGGATTAAGAGAAGTGGCCTTGGCTAGGGAGAGAGAGCTTTTTAGTTTGTGTTTTAGTGAAGGCAAGTGAATAATGTTAACAAAAATACAACCTTTTGCACACACACATATATACTTGAGGGCTATTTTACAATTATTTATTTTTCACTTCCAAGCCCAATAAAATCTTATTTTATAAAGGGACCCCACAATTTAATATGCTACGCTTTGAATAATCAATATTATTCAGGGCCTAATGTAAACTAAACTGGAGTTTACATTGGAACAATTTAAAAATTTACCCTTTTTACCCTTTAATTTAACTATTAAAAAGGTTATTTTTGTTCATCTCATTAATCTTAACTAACTTTAAGATATAATAATTAAATATAATTAATTATTAGCAAGACCATTTTAACTAAGGAAAATGTAAAATATATCAAATTGTTTTCTATGTAACTATTACTATAGAAATCCCGTGCGTTATTAACCTCCGGAAAGGTGCTAGCCCTGCTTCGGATAATCATTTCTCTCTCTCAATCATTCTCTAACTTCTCAAGGCTATTGGTGTGACCATGTAGGGTCCACCAAGTAGGATTACCGTGGTTAGTCGACCCAGATGAATAACCGGGAAACCCCATCCGAGGCCCTGGAATTGACTATAGGTAAACATCTAGCAATGTGCCCATAGTCCCACCCTAAACCACGATGAAGAAATACTTGCCTGAACCCATTCAGGGATCATGCATTACCATGCAGGGGTAAAGTCCTCCATTAAGAGATATCCTAATTCGAAAAGGTATGGATTCATGGGAAGGGCAATCAAATCCTAAACTTGATCTTCTACCTGAAGAATCATCCGATCAATATGTTGCAATTGGAATGGCATCCATCAAACTTGCTTTTGTACTGACTAATAATAGACTACGGCCGAAGTTTCAATTTTTTGACATTTATGAGTGTTCGAATCCTAGGAACTCGAATCGGATGGAGTTCCCGTTGGTACTTCCCACCCGATCCTATATTTGCCGGAAAGTCAATGGATCCCCTCCCCTTGACCATCGTTCGTTTGGAAGTTATTATGAACAACGCATGACCGGAAATAGGCTTTATTATTGGCAATGGAAACATGATTAGTCTCGTACTTATACACCCGTATGAACCATACAGGCCCATCCATATTGGATCCGGACTTACAATGTTCTCGGGAGGGTCGAAGGACTACATCGTTTCAGCGATATAACCTTTAAGCGATAAATCATTGACTACATGCTTTTCAAGTGATTTGTCGTTATTCGTCACATTAGAAAACAAAAGAAATTCTTGGGTAGATTAATCCATACTAATGCCCCAGAGGTGACATGACTATCACAGTCATCCATACTTATATCAACTCATGATATCTTTCGGGAAGCTATCCAAGGTACATGCCCTCTTGTACAATATAGTTGCCCAAATTTATATTGCTTAAGGTGAGGAACTCTTTTCGATAATTCATTTACCTATTAAATGAATTCCATCCTGGACAATTCATATACATGCTTTACCCCTTTTAAATTGCATGCATCTTTGAATAAAGGAAGCAATTTACATATATGAATTGAAGAACTCTTTCTTTCTATTATTTATGATATATATAGATACCAAAGGCAAAATGCTCCTGAACTGAAACAAACACGAATGGTTTCTTTTGAGGGCATACTACTAATATACACTAACAAACTCCCACTTGCACTAAAGCCATTCGATTTTGTATCTCTTACCCATCTTATCAAGATGATGGTCCAAGGTTACTTGATGTCATCACCAATTGGTCAGTGGATCAGCTACATTTTACTTTTGTTGGAAGGAGTCTTGAGAATCAAAATCTCTCCGGAGGCTCAACGAATTTCCTCTCAAATGTGATACTTACATGCCGAATGTGTTTGGATTTTTGGTGTGCCCAATTGGTTCCTTTACTATGCAATAGCTCCAGTGTTATCACGAGGGAACATCACTTCTTTGGGTAAGCCATGTTGAACCTGCTTAAGTTCAAGTTACAAACTTTCGCATCCAAAGGGCCGGAACCTTCCTTCCTTAACCTTCAAAGAAGCGGTGGGAAACAATGTACCGAAACTTTACGTAAGGTGGGAGTCGAATTTTGGTTGGTAATACATTTGGAACTTTTCCAACTAACGGGCACCTTCCATTACATATAAAAGTAGCCCCCCCTACCTGACGTGAGCTTTCTATCATCGGAATATACTGATTGGAAATGCGAATCACCCGAGTATCCTTTGAATGTTTGGCTAAGAACGGAACCATCCACCTTCGAGAACTAGATCCTTGAGTTCTTCTCAAGTACTTAAGAATCGATTTTACAAGGCCGAAACCAATGTTTCTCCCCACAGGTTTGGTGATATACTACTCCGTAACACAACACGCACTAAGCTATATCGGAGTCTTGTACATAGCATTGCGTACATTAAGCTACCTCGGCAGACGCATAAGGCACGATTACGCATCCGTATGCATCTGCCGCTCGGCATCGGTCTTGGACCCATCTCCACCTTAGAAAGATGAAGACCAAGGGTGGAGTGAAGAGGCTTAAAGACCTCTTACTAGTTCTCCATACTAAATCTTTTAGCATTTTCTCTATGTACAATTTTTGGGATAATCCAATTACCCGGGGCCAAACCCTGTTACCTATCTCTATGACACGAATGCAAGGACATATGTCACCTCTCCGAAGTCTTTTCATCGAGAAGGTTTTGGACAACTGGGGAAAGGGCCTTAACCCTGGCTATCATCATGCCTATATCATTTCCCATCAAAAGTATATCATCTACATATAATATAAGAAACATGATGGCATGATCTTTCCAAGCCCAGGGTAAAGCATACACAAGGCTACATCCAGATTCCCTTGACAAAACCAAAGAAGCGATTTGATTATGTCATCAAATCGAATGTTCCGAACTTAAACTGAAGCTTGCTTCAATCCATAAATGGATCGATGCAATTTGCATACCTTATGTCTTTCGATGAGGGATACAAAACCTATCGTTGTTCCATATAGATGTTTTTAATCGAATAAACCCATTGAGGAAAGGCTACATGCTTTTGACATCCTGTCACAGCCAAATTTCATAATCATGGTATCTCGCGAGTAGGCTAGCGATTGGATCACGGATGGATTTAATCACTAGCTACAAAGCGAAGGTTTCCTCATAATCCAATCCTTTGTTTAGTACTAACCTTTTGCCACCAAAGTCGAGCTTGAAGAAGGTCTCTACCTCCCCATCTGCCGAACTTTTTCTCTTGTAGACCCATTTACAACCTATAGAACTATTCCCTCGGGTGATCCACGGACGACCATCACTTTGATTGGCATACATTGATTACATCTCGAGAATCCATTGCTTCCCACCCCATTTTCCCTGAATCTCACATCCAAAAGTATTGCTTTTCTTCATAGCTTCTAGGATCATCACCATGATCATCTACTCCCCACTAAGTAAGATTCAAAATCTTGCTCATGCTAGGAAGCTTCCCATATCTCTACGGAGGTTTAGACGATTCACAGAAGACTTTCGTCTGAACCTTCCATAGTATACATCAGCGAGGTTAGTGGACGTGGCCAGTTCCTTGCCCAAACAATCTCAAAAGGGGTTCTTGGCTCTTCGAACTCTTCCCTTAAGTTCAATATTTCTTCAGCGCCGCCTCCTTCCTCCAAGAACTCGTTCTCTTCAGGAAGCGCAGCATTTCTACTTAATCCAAACTCTTGATCACACTGGGAAGTAAAAGCAATATCCACAAACTATCTTTAGGATATCGATAGAACCACCCTTCTCGGATTTAACATCCGACTTATCAGTTTAACCCAACCGGAATTTAACATAAGCTAGGCGCCCCAAATCTTCATATAATTTAGACTTGACGTTTTCCATGCCACCATATCTCATACGGTTTGTTTTACGGACGAGTTTTAGATGGGACCACCCTTATTAAGGATGTGTGCATAGCGGGTATGGAGAAAGCGATACCCCCAAGCAAAGACATTGGAAGGTAAAGTCTGCAAAACTCACCATCGATCGTACCATATCCAATAAGGATACGATTTCTCCCACCCTTTAGACACTCCATTAGGCAGGGTGTATAAGGAGGAGGAGTCAAGGTTGTGAGATAATCCCATTTTCTTTAAGAACTCTTGAAACTATGTACTCAAGTATTCACCCCACCCTGCGATACCGATCGTAGTATTTTAATACTCTTTCCGAGTTGATTTTCTACTTCATTCTTGAATTCACAGAATTTTTCAAAGGATTCAGATTTGTATTTCATTAAATACAAATACCCATATCGTGACACTATCATCTGCAAGGTAATGAAGTATTCAAATCCTCCCCACAGCTAAAGTACTAAATAGGTGGTTACATACAGCCATGTATGTGAGTTCTGGGGAAAAGTTCTTTAGCTCGATCTTCCTTTACTTTTAAGGGGGAGACTTGGTGCATCTTTCCACCTGAGACATGATTCACGAGTTGATAGGGTTGGAACCCAATGAGTTTAGGATCCCAGCTTTCTCCGGAAGCTTTGTATTAATCTTATCTCTCCTATATGACCCAATCTATGATGCCATAGAATTTTAGGATTTGATTCAGATCGAGTTCTTTTTATTAGAAATGGTATTGATTGAAGACATAGTCATTCAATTCTAAGACATACAAACCATTTGTATTCACGGGCCCCCACCTTTACCAACTAAAACATTTCCAAAATGTATTGAACATTAACATTTCCATTAAACGATGCAGCATAACAACCTGCTTTTACACAAAGTAGAAATAGAAATGATGTTTCTAGTGGCTTTTTCAAAGTACAATACTTAAACAAATTCAAAACATATCTGAAGGTAGTCTTAGTTTGGGCAAGTCCCCATGGCCTCATAACTGAACTCAGTACCCCAGGGTTTGCCATTCTCGGGGAAATGATCTTGCCCACCCTTTATCACCCTCGGAACTAATTACGAGAGTACCCACCTGACAAAGACATACAAAGCGTGTGATGTTCTTGCTTGAATCCCTAATATCCAGAATGACTATCAGAATTAACACAACAATTCATATTCAAGAATCATAAGACATTGTTAGATACTGCTTTTCCTTTGCCTTTCTTCAGTATCGAGGTATTGAGGGACGAGTTCCTGCTTCCAGTTGTCCATCTTTTTCCCTGGGACGTCGGGAAAGGGCATTTTCCCTTTGCATCGCCCTTTCTGCTTGCCTTTGCCCACCGCTTCTTGACTATTAGGTTGAACTTGGGTTCAACTTTTGACCCCTCTCTTTGAGTAGCACTTGGGGCTTTTATGCCCCTTTTACTACTGGGAAGAGGCGGCAAAGACATCCTCATGTCCGGGCCCTTTCACGTTACATTACTAGCTGTGAAATTCTTTAAGCTCATTTAGCGGATCCCCAGAGGGGTTTCTCTCAATCCTATTGAGATTGTAGTTAGTTATAAAGCAAGGTTTATAACTTGGAGGAAGGGAGGTTGTAGAATCAAAGGAATTCACTTTAGTGATGCAGGCATAGACCACCCCATATCCATCCGAAATCAGTCTAATCCATTGATCATTTTAAGAGTATGATCATGGAGGTTCCCCTTCCCACCCTTAACTTCATGCTAAAGAGGGATGCACACAATTCATACTCAACCACATCTTGGATTTTAGCTATACAACTCTTGTAAACTACGGGAGGGATATCATAAGCATTTGAAACCTCTTCATGCTTAGTTTGAAGTTCTTTCTTTATTCATGGAGGCTAACATGTAATTTTTAGCCCTCCTGCTATCCTCTCTCCACTTTTCAAGAGCATCAAGCTCACGGCCTTCAGGCTGGAGCATGGAAGGTCCGGGAATATCAAGTGGAAGAGGTGCTTCTAGGACATAACAATTCTTTCAAAATCTAGAACTTAATTCTAAGATTTCTTAGCCAATCTTTTAGGTTGGGAGGGTCCGGTTAACATGTTATTGTCCATTGTCCTTAGGAGGGAGAACATTCTTGGCCATTTTTCAAGGTTATTTATCACAAAGATGAAAGCTGCAAGAAAAGAAAAGTAATTTTATTAGTGTCTTGTAATCTTTTTAAACCTTTTAATGCATAAGTCAAATTAGCTCCCCACTATTTTATTCGAGTCCTACACTAAACCCTTAAATAGGATCCAAAGGAAATTTTAGTTGGATTCCCAGGAAATTTCTTAGTGGGGGAAGGTCAATTTCTTATCTTTAAATTCAATTAACCACATAAGCAGAATTCTTGGTTAATTCCAAGGAAGTCTAATAAGTAGGAAACTCTTTTCCTTTTATGTCACTATGAAGGTTTGGATTGCTTCATATTCCTTGTCCTAGCTTGGATGCACCTCACATAATAGAATTCTTGGTACCCTGAGGCTAGATTAAATCCAAAGAACCATTAGTACTTTCTTAGGATGGCATTTTCATCATGTCCTCACATAATAGAATTGCAAGGTCAAAGGGTGAAAAATATGGCCATCCAAGAACAAGATCAACTTAATTCTATGATATAAAGATTGTATCCCTCACATAATAGAAATCTTGGGATATTAAAATTTATATCAAAAGGGAATTTGATTCCTTATCCCACAATGGGAGACTTGGACTTGGATTTAATAATTTTTGGAAATTGGGGAGATTTAGGTTTAACCTTTAGTTAATTCATTTTAGCATGCCATATTTAATTAACAATTCATACATACTCACATATATGCATAAATTAAAGCATGTGGGTTGACCATGGGGCTTTTGAAAATACATCCTAAAGGCAACTATTTACCCTAATACTATATCTTGATTGGATCGTCCATCCGGATGCTCTTCGGTTCTCATCTAGCCGATTCCATTACATATTGGATCTTAGGCACGCATGCCCGATTAAAATAAATAAATAAAATTTAATTATTACAAGCCATTTAATAAAAGAATATTACAAATACTTTTGAATATTTTGAAAACCAAATGGCGCCCATGATCAACCCTCTAATCTAATATTCATTCATCACATAAATAAATATTAAACATTCATATCAAATATAATAAACAATTATTTAAAGGCATGAATATAAATATATAAATATATCTCATATATTAATAGATATTATATATATATTCATGTGGTAATTTAATTATAACTTTGGGCCATGCAACAATTACACATTTTATAGGAATCATTACACAAACACTTTTGTCATATTCCACCCAAAGATATACTATTTAATTGTTAGCATCATTTCAATACTTTTCACAAAAGTCATGCATGACATAGATAAGTGGGTTTTATTACTCCAAGAGTAATCATTTTATGACACAAGTTACTTTTAACTAAAGTAATACTTTTTATGACATATTTATCTTTTCAAAGACAATCATGCTATCTTGCATCATCATTTTTGAAACCATTCAAACAACCAAATTATTACATTTCAAAAATATAATAATTTATGCCATGCAATGATGCATTATAAGATAATTTAATCAAATTAAACATCCTACATTAAATTTACCACAATCATATATAATATCATAATTCATCATATGAATGAATAATCCATAACTTTATGCTAACATCAAATTCCACCACTAAACACTTGCAACATTTGCATACACTTCATGCAAAAATATACTTTAATCAAATTAAAGATAACACATTTAGCATGTCAAAGCACAAACCATTTAATCAAAGTAATGGAAATGAACATGCATGAACATTTTTCTAAATGAATCATCATGCAACATTTCCTAAAACATCATTCATCAATACATGAATGAAATGACATTTTTATGGCAAAACTAGTCATGGCGAAAATGACATATATGCATGCATGTAGTTTTCAACACATTTCATGCAATAATCATCATCCAAACATGCTTTAAATCATATTCTAACATACCCAAACATATTAGAGCAAGAAGAAAAACATGTTTTCCAAATATCAAGAGATGGCCGAGACATACACATGCATCAAACATGCTTATTACATCAAACAACTCATCCAATACTAAGGCATGCTCATTATAACCATTATCATCATTCAAACATATAAGAATGAGAAGAAGAATGAACATATACCTCTGATCTATGTATGGCCGAGACATGCATGTAAAGATCTACTATGAAAAAAAAAAATATTTTTTAACCATATCACTAACATGCAAACTCAACCAAGTTTGATGAACATATGAACACATGGAAAATGCCATTTTAGTTTATAAATTCGACATGCAAGGAGCTTTTAGCTCTGATACCATTTGAAAGATCAGCATGCATGCATGAAGAGTGGTGGAAATGGAGAAGAAAGCATAAAAAAATTGGATTCAAAAAAACGGTTTTCAAACAAAGCTTGGATATGAGATTATACCTACTCCTTTGCTTTGGATTGATGAAGATTAGCTTCAAACGGATGAAACCTCCACACTTTAACACCACCTTGAGAGGATTAGAGTGGCCTTGGCTAGGGAGAGAGGCTTTTTAGTTTGTGTTTTAGTGAACAAGTGAATAATGAACAAAAATGCAACCTTTTGCACTTATATATACTTGGGCTATTTTGCAATTATTTATTTTTCACTTCCAAGCCCAATAAAATCTTATTTTATAAAGGGACCCCACGAATTTAATATGCTACGCTTTGAATAATCAATATTATTCAAGGGCCCATGTAAACTAAACTAGTTTACATTAACAACCCAAAATTTACCCTTTTTACCCTTTAACTATTAAAAGGTTATTTTTGTTCATCTCATTAATCTTAACACTTTAAGATATAATAATTAAATATAATTAATTATTGCTTGACCATTTTAACCCTTAAAATGTCACAAATTGTTTTCTATGTAACTATTACTATAGAAATCCCGTTATTAACCTCGGAAGGTGCTAGCCCTCTTCGGATAATCATTTCTCTCTCTCATCATTCTCTAACTTCTCAAGGCTATTGGTGTGACCATGTAGGTCCACCGTGGATTAGCCGTGAGCCGATTCTGATGAATCCGGAAACCCATCCCGGAGGCCCAACGACTATGGTAAACATCTAGCAATGTGCCATAGTCCCTAAACCACGATGAAGAAATACTTCATCGAACCCATTTCGATCATACGTACCATGCGGTAAAGTCCCTCCATTGAGATATCCTAATTGAGTATGGATTCATGGGCGTCAAAATCCTAAACTTGATCTTCTACCGAATCATCGATCAATATGTTCGGAACTCGTCATCACAAACTTGCTTTTGTATGACTAATAATAGACTCTGGCCAGAGATTCAATTTTTCGACATTTATCGATGTTCGTCTAGGAACTCGAATCCGGATGGAGTCGGTACTCGATCCTATATTTCGAGTCAATGGATCCCCTCTTGACCATCGTTCGTTTCCGCATATGAACAACGCATGACCAAATAGGCTTTATTGTACGAAACATGATTAGTCTCGTACTTATACATCGTATGAACCATACGCATCCATATCGGATCCGACTACAATGTCTCAGGTCAAAGGACTACATCGTACCTTTGATATAACCAAGCGATAAATCATTGACTACATGCTTTTCCAAGTGATTTGTCGTTATTCGGTCACATTCGAAAAACAGTTCACCAACCGTTAATCCATACCAATGCCCCAGTGACATGACTATCATCGTCATCCGTACTTATATCAACTCATGATATCTTTGGAAGCATCCGGTATGCCTACCCGTGCAATATAGTTGCCCAAATTTATATTGCTTCCGTAGGAACTTCTTTTCGATAATTCATTTACCTATTAAATGAATCATCTGGACAATTCATATACATACTTTATTTTAAATGCATGAGTGAATAAAGGAAGCAATTTACATATATGAATTGAAGAACTCTTTCTTCTATTATTTATGATATATATAGATACAAGACAAAATGCTCTGAAACCGACAACACGAATGGTTTCTAGGGCATACACTAATATACACTAACAAGTCACAGGCGACGTGACTCCTCGATCTCGTCTTATGTTAGTCGCGAGGTGACGTGACTCCTTGATCTCGTCTTATGTCAATCATAAGGCGACGTGACTCTTCGACCTTGACGTATATCAACTATGAAGCAACATGATCCTTTACCTTCAGCGAAAATCTTGCTAAGTGTAAACAGGTCGTGAACCTCGGTTAAGATCAGAATCATCGTTATGGCACTGAATAAGGTCTAAGAATAGGTCGTTGACCCTTAGAATAAAGATCATTTCAGGTTGCCTACGTGGGAATGTTTTCCCAACCTCTTTGCAACCAGGTCGGATCGACCAGTATCTCTTTAAACACATCAAATCAAGGCATAATTATGTAGTTTCCAAGGTTCGATTCTCAAACCTTAAAAACTAGGGGACTTATGTTATGCCTGGAAAAATAGGGTTGACGTAGAGCCCTCTTAGCGCAAGCGGTTATAACTAAGGTAGATCCCTGTGACCCATTCGAGACGCAAACCACCATCGCTGGCGGCATAAGCAGCATGCTTCTACCAGTGTAGTGGGTGTCCGCTAGAATGACGAAAGGCTAGAGGTGCTCCACGTGTCTAATCCCTGCACACGTCAAGTAAATCACTCAAGCAAGTGAGTAATAGGACACAAGGAAGGATTTGCACGGTAGTCTAACCCACTCCTAGATTCAGTAATCATTACCTTAATTCATCCCACTATAAATAAAGGGCTCCTCTCCCGTTTGTGGGATTAGCTAATTTCTCTCTGGAAATAGCACATATACTCTCTCGCTTTTTCTCTTGTAATCACTTGTAAATCAGCTCGTTCAACGCAACCTGACCTCATATATTAATACAATACCAATGGACGTAGGATTCGCTTACTCAAGCATCCGAACCACTTTAAACATTGTTTCTCCATCTTTTATCACTCCAATACCCCCATGCACGTGTGTCTTTTGAGCCAGCTCAGCATTTTCCACGTGCGATTAGTTGGTGTCAAAATCAAGCATCAACAATTATATATATAATTAAGGAAATAAATTACATTTAATTGTCTTATTATGAAATGATATAAATATCTTTAAGTAACATTGACTTGAAATAAATTTTTTTTTTTAAATTCAAAAAAATTTGAAAAATTAAACTATTGTTGTCAACGACCATAATCAAGTTAATGTTTGTCTAAATCTGCGTAACCCATGCAGCCATGCTAGCGCCTAAGCAGTGGTTGCGCTAGGCAAAAGTAAGTTCGCTTATATTAGAGGTAGTCATGAGAACTCTTATCCGATCGATAGTTCTAAATCTCGGAGGATTAATTGAGATACATGTAAGCTGGCTTGGACACCCCCGATCATTTAAAAAAAAAAAAAAAATTTGTTTATATTGGTCACCTTCTTCTTTTCCATTTTTTTTTTAAAGAAAAACTTATTTGGTATGTGTCAACTTTTTATTAATCTCCTTTTAAAATTATTTTACTCAAAAATGTTTTGTTAAATGAAAAGTATATTCATATGTGAAATTACTACTTGATACAATAAATTGGATAAAATTATGAGAGAGAGAGATATATATTTTAGAGTTGTAGCTAGCATACGCACAGGTCGTCTGACTGCAGCCATTGGTAGTGGTTGCTCAATGTTAAAGGAGTAATGTTACATTACAATACTTTTTTACACCATTTTTATTACATCATGAAGTGATATATGTCATAACCATATAAATTCTATTACAATATTAAAAATTCAAAATAATTAAAAATTTATGTGATTGTGACATATGTTGCATCATAATGTAATGAAAATTGTGTAAAAGAGTGATATAAGTGTATCATTATTCATGCTAAAGAGTCTGAACCATCACATGCCATAGGTGGACATGTGACATTGTTTGGTAATTTAAAATTCTTACAATCAAATGAACAATTCCAAATCTCATCTTGACCCAAAAAAAATCTGGTTTTATTCCTATTAAATGAAAACACCGGAATCACAAATTTTCATTAATGATATTTTTATGATACCCAATTTAATTCATTTTAGCTGTTACTTTATTACTAATTCTATGTAATTTAATTAATTTGGTGTAATTTAATTAGATAATGGATAAGTAAGAAGACCAATTCTTTGCTCGTGGCATCTCTCCGCTGAAATTCACGTGGGTGCTGTCAGATTAAAATACCTCTACTCCAAGAAACCAAGCAAATCGAACAAACAAATAATTTTTTTTTTTTAAATATTATTATAAGATAAGCTTAAAGAGTTGGGAATCCAAAGGCAAAACATATTCCCTTGAAAAAGTCTCTGACAAACAATAAACTATATAAAATGTGGGTCAACGCATATCACCCTGACAAAAAAATAATCAAGATTATAATAAGGGAGAATAACTTAACACATATCCAAGGTTTACCGAAACGATAAGTCAGTATCCAAAAGGTTTTGAAACAATAAATAGGTACCTTCCGTCATGTTCTGTTAGTGATTTTCGTTTGATAATAGTGAAAAAACTAAAATGCCCTTGAAAGTTTAATATTTTTGTTTTTTATAAATTTAAAATTTTCTAAAAGAACCCCCTAGGTTTGCTAATTTGACTAAATACCCCAATATATAAAAATTTTATAAAATAACAAAAATACCCCCGCCACCCATGATGCATTCGGCCACCACCACCGGAATCTGGCCGGAAAATTGTGTTACGACACAGAGACGTCGGATTTGTGTCGTAACACAATTTTCTTGCAAGATTCCAACCTCGACGGCCAGATCTGGCCTTTTCCGGCTAAATTAGCCACGGATCTTGCCAGAAAATGCTAGATCTGCGCGTTACGACACGGAATCGATGGAGTGCCATGTCGTAGCACAATTTTTCCGGCTAGATTCTCGCGATGGTGGCCGGAATCTGGCACTGCAGGTGGCAGGGGTGTTTTTGTTATTTTATAAAATTTTTATATATTGAGGTATTTAGTCAAATTAGCAAACCTAGGGGTTTTTTAGAAATTTTAAATTTATAAAAAAACTAAAATATTAAACTTTCAAGGGCATTTTAGTCTTTTCACTATTATCAAACGAAAAATCACTAACGTATGACGGAAGGTACCTTTATTTGTCGTTCAAAACCTTTTGGATACCAACTTATCGTTTCAAAACCTTTTGGATACCAACTTATCGTTTCGGTAAACCTTGGGTATGCGTAAGTCGTTCGACCTTATAATAATGACAAAATGAATTTCGATTATTAGACCTATGATAGAATAATACTACACATATAATATTTTCATATAATATTATGTGATAAAAAATAATTGAGTAAAAGTTTAATTTTAATTTAAAATCAATTAATTATATTCTACCACATAATGTTATATAAAAAATGTTGTATAAAATTATTGTATGTATAGTATTACTTTATTGGGATATTTGATGTTGAAACGCAAGTTGGTAGCAAAATATTTTCTCAAGAAAACATTTTTGAAAAGCACTTTATTTGATTAAGTAGCTTCACCGAGAAGCATTTATATAATCAAAAGGGACGTGCTTCCCATAAAATATGGAGTAAACGATTCTTTTCCCACCCAAATGATGGCTTCATGACACTTTTTCACCTATAATATTTTAAAATATCACTTTATCACCCAAATTTATATTTTGTTTCCGATTCCGGTATCGTTACGATCATCAATTATCAAAATTCTTCAAACTCTACTCCCGTCGACCCCACTAATCAGCAATCGAATGATCAAGGTTTGCACAACCGTTCGTCCTAAGTCAAATTCTGATAAATCTCAATCACCAAAATCCAATATTCCACCACCAAAAAAGTCATTGACCTCATCTCATCAAAAGCCTCAACTTGACCGAGTTTGCTCTCTGTTTATTACAAGAATGTAAACTTGAACAGTAAAATGATATTTTAAAAATCTGTGGGTGGGAAAGTGTTATTAAGGCATTATTGGGGAGAGAAGAAGTCATTAACTCCTCAAATATGAATTGCTCAAAAATTCAAATTTTGTAATGAAGATTGTTGGACATACCACGAAGCAATCTCTTTATCTAATAATTAGAAATGTTATTGGTTAAATATCATATATCATTAAATTAAAAAAACGTAAATATTTTTTTAACTATCTTATGTTAATCGATCGATGTCATGACAATTAAACGATCATTATACAACGACTAGGATGAGAAGTTGGTCGTGGGTAATATTACTAATATACCAACAAAAGTTAAACTATTAGGTTAACAACAAGTTTGCAAGATGGAATACATGGAGAATGATGCATGTGATATTATAACATGTATATTCATAGTTTGAAAAAAATTTCAATCAAATTGAAAATAAGTAAGGTATAACATGTTACCTTAAGTCCTTAGCAACCTTGGAGACTTTTAATTTCAAGAGAAACTAAACAAAAGAGTATCCACACCAAGGTAGAAGAAGAATTAGGCCAAGAGGGATACTTAGGGTTCTTAGAGATTTTGATCTCTACACAACAATTGATATATCATTTTCTTCATATATGTAGCCTTGTAAACAATTCAATAATTGTTTTGGACTTCCTTAAACAATTCCATAATTGTTTTTGGAGTTGTAAATAATTCCATAATTATTATGAAGTTGTTACACTTCTTTAAATAACAACATTGGATTAACATTTAATCACAATTAACAATTTAACTCTTAACTCTTAAATTGTTCACATAACAATTGAACCCTTAAATTGTTTATATGTTTACAATTACAACCCATTATTAAATCCAATTTAATATAAAGAAAATGATTGATTATGAATGGAATTTAATTCCAATTCGTAATTTAACTCTTAAATTATTCATAATAACTAAAATAGTCTTCCATTGAATCCAATTCAATGATAATAATATAAATAACTTTATTACCCTTGGTAGGTGCTAGCCAACCTTGGATAATCAACTCTCTTTGGCTATTTCTCCATTCTCCTTAGTTTTTATGTGTGATCTCTTAGGTTCACTGTGGCCTAGCTGTGGGCCCAATATCACAATCTATTTCGATATGTTTTGTCATAAATCTTTATGAACAAAACTCTCACTGATTATGGTAAGCATCTAGCAATGCTCCATAACCCTTAAGTCACAATGAAGATATACTCCAATGAACCCTTTTTATAATCATACACGTTGTATAATCAAATTCTTCCATTGTCTAATCCCAATTAAGAATGGATTCATGGTATGTCAAAATCCTTATCTTAATTTTATATTAAATTGATAATCAATACATTTGGAACGTGTCACCAAGAAACAACCTTTCAAGTAACATTTTATATACCCCGAACGGAGATTTCCCTTTTCCAATGTATCTTGACATTTGTCTAGGAACTTGATATCAATCTATACCAAGTCAACTAATGGAGATCAAGGTGCTGACCAAGTTGATGTTCCCAAATATTCTCAAGATCCTTTGCAAGGAATTGGCAGTCCAATGACTAGGGCAAAGACAAAGAGGATGAAAGAGGTTTTGCAAGGCTTGATCATGGAAGTGTAATACAAAGAGGCTGTACTAGAAGACTCTACGACTAAATTCAAAGATTTCCAAAGCTTCACCAAGGATGGCCTATTATCTTTTTATGCAAGGGGTAGATTCGGAAGATCAAGTTGGATGTAAGGATTAATTTAGGAATTAATTTTCATTTATTTAATCTTGGGTTTTTTTTTATGTTTTAATTATCAATAGATTCTTTAGTCTTTTATTTATTCAATGTTTATTTAGGCCCAATTCGCTTGTAATTAGGCCCAACCGTTTTTCAATTAGCTAGGGTTTTCTTTTAGGGTTTGTTGCTTATAAAAAGGGGCAGCCATGTTATTTTTTGGAGGACAGATTATTATCAATTGAAGTTTATTTCAGAAAGCTATTTGCTTTGCCTTCTTGTGCTCTTGATTGAATGCTTGAATCTCGACTTATCAAAGGGAGTCATTAACCTTTGTGGCATCTCAAGATTAGGGTTTTAAGGACTTAGTTTCCTTAGGGTTCTAATTTGATTATCCTCAACACGTTCCTAGCAAAACGACTTGTTCCTATTCCATCATTTGGTATCAGAGCTTTGGTTGCTGGAAACAGGTTATCTCTAACACTCTTTGTCTGCGTTCTTGATTCAAAAAAAAAAAAATTGAATTCGTCTTTTCATAGTTCTTTTGCGTAAAAAAAGAGGCACAAAAAAAGAAAAAAAAAAAGGAGAACAAAGTGGCAATTTCGTGTTGTTAAGTTTCTCATTCTTGTTCTCTTTGCGAAGTATCCTATTTTTTTGTTGAATTAGTTCCCTTTATTCTGTTCTAGTTCCCTTTTTATTCTGTTCTAATTTCCCTTTATTTTTGTTCTAGTGATTGTTTCAAGCATATTCAAGTTTGTTTTGTGTCTTTTGCTTTCTTAATCATTTAGCGTCAATTTCAGTGATTTCTTTTACATGTCTTTTGCTTCCTTTTAGAGTTTTCTTATTTTTCTTGGTTCTTTAGAGTCATCTTGGGTCTTTCTTTCTGTTCACCGTTTGCCTCAACTAAGTTTTTAAAGTTTTGATTTTTGAGACTATAACCATCTAACCGGTTTCTTTTTGAGATTTGTTTAATTCTTTGATTCTGTTAAGAACATAAAGGGGGCCGGCTTGGCTTTGAGTGGTAAAAGGCAAGAGAGATCATCATCAAGAAAAAGCCAAGATAGTGTGAAACGTGAAGGATAGCAATCTAATTTGAGTGCAAACACGTGATAGAGTGAGGAATAACACCTTTTATTTTATTTAATTTTACAGGTTGAAACCGTGAGTAAGGAAGGAGGAGAACCACAGGAGGTCGACATGAAATTCTTCATCAAGGTTGTTAATGACCAATTTAAATTGTTGAATGCGAGATTGAATGATTTGGAGTCCTCTTCCGCTTTTAAATCACATAGAAGACATGAGTTCGACAAAGAAGACAAAGATGATTCTGAAGTGGAGAGAACAAGTTATAAACGAGCCAAGAAAGTTGACTCCAATGGAGATAACAATATAGGCAATATAAAGATGGCAATTCAGACTTTTTAAGGAAATAATGATCCTGAGCTATACTTGGAGTGGGAAAGAAAGGTTGAGCACGTATTTGATTGTCATAATTACTCTAAGGAGAAGAAAGTAAAGCTATCAGTTGTGGAGTTTACAAATTATGCAGGTATATGGTGGGATCAATTGGTGATCAATAGGTGCGGGGAATGGTGAGAGGCTCATTCGGTCATGGGAAGAGATGAAGTTGGTGATGCACAAGAGCTTTATACCTAACCATTACTACAGAGATTTGTATAGGAAGTTGCAAGGGCTGGTTCAAGGTTCCATGATTGTAGATGATTATTATAAGGAGATAGAAATCGCCATGATTAAAGCAAACATAGAGGAAGGCAGAGAAAGAAAGAATAATGGCTAGATTCATTACCGAATTGAACAAGGAGATTCGATGTGGTTGAGTTGCAACATTACGTAGAAATGGAGGAGCTACTACACAAAGCCGTTAAAGTGGAGAAGCAAATCAAGTCCAAGAGGTTCAAATCTGGTTCTTCCTTTAGCTCTCCGAGGAGATCAAATTGGAAGGACAACAAAGGCGCCTTCAAAACAAAAGAAGAAGCAAAGTTGAAGAATTCGGTTGCTGTTCCTAAAGGTAAACTCGAAACTAAAACTCTTACTAAGTCATGTGATATTGAGTGTTTTAGGTGTCAAGGATTCAGACATATTGCTTCCGAATGCCCAAACAAAAAGGTTATGGTTGTACGGGAAAATGGAGAAGTCGAAAGTGCTAGCTCAAGTGACGATAAGATGCCACCATTAGAAGGATTACGATGTTGAAGTGGAAGAATCATGCATGGTGACTTACTTGTTATAAGGAAAGCCCTGAGTATATAACCTAAGGATGAAGGAGATGAGGAGCAACGTGAGCATATTTTTCACACAAGATGCCACGTGAAGGATAAGGTATGTACGTTTATTATTGATAGTAGAAGTTGTACTAATGTTGCTAGTACTTTGTTGGTAGAAAAGTTGAATTTGAAGTGGAAGAAGCATCCTAAACCGTACAAGGTACAATGGCTGAATGACTATGGAGAAGTGAAGGTAAACAAGCAAGTTCGGGTTCCTTTTTCTTTTGGCAAGTATGAGGATGAGGTTCTTTGTGATGTGGCACCGATGTATGCTAGTCATATATTACTTGGCCGACCGTGGTAGTTTGATAGGAGGGTGTCTCATGATGGGTACAAAAATCGTTATTCTTTTGTAAAGAACAACCGAAAAGTTGTATTAGCCTCTCAAACCTTTGCAAGCTTATGAGGACTAGATTAAGATAGCAAGAGAGTGCAAAAGGAGAGAGAAACAACAGTGTGAGCAAGAGGAAAATATAAAGAGAGCAAGTGAGGTCGAGAGGAAAAATGGAGAGAAAAGTGAGCAAAAATGAGAGAAAAATTGAGCAACATGGAGAGAAAAATAAAAGAATGAGTTTACTTGCTAAAAAACATGAGGTTAAGAGTGTAATGATGGCGAGGCAACAAGTACTTGTACTTATGTTTATCTTTCTGCTAACGACCTTAACTCATCTTGGCCTAGTGTTATCGCTTCTTTATTGCAGGAATTTGAAGACCTATTTCCTAAAGAAATTCCCCATGGATTATCTCCTCTAAGAGGAATTGAGCATCAAATAGACTTCATACCTAGTTCCGCCATACCAAATCGACCTATTTTATAGAGCTAATCCCGAGGAAACGAAGGAGATACGAAGGCAAGTGGATGAGCTGTTGCAAAAGAGATTTGTAAGGGAGAGTCTCAGCCCATGTTCGGTTCCGGTCTTCTTAGTCCTACAGAAAGATGGAACATGGCGCATGTGTGTGGATTGTCGAGCTATTAACAAGATAACGGTAAAGTATAGACATCCTATCCCCAGATTAGATGATATGCTTGATGAATTGCATGGTTCTCAATTGTTCTCTAAAATTGATTTAAAGAATGACTATTATCAGATTCACATGAAAGAGGGAGATTAATGGAAAACTGCATTTAAAACTAAATATGGATTGTATGAGTGGTTAATAATGCCTTTCGGTTTAACTAATGCACCTAGTACATTCATGAGGTTAATGAACCATGTCTTGCATGCTTTCATAGGAAAATTTGTGGTAGTTTACTTTGATGATATTTTAGTTTATAGCAAAAATTTGGATGAACATGTGAAACACTTGCATCTTTGTGTTTAGTGTGTTGAGGGAGCACCAATTGTATGCTAATCTTAAGAAGTGCATGTTTTACATGGAATTTGTTGTGTTTCTTGGATTTGTTGTTAGTTCGTAGGTATTAGTGTTGATGAAGAAAAGGTAAGGGCAATAAGGGATTGACCTACACCTAAGAATGCGAACGAGTGAGAAGTTTTCATGGTTTAGCAAGTTTTTATCGAAGGTTTGTTAAAGATTTTAGTTCTATTGCTGCACCTTTGAATGAACTTGTTAAAAAGAATGTTGTTTTTAAGTGGGATGATGTGCATGACCGGGCTTTCAAAACTTTGAAAGATAGGCTAACTAATGCACCTTTGTTGTGTTTGCCTAACTTTGATAAAGCTTTTGAGATTGAATGTGATGCATCTGGGATTGGAATAGGAGCTGTTTTGATGCAGGATTCCAAACCAATTGCTTATTTTAGTGAAAAGCTAAGTGGGGCAGCGTTAAATTATCCTACTTACGACAAGGAGCTTTATGCATTAGTGAGAACTCTTCAAACATGGCAGCATTAGAAAAAGTTGGCTCTGATACCAAATGATGGAATAGGAACGTGTTGAGGATGATCGAATTAGAACCCTAAGGAAACTAAGTCCTTAAAACCCTAGTTAGTAAATACGCATTTTATGCACGCATTTACGTATTTTTATAAGGGCTACAGAATTAAACGCGTATAATATGAATATACGTATAATTCGAATTATTGCAAAAAAAAAAAAAAAAAAACTGAGCTTTGTTATTCACAAACAAGCATGCGGCCATGGCTTCTGGAAGAAGGTAACAGAGCTTTGTTACTAGTATTTGAAGAAGTGATCGAAGAATAAGAAGAGGAAGATGAAGGTTGTCTAGTTGAGTTGGTGGTGGAGGTGGTGGGAGAGATATTTTTTTCAAGCACGTGATTGAAGTTGATGGAGGTGTACTTGTTGGTTCTTGCTATCCACCATAACTCCGGGGAGGCGAAGAGAATGAGATTGAGATTTAGATTTTAGATGTGTTTGCATTAAGGAAATGGTGGGCGGTGGGTTTTGATTTTGGGGGAAATACAAAACAACGACACGACTAGAGGACGACGAGGCAAAAGCGATGGGAGGGCGAAGTTTTAGAATCACAAAATTGGATGGTGGGGTCGGTTCCATGTGCCTATGTGGAGAGATCTTAACGGAGGGTTCATAACGACAAACTTTTTCTACTTCTTTTAAGATCTTCCTTACATTTGTTATTATCATTCATTTTAATTGATTAATTAATATATTAAAAACAAATTCGACATACCCCACAACTTCAAATCTTTTGTTTAGATTGATGATGTTAGATTTGGATACCTTATATCTAAAAATACTATATAAATTCATGATGTCTCCTTCTAATACAAAATTAGAACTTTATATCAATAAAAAATAATGTAAATAAAATAAATGATAGCTTCTCATTTACGGCTCTCTACCGTATTAACTTAAATATATAATTAAAGGTTTATAATTTTAATATTAAAACTGAAGGTTTACTTCTTGAAACAAACACTTATATGGAAATGGAAGCAATTGATATAGTATTTTAACCAGGTAGTCCATAAAAGTATTAAAACTAAGATTGATATTGCAGTATTTTTTCAAAACGTATTATTGACAATGCACTGTATTAAATCCGTATATACCGACGTACCGTATTTTTCCTGTCCGAATTTTTATGGCGAATTTTTATAAACATATTTTTCTGTTTGCCATATTATACCCGTAAAATTCCCGTACCCTTTTTTTGCCATACCCATATTTACTAACTAGGCTTAAAACCCTAATCTTGAGACGCCAGAAAGGTTGATCACTCCCTTTGATAAGTCAAGATTCAAGCATTCAATCAAGAGCACAAGAAGACAAAGCAAATAGCTTTCTGAAATAAACTTCAATTGATAATATTCTGTCCTCCAAAAAATAACATGGCTGCCCCTTTTTATAAGCAACAAACCCTAAAAAGAAAACCTAGCTAATTGAAAAATGGGCTGGGCCTAAGTACAAGCGAATTGGGCCTGAATAAACCTTGAATAAATAAAAGACCAAAGAATCTAATGATAATTAAAACATAAAAAGCCCAAGATTAAATAAACGAAAATTAATTCCTAAATTAATCCTTGCATCTAACTTGATCTTCGAATTAATCCCTTGCATAAAGAGATAATAGGCCATCCTTGGTGAAGCTTTGAAATCTTGAATTTAGTCTTAGAGTCTTCTAAGTACGACCTCTTTGTATTACACTTCCATGATCAAGCCTTGCAAAGCCTCTTTCATCCTCTTGGTCTTTGCCCTAGTCATTGGACCGCCAATTCCTTGCAAAGGATCTTGAGAATATTTGGGAACATCAGCTTAGGTCGGACACCTCGATCTCCATTATCAACGGATCCCATCTTGACTATCACTTGTCCTCACACATAAACAACACATGGCCAAATCGGCTTATTAACACATGACATGAATAGCCCCGTGTTTATACACCATATGAACCATATGCATTTATGCAGAATCCAATCATGATATCTCAGGTCTAAGGATTAATAATACACCAGTACGATTTTATGATAAATCATTGACTACATTTTAAATGTCCATGTGATTCATCATAAATGGTCATATTTGATAAACAGTTCACTAACCGTGTATCCATGCTAATGCCCTAGTGATATAACTTTTATAATCACCCACACTAATATCATCACATGATATTCTACGGAGGCATTCAGCATGCCTACTATGTAATATTATTGCCTAATTAATATTACCTATGTAGGGAATACTTTGATGATTTTGATCTTCTAAAGATTTATATCATCCGAGCATTTCACATGTAATGCATATATATAAATGAAGCAATAAACCACATATAAAATAAGAACACTTTCTTCTATTGATAAGATAAAATGTATATACAAAATATATACATTAACATATATATACAAAACATAATGTCTTGGAACTAACGACACGATTGGTTTCTAGGGCATACAAAGTTCCCACCCAAGGTTTGGCCTAATGACAAGTTCCCACCCGAAAAGTTTCAAAATGACAGTTTTCCACCGATCCATCCAATTTTTCCAATCAATAGTTCTAAAGTCTCGGGTGATTGATTGAGATACACATAAGTTGAATCGGACACCCCCGGTCAAAAAAAAAAAAAAATTGTTTATGGTGGTCACCTTCTTGTTTTCCATTTTTTTTTTAAAGAAAAAATTATTTGGTATGTGTCAACTTTTTATTAATTTCCTTTTAAAATTATTTTACTTAAAAATGTTTTGTTAAATGAAAAGTATATTTATATGTGAAATTACTACTTGATACAATAAATTGGATAAAATTATGAGAGAGAGAGAGAGAGAGAGATTAAATGAAAGGGTTATAATTGGATTCAGAAGATTGCTTTTTATGTTTGTACCTTTTTCTGGTCCATCACTTTCCCTGCATCAATAAAACTTTCTTTCTATTTGTTATAGGGGATTAATTGCAATATGTACAATGTGGGCTACACTCATTTATTATTATTATTATTATTTTGTTATTTTGGGAAAAAAAAATTGAGATTTCTTTTGAGACATATAAGACACGATAAATGGTTTAAATTATTACTTATTTTTACAATGATAAATAATATTAGAGAAATAGTCATCTTTGTTAATTTTAATTCCTAAATTGTTAAGCTTTTGTTCAAAAGACAGTTCTAGCCATGAAATCACAAGACTTAACCTAATTGCAAAAAATATAAATGATAAGAACAAAAACTAGCCAGAATGCCTTATATTACTAAATCTAGCATGATCTAACATGGTTTAATTAAATTGTTACATCATACTAGTATATTCTAGTGTCACTAGTTAGAGAACATATTATTTGTTGTTCCAATAAAAAAGGGTATAATTGGTGAAACACTAGATTTGTTATTTAAATAAAACATTTACATTTTGGGGAATTTAAGATTATTGAGTTGGGTATCTATGTCCCAACCCTAAAAAATATTATTTGAAGGGATAATATAGCGGGGGAATACGATAGTATTTTTTATAATGCGTGATACGGTGCCGTCTTTTTTGATTTAATGGGTTCGGGTGTTTTGGTGCCCTTACAGTTGAATGGAGGGAGGGAGGTTAGTTGGAGATTTGTGGAAGTCCAGAAGGGAAATTCTACTACGGCTGCAGTACTCCAAGCGAAAAGTTTCAACGTAAAATTCTGATTTTTCATTTTCAAGTTTTAATCATTGGAAACCAAAGAGGTTTGAGTTGTTTCGAATTGATGATAAATAATTTTATTAAATGTTGGTTGCTACTCTGTTTATGAAACCACGGTATTACAAAGACTAATTTTTGAGATGATTAATTCTGTTATGCAGCTGCTGAAGTGGAGACACAACCTAATCGATACTTGTTGATTGCTACTAGTGGAGGACTAAATCAACAGAGAACTGGGAGGGTGAGTTTTTCCGCTTCAACTTCAGCTTTAGGGTTTGGTTGGATATGGTTATGGTTGGCTTGTACAATTTTTCTCAAGAGTTCCCTTGTTTGGTTTGAGTTATTACATAATCTTGACGTGTTGATAGGTTGTGGAATTCTCTGTTTCTACTGGTAGGCTTTTTCATTTGTCTTATGATTGGTGGCTGTCACTACAGCTGGATTGCTTTTGTTTCCCCCTTCAGTGGGCAATAAATGCGTTCAACTGAAAGCATCAAAGATTAGGAAAAGTCTAATGCACAAACATGTGCACTTATTGTACTGCTGCACTATGTCAAATGGGGTTTATACTTTATATGAATCTGTATATCACAGTATTACAAAGACTAATTTTTGAGATGATTAATTGAAGTTCGGAGCCTCATGTTATGTAGCTGCTGAAGTGAAGACACAACTTAATCGATACTTGTTGTGCTACTAGTGGAGGACTAAATCAACGAAGGCCCAGGGGTGAGTTTTTCTTCCCAACTTCAGCTTTCGTTTGGGTTGGATATGGTTGTGGTTGCTTCTACAATTCTCTTAAGAGTTCCCTGGTTTGGTTTGTGTTATGCCCGGAAAAATAAGGGCTGACGTGGAAAAGTCACGTGAAGGGTGACCTGCTCCCGTCAAAGCAACACGCATACGTCAGACCTGCCACATGATATGGAGCTCACACGTGTCCCTTTGCCATGCAATAAATCATGCGAAATCAGCTTGGGAAGAGAGCAATAGGGACATAAAGCGGATTATATCCCCACCCCGGACAATCACACCCAACCTGATTTAATGATAATTGCACCCGACTTGATATAAAATGAAGAAGACCCCTTCATTAAGGGGATTGGGCCATTTTTACATGAAAAAACTCTCTCTCCCTCCCTAAACAACATTTACTTTCTCTAAATCTTTTGTAAGTGGTTCCATTTGTGACCTTACCCCACTAATATCAATACCGTCCGGTGGGCGTGGACTTTTCCTTAGCATCCGAACCGTAAAAACTCTCTTTGCATTTATTTAGCTTTCTATTAAACCGTACTCACGTGTGTTCTTGACCAATCAAGCCTTGCGGCCGCGTGACAATTGAATTAGGTGCCAAAATCCAGCATCAACAATTTGAAAAGGTGCCTAGGAAGGAGGGACTTGATTTAGTGTCTACCCTTCATCAAGAATCTTTGACCTCCTGGGTGGGACAAACGGCCAAATGGCCCATGGCCCAGACCGACGAGGTCAGCCAGGCCGTGCTTGGAAGGTCCCCACAGCCCAAAGGGACACCACCCTTCCAACATACCTCTAGTTTTGCAAAAATGCTGCGGGATATCCTTGACCGGCTTCTGGCAACAAGCCCTGCCAATCGAAATTACCCAGGAGAGGTTACGACAATACTCTCCAGAATGGTCACCCAAACCCAAAGGCTGAGCGGTTTGGACCAAGGCATGTCATCTACAACGGCCGGGCGGTACAAGCCGCCAAAGGCATTTCGGCCAGTCGCCTTGGAAGCGTACCAAAGAGGCAAAGGGCCCGAAAGGCCATGACACTGCGGCCGCAAATGGGCACAAGGAAGGGTAAGCAAGTGGCAAAAAGTAAGCCCTCCCGGGCCCTCCCAAGGACCCGAAAGCGGAATACAAAAGGCACCCCAGGCAAGGTGGTCGGCAAAGGCCGAGACTTCGGTGAAAAAAATGAATCCCGGGCTGTCCCATGCCACGGTGCGGAGGCAAACCCAAGCCGGGAAAATCTTGGGCCCGTGGATGATTCCTAATCCACCAAACGTGAGCGATCCCGATCATTATCAAGCCGGGTGGCCCCACGCATGAGGGGCGGTTTGTACCAGCTGCGAGGGTGTAGTAAAACCACCCCGCACAATCCATCACCTTCACACGCCTCTAGTCGGCGTGTGTCAAGTCTTGATCGAAAATCCTTTGGCCGGGTGAGGAGGAATCCGACCATAAGAACTCCTTGGGAATCGCAACCGTGAAGGCGGAAGCTCGCACCCGGGTGGGAAAGCAGCCCCGGGGAATTAGCTCCGAATTCACATTTAAGTGGAGTTGCAGCCGAGCTCTGGACAGGTTACGGGGCAGTAAAGCGAACAAAAAGGCACGAGGTCATTTCTACATCCCCTTTTTTCTCCCGAAGTGCTAACTGCCTCCACTTCCACCGAGAGGTTCGGGAAGGTACTGGATATGCGGCGTTTGATGGAAAAGTATGATCCGCAGGATCCATTTATATGAAGTTTAACGACGATGGAGCTCCGCCTGGAGTTGGACCTTGCGAGAAATATCGTTGTTTGCCTTCCGCCCGTGGCTGACTCCAAATGAAAAGCGGTGGTTGAGGTGGCTCCGGTTTAAGGATCGGTGGTTAAATGACCTTAGATGAGCACGGCGTTCCTGCCGGCATTTTCAAGTCAATCGGAAGTTCTCAATGCCTTTGAGCTACACCTCAAGCAACATAAGGCAAAGAAGAGGCGAATCCACTGCGATCCTTACATTGGCCGCCTTCCTGGGGAACTCAACCCAAGGTGGCTCACCCCGAGAAGAGTCCATCCGAACTCTTATAATAGGCCAGGTTTGCCCTTAATTGTAGGCACAGCCAAGAGTGGTAGAGGACCATATTTCCCTCACCATATTCTGACAACCCAGTAGGAAAAGTATTCTCCGAATAGAGAATTCCATTGGCGGCCTCCGCCGGTCCGCGATCACGGCACTTCCGAGCGGTATGGTCGGGTCCGGGGAGACAATTAGGCGAGGCGATCGCAAGGAGACATTGACAATCGGCGAAAAGGAAAGGAAACCCCGCCATGAGCGAAGAAAAAGTCCTATCTTTCCCTTGTTCCCCAATCGCAGCTGTGACAAGACCCAATACACTCCCAATTGAATGTGTCCAAGTGTCTGTGATCCTCGACAAATACGAGGAGGCTAGCCTGGCCTCAGGTGAGCCCACCCGAACCAATGAAAACCCCCACCACGGCCGAGAAATAACAAAAAATGCCGTTACCATGAGGATAATGGGCATCTCAGGTAGTCTTAGGAGCTCTTAGCCCCGAGGCTATTGGAAGAGCTCATCAAGAAGGGGGCACTTCAAGGAGTACATTGATGACTCCCAAAGAAAACCAAGTGGGTGAAAAAAGCCCGTCCGTGGATGCGGCGGAGTGCGATAGTATTAACATAATTTTTGGAGGAATCCACTTCCTAGGTGGAAATACGCCGAATGTGAGAGGAAGGTATGCTCGCAAAGCACAACCATGACCCGATCAGGGGGTAATGAACAACCGGCGGGGCGACCTCCCAAAAAGCCGGGAAAGAAAAGAGGAAACCAATCACCTTGCGAGAAAGAGGTGGCTCGCTTGCCATCCTCGTGAGGATGCGGTGATCACGCCCCACTGATAGGGTGTCATAATGTCTATAGAATGCTTGTAGACAAGCAGGCGGCGTGGAACGTTGCATTGGCAAGTGCGCTTTCGATAGAATGAACCCTGGTCGGTGGCCACGAAGCGGCCTCGATGCCTGCATGCGGTTTCGAGGGGATCACCCGATCCCCGAAAGGAAGCGATCCAACCGGCCGGTCGGCCTCGGCGGGACTACGACAAGGTATTAGGGTTACCGAATTTTTGGTTGTGGGCCTTCCCGTCCCGGTTCCTTCAATGGAATCTTAGGGCGGGACCCTGCTGAGAACCTTTAGGCGATTCACTTCCATTTATTTTCATCTCAGAGATGAAGTTTCCCACTCCATCGGGGATAGGGGAGGTAAGCCGGATCGCAAAGTGCATCTCGCGAATGCTATGTAAAGTGGTCCAAATGGCCGGAAGGCCCAAGGGAAGGGCATTTCGCGATGTCACGCCATGATATAGCGTCGGCCCGGATGAGCCATAGCCCACAGGTGCAGCAGGAAGATAACATAGATCCGTGAATTGAAATCCCCAGGCGGCCCGGTTGAGGATACCGATTTCAAAGTCTCGGTTGATCCGGAAAAGTAGGCCCGAGTGCTAAAGATCGGAAGCTGTCTCAACCCTCGGCTCGCCCAAGAGCCGGTAAGCCTCTTTTAAAGGAGAACATTGGCGTGTTCGCCTAGTCGCCTTGTGAGATATGGTGGGATCGGCCCCAGGACATTATTTGCCATTCCTTTGAATGTCGGCCCGGTTTGGGAAGCTAAGCCGGGATTCGCCAAAAAAGGAGGGCGATGGATGGGAGCGGTTGCGCCCGCGCTAAAATCGAAAGTGGGAGCCTTCTTTCCGAAATGGATCCATTCGAGGAGGCTCTCTGCCCCCAGGCCCCCACCCAGGGTTGCTAACCCTGATCCCTGGTAAAGTAGCCAAATGGCAAGTGGCAATTTGTGTTAGACTTCAACGACCTCGACAAAAGTTTGCCCAAAGAGCGGCTTCCCTTGCCAAGAATGCGATCGGCTCGTTGATGCCACCTCGGGAGCCGCAGTGCTAGCTTCATGGATGCTTGCTCGGGATACAATCGAAGATCCGATGTATGGATTGAGATGAAGAGCATACGACCTTCATTGGATCGGGGCTATCTGGTACAAAGTCATATCCCTTCGGCCTGCCTCAAGAATGCGGGCGCGGCCTATCGGAGTTAGTCAATTGAATGTTCTCCGACCGGATCGGGAGGACAATGGAGGTACATGTGGATGACATCTTTGGTCAAATCCCAGGTCACCTCGAGAACATATTGCGCATCTGCGCTGAGATGTTTGACATACTCTGGAGCTACGGAATGAAGTGCAGACCTGCCGAATGTTAGTTCGGGGTATCGTTAGGAAAGTTCTGGGATATATGGTCAATCATTGGGCATAGAGGTAAACCTAGAAAAGATTCAAGCTGCGCTCGATGCCAAACCCGACTAACAGCAAAAGCAAGTCATGAGTGCGAGCGGGCGAATAGCGGCGCTTAGTCGCTTCATATCAAGGCTAACAGGACCCATTATTTTACCATTCTTCAACGTCTAAAGGCCAATAAGAAATTAGTGGACTCCCAGAATGTGACCGAGGCATTCGAATATAAAAGAACACCTTGGGAAGCACCTCTCCTCTCTAAGCCTCTTCCACGGGAGACCTGCTTGTCTACTGTCAGTGTCTCGGTTCGCGGTCGGTGCGGCACAATACGGGAAGAGGAAAACAATGGCAGGTATATTATGCAAATAGCGTCTATGAGATGCGAGATGGTATGTCAGGAGATGGAGACGACCCCAGCTTTATCTGTTCATTCGCGTCGAGGAAAGCCCAGCAGCCTTGCCCGCCCATCGATCAATATGACCTTAAAATTAGCCCCTGGGCGGTCCTCCCGAGGAAACCAAAGGCCTCGGGTAAAAGTTTGCTCGAATGGGCCATGGAGTTGAGCAGTTAGGCCTAAAGTATAAGCCGGAGTCGACCATCAAAGAAGCGGTACATTGGAACTTCATCTCGAAATTTTCCTATCTCCCAGCGAGCAATAGCCTAACGAAGTCGGGCAAAGAAAATATTAAGAACCTATCGACCTGGAACTCGTCGGCGGGGTGTCAAACGGGGAAAAGAGCCGGTGGTGCCTGTGAGCCCGAGGCTCGTTCATGGCTTATCCTCCCGATTCGGGTTTAAGCGACCAGCAAGGCGAGTACGAAGCACCGCTCAGCCAGGGTTGTGACTTGCCAAAGAAATGGGTACCACGCGATCAGCATTTACAACGACTCTATGATGAGTCGTCAGCAAATCCTAGGGGAATACCAAGCCAAGGAAGAGAACATGATCCATGCACAGAGAGGCTAAGACCTCTTTGGGGTGGTTACAGAGCACTTTGAAATGCTCAGATCCTATAGAGAGAAATTCTATAAGCGGACGCATAGCAAAGATAGCCTCGTTGGATTAGAGGCTCCGATAACATTCTGTTAAGCCGTCGATGCTCGACTACTCAGCTCGACCGAACAAGTCTTAAATGTGGCTCAGCAAGTTCTGGATGACTCCCATTGTCCAATACCTTGGGATGGGACCTTGCCCTGGCGACAAGGTCGAGGCAAGGAATCTGCCAGTAAAGATGCACTTTCGTTTCACACTCACGAGATCGGGTACATCACGGGAGAGGATTCGTGCCTCCTCCTCCAGTGTGTAACCGGTGAAGAGCGAGACTACATCGCAGAAATTCATGAAGGGATCTGCGGTAACCACACGGCTCGATCTCTTGTGAACAAGATTAATTACGTCGGGGATATTATTGTACCGAATTCAAGAAGATCGCTTTGCTTTGTCAGAAATGTGACAAGTGCAGTTCGCGAACATTCCCACGAGCCCCATCTCACAGGCTGATTACTATGTCTAGCCCCTGGCCATTTTCCATGTGGAGGATCGACCTTATCAGCCCATGCCGGTTGAAGGGGAGGGGTCAAGTATGCGTAGTCGCGATAGACTATTTCACAAAATGGGTTGAAGGCAGAAATTATTAGCAGCGATCCACGACGAGCTAAAAGACTTCATTTTCAGAACATAGTGTGCCGCTACGAAATTCCTCATACTTATCTCGGATAATGGGGAAGCAATTCGATAATGAAGAGTTCAAGCAGTGCTGCGCGGCAGTGGGCATCCATAAAAAATTTGCCTCGGTCGCGGACCCTTGTGAAATGGCCAAGTTGACCTGATCAACAAGACCATCAAGCACACTCTAAAGGCCAAGCTCGGGGTAATGCAAGGAAATTGAAATTTGACTGATCTCCCCAAAGAAGTCTTATGGGCATACATGACAACTCAAAGAACCTCCCACCTCGAAAACCCTTTTCGCTAGCCTATAGCGCCAAGCGATGATCACTGTAAGAGGTCGGGGCTGGTTCTCTTCGGAGGACTTGTACAATGAGGTCGAAAATGAAGCCCTTATGAGGCAAGTTTGGATGCGGTCAGAGAGCACCTGGCAAGGCTTCGTTAGAGGGCGCGGCTGCGGCGGCGAGCAAGGTTCTTCGACTCGGAGTCCAGCGAAGAGCCGGGTCAAAGATCTTGTGCTAAAGGAAGTTCTCCTCGGGACCGAGAGGAGGCCAAGTGCGGGGGTACTGGGGCCTAAATAGGAAGGTCACTCAAGGTCGACAAAATGATCAGACCGGGGACTTACCACCTCAAAAGATTCGCGGCTCCAAAGTACCCAGGAGCTTGGAATCCGGTCCCGAACTCAGCTCTCAGTTTTTGTTAATTTCTTTAAAGTATTACTTTGTTCGCACCGAAACAATTCGCATGTGTTACATTTGCATGTAAGAATTTGTATGTAATTGCTTATGTAAATCACAATTGTAAATTGTACATATATGAGAAAAGCGAACTGCAATTGAGAAAGAAATGTATCTTCATTTATGTACAAACAAAAGACCCGATTACAATGGGGGCGGCTCGTTACACCCAAAGAGGCACAGTCAGGATCGCGGGCGGAACCCCCTGCCTAGTCGGGTTGGTGACCAGTGCGCGGCTTCTGATAAATCCTCCTCGGCCGCTGATCGCAAAGTCGCTTGCCAACCCCCTCAGGGAGGTCGGACATGTCCGAGATCACGAGTTCCTTGCTCGGGAGTAAATAGACCCGGTGCCGGTCTGCGGCCTTTCTTCCAGCTCCTCGGCCCGATTCCACCCATTTCTTTAGTTAGGGAGGCGATTCTCTCGGCTCTCACGGAGTTCGGCCTCGAGCTCGCCTTTCTGCTCGGGAGGCCTCCTGTCTTGTTCGGCTCGGCGGCCAGGTGCGAAGTCGCACAGATCTCTGGTCCTTTTCTCAACCTCCTTGGAGAAACTGTCGTTGTCCTTTGAAAGTTCTTCTTCCTTCGCACGTCGGTCGAGTTAGATCTTTGGAAATCCTGGGTCGTAAGTGGCATCCTTTTGGCTCAGATACTGTTCGTAACCCGACCTTTGTGTTCTTTCCACTTCAATGAACTCCAAGCTCACGCTGACAACGACCTCCTCACTGTGGAGTCGTTGGACCCCACTCCCGCCGCTCCCGGCGCGTGCCTCCATAGACATCCTCGCCATAGCCAGACGCTGTGCGAGTAAGATATGAGTTAGAAATAAGTCAAGTTAAGTTTCAAATGCGACTCGTTACCTTGCTTTCCGGATGCTAGAGCGGCGTGGTCGTCGGGTCGTCGCCCGAATCCAGCAAACTTGTCATATGACTCCAATAGCTCACATTTGAGTAGGCCAAAGTATGTTGCAGAGATGTGGGCGAGACTCCTAATGAGTCTAGCACCCAGGTCGTCCTTCGCTTTGTCGGAGGTGATCGCCTCACTGCGAGCTCCTTGCAGGCCTCCTTGGAGTCCCTCCACGACCTCAAGGGCTCCTCCTCAGATTCAGTCTCAAACTCTTCGGCACGGACACATTTCCTCTTCTTGGACCTTTGGGCCGGAGCCTTACGCCTTAGGCGTCTTGGTAGTACTGGCGACCTGTTGACCCCAGTCGCATCATGCGCGGCATGAAGCGCCAGCTGACTCTGTCGGCGTGCCAAATAGGGCGCCGGCTTCGACCGCCCTCTCACCGATCGAGGAAGCGAATGGTGCTTAGCGGGGCTACCCAGACTCGTTTGGGGGCATGGTTTCTGCATTTAAGTTCGTTAGTAAGCAAAATTATTCTACGACCGAGAAGGGAACCGGTATAACACATGCAGGGTTCAACGGCATGTATCGATGAAAAAACCGTACTTCAGCAAATTCATAGTCGTCACAAGCTTCCTCGCGTCGGCTCTCCCTCGTCCGATTACTTTGAAGATACAGGCCTATGCGGGTAGGCGGTAGGCTTCGACCGATCGTTACATTAGCGCAAAGGGAAAAAAGAAAGCATGGCGTTATTATAAGCCATTCGGCGAGTAATGAACCCGTGAAAAACCTACTTGGATCTGGCAGCGATAACCCGACATAGGAAGAAGAAGAACTTTGTCTTGTAGGCCCCGCATTCTTGGGATAGCTATGTATCCCCTTTGGCAATGAAGTGAGTCGCGAAGACAATCGTACAGTCCTTGTCCCTACTCTTAACAAGGTAGTAGGCAACAGACTCACTTTGCCCGTTGGCACCAACCGCTCGCGACATCGATGTACATTGTGTGGCCCGATGACCTCGCGTTCGGCGTCATTTTGTCAGTGCGATCGAAATGATCTAGGACCGACACGATGAAAGGATGGAGGGAATCCTCCCTCCACCGCTTAAAGATCTCTTCGAGATCATTAGCAGAATATCAGTAGAGACGCGTGACGACACAGTGTGGTTGAGGAACACCTGCGCGGACGTCAAAGCCCTTTTTATTCTATCATATTCCTCAGAGGTGAGAACCGAGTAGACATCGAAATTGCGTCTCGAGAACTTCAGCGAAGGGGCAGTGGCTCCTTCTAGATGCGGATATTGATGGTTACATTCAGTCTGCAACATCGACAAACAAAAGTCATTTTAGCCATCGTATGTCTGCTTGGCGTGGGACAAATCCCTTAAACCCCACTTGATAACTCAAAAGCCGCCATCCACGGCTCAAATCCAATAGCGGCGTCACGTCTGCAGTGAAACACCGGGAATTCTGTTAGAGTAAGATGCCCTAGAGGCCAATCAATTATTGTAGAATTGACTCTTTGTAATAATGTTTATTAAAATCAATAAAAGGCTTTTTTGTTCTATATCGTAAACCATTATTATTGCAATATGTATTGATATATGTCCTTAGAATGGTAGGCCGTGTGAGGGTATCAAGTGTTTCCAAATCTTGATAGTGAGAACCTATGAGCACATATGGTGGCCATTCTGAAACTGTCCCAAAGTAGCCCTAATATTATTGAACTAAGGGCCGAGATAATGGCAGTGAAGGCTATCATAGTGTTGAGCGACCACATCGAAGGCGGTGGACTGATCTCGCTTGTCAAGGTTGTTTGGTTTGACAAGCACCGGGTGCAACACATGGGTGTTTGTTGTGGCGATTACACCCACAGGCCAAGTTCCCTTTGGACCTGGACCCACTAGGGGATTCCATATGGATGGTAACCCGGTGTCTATGGAGAACCCAAATCCTCTTAACAAGATGGTTGGTGCATGTGATCCTTAGGAAACTTGAGATCATTTAGGAGTGCCTTGTGCACCTTGGAATTGGTGTAGTTTGACACTAGCCTAAGCAGTTCTTTTCAGGCTGTCAATACGGTGGTGATTGGCTGCATCAAGGTGTATCAAGACTATGGTGGATTGGTGAGGAGGATTTATCACTCGGAGTACGAGAGAAAGTTATCTCACGGCGCGAATTCAGTATATGGCAATGACACTAAAGCGTAGCCCACGGTGGGATTTTGAGTTGTTGCTCTATCCAGGTTTATAATACGGGTCATTGGTCAAGGCCCTGAATAAATAATATCGAAGTAACCGAAGGTTGACACTACTTCTATGCCTTCGTCTCGTCGAGATAGCATTATGATAGAAAGGATCGGGTGCGGTAAGCCATATCGTTGACAATTTAGCTACTTTCTTGAATCAAATCTGTCCCAGGGCAGCCATGATGCCCCTTTAAAGGGGAGGCCCCAATCTTGGGTCTGTGTATTAAGTGGGACGGATTAATTGGGGTGTTAATCATAATCATGCAACATCCGATATGATGAGGAGCCTAAGGGTCCCACACACATAGAAGACAATTTAAGATGCAAGAAGAAAGAAGGGCGTTTTCATCTTTTAAAGAAGGGTAGGGGAAAGGGTATTTTGGTAATTTCAGTGCAATTAAATTTCTTAAAAGTGATCGTTAGCCTTTTATTTAATTTGTTAGAAAAATTAAATGGAAATTGAAATTACGTTTAAATGTGTGTTTATACATATTTAAATATATTATCATTATTGTTAAATGTTTAATATATATTTAAATTTAAATATATTAATTATTTTAATTGAGAATAATGATGGAAATTAAAATAAATCCCAAATTGGGAGTGTTTGGCAACATGGGGCGTTTGGGTTGGAGCTGACCTATTCGTATGGGATTAGGGCAAATTGTTTTTAAATATAAAAGGAAAAATTGTGTGATTTTTAAAAAAAGAGTTTTTCTTTGTAAATCAACATACACACAATGACCTCTTTTGTCTTACACTCCACAGCCATTAACTTTGTGTGCCAAATCAATTCAATTGATTTTCTTTTTCCTTCTTAATCTTGAAGCCAAAGAGGATCTAGCAAATCCCTCTTTGGTTCTTTTAAATTGTCTTCGTGTGGACTACGCGAGGTTCGATCCTACACTTGGATGGGTAGCAAGTATTGACGACAAATTTGGAGGGAGCCTTCAACGTGCGTTTGTTTCTCTTGCTCATGCTGTATATTTATGCAGATTTTATTTAATATAATTGTTAAATCATACCCTTGATCTTGGCTCATGTAAACGATCACGATATTATAATTTTTGTTTTCCATTTGTTATACGGGACCGTTTACTAGGTGGTATCGAGCCTAAGTGCAGATTTTACAATTTTTATGTATGTGTTAATAACATGTATTTGATGATAATAATATGTTGCATATTGAATGCGTAAATCTGTCTTGAAATATATGTTTTAAAAACTAAGTTAATCGATTAATTTAATTTGTTGATGATACTGTTTGGTTTGGTTTTAATGCATGATGGATTTTGTTGAGATCAATGTGTTTGATTGATTGCAAAAATCTGGTTAAATGTTTTTGGTTAGCTGTATGAGCGGTCCGGAGCTATAGATACGTATCGCTGGCATGGCCAGTGATATAATCCATCGCCGCAGCGATCGTCGTCGCCGCGGCGATGTAATCCCGCGCCCGCGTGTCGTCGTGCTTGTGGCGATATAACTCATCGCGCGGCGTCGTCTTTAGGCGGCATATGAAACAACGCTCGCCAGCGGCGACAACCGCCGCGCGGTATTCCCCTTGGGCGTGCGCTGTACCAAAACCAATGCCGCGCCCGCGTGGCATCTAACTCATAGCTCACGGCCCAGCGCATACCAAGTGTACGAGGGGTAAATACAAAGTTTCAAAACTTTTGGACCAAACGCTTCGTCTGAGTGTCGGGGTACCAACAAATTTGAGAAATTGATTGTTTGAAATGTATGCTTTGTACTTGTTTGTATATTGCATAGTGCCCGGTACACGCAGGCCTAAACCTAGAGGTGAATGTTTTAATTATTTTGAGTATGTATGGTTGTATTTTTGTAAATAGAACTGCGTGTCTGCCTTTCTCCTCTTCTCGATGTATATTCTCTTCTCATCTAATTTCACAAAGATGTAAATCGAGGTTTCTAAATTATTGATGTGAAGATTTGCCTTAATTATTTATTGTAGAATTTAGAAAGATATTTTTGTAATGTACTTGAAGTCGGAGCAAAGGGCCAGAGGCAACCATACTTGAAGACTCAAGATTTTTATTACAGGACCCACTAGATGAGAAGCCCTGAGTTCTCTGAGCTCGAAGTGGTTTTAGTTGAACATGTACGGCCACGTTTAATTTTGTTTAGAATGCATGCTAAGTTTGATAACATATGACAATGTCATTCTAACAAAGATAATAATCTGATGAGACATTAAATAACAAACCCCTCCAAGCTAAGGTATCATATTAAGTCACGAAAGCCTTCCATCCTTACATGGTTTAATCAAACCAGCATTGTTAAACCTTGTTAGCCAAAGCGAAGGGTACACTTCTACAGTTGGAGGATTAAAATGCATTGGAGTTTTCCTTAATGGTGATAGGTGGAGACTTAAAATGGCGGTTTTTGCTTGTTGCTTCAGCGAAGAAGTTGATAAACGCGTCATAGGCATAGTAGAAATGTTACACATATTGTGTATGCGTGGTGACATGTAGTGTCCACTGCGTCTGAGAATCACACTTGAGACGATGGCATGTCTTTGTCCATTGGATTGTGATTGGCTTGATGGCTTTCTCACATTTGAGGTTGATGAGAGTGGGAGCTATCAACTGGTGTGAATTAAGTTTGTTGGCCTACCTAATCAACTCATTTTGGCTTGTTCGCAAGCGAAAGGTTTGAAATGGGCGGATGGGATCTTGGTCACTAGGAAAGTCACTTGGGCTTTCCCGAGTTAATAGTGAGGGCTATTGGCTTGAGTAAAATGGTAGGGCTTCGTTTAATAAAGGAATATATTAAACAATAATAATGAACATAGTATGCGGTTACTTTTACTGCACTTGTAGATTTCACTTAGAATTTGAGCAAAATGATCCCAACATCAACTGCGACAAATCATCGAGCCCAGGAGAAATGGAATGGTGAAAATTTCGTTATTGGTATAGAAGTATAAATAATATACTTCGAGTCAAGTGAATTATACACCTTGACAGCTCTATCACGAGCCTGCGATAGTTCTATCCATGAGGCCCAGGTATGTATATGTGAAGCATACCATGATGCAAAACGAGAAATGACTAGATACATTGTGCTTGCATCAATGGCACCATTGCTGCTGACGGTAGGTGCCGGAGAAAATGGTTTAGCTTCTATTCTTCATTTTCTTCAGAAGAAATGAGAAGCATATGGTGTCTCGGTCATTATTCGGATGTAGGATGGAAGAGGGTACCAAAATTGACCGATCATATACTCAAGTGGATCAGTATATGAACAAGCTTGAGATTTTGGGATGTGGACTTAGAAGAAGGTTTAGCAATAAACCTAATATTCACAGTCATTACCGGATTCTTATTCTCCAATTTGTCTATGACTTTATTGAGAAAGATGAAGAATACCTTTTCCGAGCTTAAGTTTGTTTGAAGACTCTTGAAAGTCGGAGCATGAAAATGTCGAAACATTAGGCGTTGGTTGAAGCCAACTCAAGTGAAAAGGAAAGAGACGAGAGGAAGTCGATGGAAAAGAAGCTGTTGCCGAAAGGAAAGGTGTTTGTCCTCACTTGTAGGAATCCCGATCCAAAGCGGAGGAAACATTGCAAGGCCTTCCTAGCAAAAGGGAAGAAGAATGTTACTTCTTAAATCGGGTATGTTATTGAAGATTAACTTCTCCCATAAACATCAGTTGACCCACAAGATGTATTTCACATTTGATTGATGTGTAGGAACTTCTGGTGGTAGAGTAGATTGCTCACCGGAGGGGAAGAGGTGGTGGACCTACCAGGTTGGAAATGAAGCACGTGCTTGCTGCATTTCTTTGTAGGATCTTATCGTTTGATTTGCTTGATGGACTTGTTTCTTGGAACTTGTGGATTATTATGGTTTTTCTTTAGTTTCTAGAAATTATATATTTACTTTGTGTCCACATAGGACAAATGAGAATATTAGTTTACTAATGGATTATTGTCCATTGAGTATAAATAATATTCTTTATGGAACTATTTCATAATAATATGTTCTTAAAAAGACAACAGGATAATCTCAAAAATGACTACTATGCCAACTTTGGCAGTTGAGCTAAACATACCGAAGGAAGGAATGTGGGATAGTATCACAACTCACCCCTCTTATACACCCCACAGTAGGAGTGTATGCGGAAAGGAGGAATAGGACCTTACTTGGAACATGGGTTTAGGGTCCATGATGAGTTTTTAGTGATTTACCCGCATCATTCCTTTGGAGTTCAACTTTGTTTTGGCTGCTCGTTTTGAGCAGTATAAATCAGAAGTCATAGATAAGACATATGAGGCTATGGGTGGCGAAAGCCAACTTGTCTTATCTAAGGATTTGGGGTTACAAGCTTATGTTATGAAATTGACTTGACAGGCTGGGCCCGAAATCTGTAAAGTATCATTCATGGGGTATCCAAAGGGAGACCAAAGGATACTATTTCTACCACCCGAGGAGAAGTGCAAAATTTTTTGTTACTCGTCCCGGGTGTCTTCTGAAAGGAATATTTTCTAAGAAGTACTAGTGGGAGAAAGAAGTAGAACTCGATGAAGTTCTAGAACCCACAGGCATACTAGGCAGGGGAGGGACGGGATGTGCCCACAAGAAGTGGTTGAGGGCATCATTGGAGGTTACTCCATGACATGGATCAAGTGAACTACCTCAATGCTGCCAGGGGAGCTACGTAGATCCCTGGGAGTACACCATGGGCCAGAGATACGGTTATCTCGTGACTCAACATGGTGACGTACTAGTCTACCCAAGGCGATGAACCCGGAGAACCCTACGAAGGCTGCTATAGCTAGGATCGAGATTCCGTTAAATGGCTTGAAGCCATGAAATGCAGATGGACTCCATGTCACCAGAACCAAGTGTGGTCTGCAGGTGGAACCACTGAAGGGTGAAAACCCATAGGGTGTAAATGGGAGTTGCAAGAAGAGAAGTGACATGGATGGCAACGTACATGCTTTGGCGGCTGGTTGCCTTTGATTTCAAATTCAAACAAATTGTGGCATTGCTATGAAGAAACCTTTTATAAGGTTATGCATTAAATCCATCGGATTTGCTTGTACAATTGCTGCCATCATGACTATGAGATTTGGCAAATGGATGTCAAAATTAACTTTCTGACGGAAACCTTGAGGAGGATATGTACATGACACAGCTTAGTGGTTTCATTCTTGATATCAAACCAATAAGGTATGCAAGGTTCTGAGAGATCCATTTATGGACTCAAGCAAGCTTCGGAGGCCCTTTTGGAACATTCGTTTTTATGAAGCCATAAAAGAATTTGGTTTTATCAAGACGAAGATGAACCACTATTTGAAAGTGAGTGGGGCGTGGTGACATTCCTAGTGTTTGTATGTCAGTGACACTTTAATAGATCGGGAATATATCTAGACTGCTGATCAGGTAAGAGACTTATTGTCAAGTGCTTCTCCATGAAGGACTTAGGGGAAACAGCCTGTCTTGAATAAAGTCTCGACAGTGATCGTGTAGGTTTACTCAAACTAAGTCAAAGTACATGGACAGAGTCTTGAACATTGATGAAAAATCCAGAAGGTTTCTTCGATGGCATATAGTGTCTGTCTCTGTGAGATATGTGTCTTTAACCACAATGAGAGAGATAGAATGAAGAGGATCCCACATGCTTTAGCAAGTGGATCCATCTTATATGTTCAGATTGATATCTAAGTGTGCATTCAAACATTTTGTATGGATGTCAAGTGGGACAATCGAGCAATATGTTATGTGCCGTTGAGTGTCTTATGCATTCGGCACTTAGTAGAAGATATCAGGCCCTAAATCCAAGTGAATGACACTGGGTGAGTGTCAATGGACATTCTTAAGTGTTGAAATGGGCTTAAGAATATATATTCTTGGATTATGGAAGAAAGATGAGCTCTTTGTAAGAGAATACGGATGGTGTTATTCCAAATAGGGAAAAAGGATGATTATAGTTCGCAATTTGGGGATTACACATTTTTGTCTCTCGCTACGGTGGTATAAAAGAGCTCAAATTGGTGTACTGCAGTGGATTCTACAATTGATGCTAAGTGTACCGCATTTTTAATGCAGCCGTGTAGGCGGTTTGGATCAAGTTCATTCTGAACTTGATGTGATTTCAAGCATTGCTAATCCGGTATAGTTGTCTTTCTGATAACAATAGAGCCATTGTTATGGGTGAGCAATCTGGTCTCACAAATCCAAAGCCACTTAGTTGATTCAATCGATCTGGAAGGATCGATATGAAAGGAATGTCTGGTTGCGAGAATACCAACCCAACATGGAAAGTTTCTATTGAGCGAAGCATGATGGGCACTTGGATCATTGAATGTTGAGTGCATGAATGGTAGCTATATCTTGACTTGTGTCATTCAGGTGTTGAGGCATGAATGATTGGCTATAGTAAGTGGGAGATTGTTAGAGTAGATGCCCTAGAGCCAATCAATTATTGTAAATTGACTCTTTGTAATAATGTTTATTAATCAATAAAAGGCTTTTTGTTCTATCGCGTAAACCATTATTATTGCAATATGTATTGATATATGTCCTTAGAATGGTAAGAGCCGTGACGAGGGTATCAAGTGTTTCAAATCTTGATAGTGAGAACCCTATGAGCACATATGGTGGCCCATTCTAGAAGCGTCCAGTAGCCCCGGATTTATTATTACGAACTAAGGGAAGGGCACGGAGAATAATGGCGGTAAGCTATCATAGTGTTGAAGCGACCGTTGTCGAAAAAGGCAGGTGACTAATCTCTTGTCAAGGTTGTTTGGTTTGACAACACCCGGTGCAACACATGGGTGTTTATTGTAGGCGATTGCTGGACAAGTTCCCTTTGGGTGACCCCTTTAGAGGGATTCCATATGGATGGTAGCAGTGTCTATGGAACAAATCCTCCCTAACGAATGGGTGTGCATGTAGTCAATGGAGCTTGCCAAGAGATCTGCCAGTGCCTTGTGCACCCGGTTGGTGTAGTTTGACACTAGCCCCTACTTGCGATTCTTTTCCCGGAGTGTCAATACGGTGGTGATTGTTGCATCGAAGAGTGTATCAAGACTATGGTGGATTAATGAGAGGATTTATCACTCCCAGTGCAGGGGAGAAAGTTATCTCACGAGCGCAGGTCGGTATATGGCAATGACAAAACCTTTAAAAGCGGTTGGCCACCGGTGGGATTGAGTTGTTGCTCTTATCGATTTATAATACGGGTCATTGGTCCGGGAGCTGAATAAATAATATCGAAGTAACCCGAAGGTTGACACTTTACTTCTATGCCGGCCCCGTCTCGGGTCGAGATAGCATTATGATGAAAGGATCGGGTACCCACGGTAACCATATCGTTGTGAGGGTAAGCTACTTTGCTTGAATCCAAATCTATCGGGTGGCCATGATGCCTTGCTAGGGGCCAATCTTGGGAGTACGTATTATTAGTGAAGGCGATTAATTGGTGTTAATCGCAATGCCCGTACTTTGCCTAGATATGATAAAAGGGAGCCTAAGGGTCCCCACACACATAGAAGACAATTTTAAGATGCAAGAAGAAAGAAGGGCGTTTTCATCTTTTTTAAGGCGAAAGGAAGGTATTTTGGTAATTTCACGGTGCAATTAAATTTCTTTGGTCGTAGCCTTTATTTAATTTGTTAGAAAAAATTAAATAGAGTGAAATTACGTTTTAAATGTGTGTTAGCACATATTTAAATATATTATCATTATTGTTAAATGTTAATATATGTTTAAATATATATATTAATTGATTTTAATTGAGATAATGATGGAAATTAAAATAAATCAAATTGGGAGTGTTTGGCAACATGGGGCGTTTGGGTTGGAGCCCAAGCCTATTCCAGAAGTATGGGATTAGGGCAAATTGTTTTTAAATATAAAAGGAAAAATGTGTGTGATTTTTTTAAAAAAAAGAGAGTTTTTTCTTTGTAAATCAACGCACATGAAAACCCGCCCCCTCTTTGACAACACACTCCCCACAGCTAACTTTTGTGTGCCAAAATCAATTCAATTGATTTTCTTTTTCCCTTCTTAATCTTGAAGCCAAGAGGATCTAGCAAATCCCTCTTTGGTTCTTTCAAGTGTCTTCCGTGTGGACTACGCGAGGTTGATCCTACACTTGGATGGGTATACAAAATGTTCGGACGACAAATTTGGAGCCTTCCAGCGTGCGTTGTTTCTCTTAACTCATGTTGTATATTTATGCAGATTTTATTTAATATAGAAATTGTTAAAATCATACCCCATTGATCTTGGCTCATGTAGCGATCCACGATATTGTAATTTTTGTTTCGGCTGGCATATCTGGGAGGGACCAGATTTACTAGCAGACCCGATGCCATGGCCCAAACCAAACCAATGCAAAATAAAAGGAAAGGAGAATCTTACTCACGGGATGGCGGCGGGGCGAAACTCGTTCGAGTTTGCACGATAAGTGCCGATCGGGAAGAAAGATCTACGGTTTGCGAGTTTGTCACCTCGAAACAAAGAAATTTCGGTGGCGTCATCACGAAAAATGTGAGATTTTATATGGATCGCGAATCGTGATTTACCACCTCGGGAGAACCCGAGAAGCGACAGCCCTCTCTCTCTCCCCGTATTTAATGCGCCCCACGTCGCATTAAATACCTTGATAAGAGTCGTCGTTTCAAGTCTGCCCGTCTGATCGGGGCTATGTCGAAGCAGCAGTCAGCACATTGCATTTAATGTTCTTTTGGCTGGACAACTGCGGTAGCGTCGCGAGCATACGACAGCGTGGAACTAGGTTCATTGAATCTCTAACCCAAAGATACAGAAAAGAGCGTCCAACAAATCCGTGTACGCTAGGATGAAGGTTGTCGAGTCGACTTAGGCAGAGAATGCGCGAGATCATGCCTGAGTCATGTGCCCGAGCTCATCCCATTAGTCGGAGACGACGAACTTCTAATCGCGGCATGACTTAGTTTCCAAGGTTCGATCCTCAAACCTTAGAAACTAGGGGGCTTCTGTTATGCCCGGAAAAATAAGGGCTGACGTGGAAAAGTTACGTGAAGGGTGACTTGCCTCGGTGAACCTTTCTGCTGTGTCGGACACCACATGATATGGAGCTCATGTGTCCCTTTCCCTGCAATAAATCACTGCGAAATCAGCTTGGGAAGAGCAATGGGACATAAACCCGGATTATATCATAATCACATACCCATGGATTTAATGATAATTACACCCACCCTTTGACTTAATATAAAATGAAGAAAGACCCCTTCATTAAGGGGAGTTCGGCCATTTTATGAAAAAAACTCTCTCTCTCTTGTAAACAACACATTTACTTTCTCTAAATCTTTTGTAAGTCAATCGTTTATGGCGACTAACCCCACTATCAATACGGGTCCCGGTGGGACGCTAGGACTTGCTTTACCTTAGCATCAGAACCACTTTTAAAAACTCTCTTTGCATTTATTTTGGCTTTCTATATTCGTACTCATGTGCGCTTCTTGACCAATCAACCGCCTTTGCGTGCCGTGACAATTGAATTGGTGCCAAAATCCAGCATCAACAGGTTTGAGTTATTATATAATCTTGACGTGTTGATAGGTTGTGGGAATTCTCTCATTTATATTTGGTAGACTTTTTTCATTTTGTCTTATGATTGGTGGTGTCACTATAGTTTGGATTGCTTTTTGTTTCCCCCGGCCCGGTGGGCAATAAATGTGTTCAATGGGGAAAGCATCAAAAGATTAGGGAAAAGTCCAATGGTTTTATTATTATTTTAGAAGCTCTTAATGGATAATCGTATTTTTGTTATAAGTCGGTAGTGATTAATTCTTGGGTATAATTAAGATTAGATGGTTGAGTTAGTAACTTTGGTTACTTTCAAGTATAGGTTAATTAACCATAGTTACTTGGGAAATGTAATAAGTGTGATACTGTTTTGCTTTACTCTTTTAGACTTGAATAATAAAAAAAATTAGATTCTCTTTCTCTTCTCCCAAATGAGTTCATAGATGGTATCAGGAGCGGTGATTCTTTCTTTAGCAAATGAACAACCCAGTAGAAGAATTGTTCTTTCGCTTTGGCAAAGAAATCACGGCTTCGACCTTTGAAGAATCAAGCTCAAGTTCAAGTTGAGTCTAAAATTTTTTCAAGATTGATTTTTTCTGCTTCACCATTTATGCATTCAGAATCAAGCTGATTAGTTCCCGAGGATCAATTTGGTTTCATTAACAACCCAGATGCTCAAATATCACGGACTCGGGTTCCCCTCTTTACATTCACCCGTCGGAGGACCACCCCTGGTTCAGTTTTGATTTCAGAAGCAGCTTGAGGCCCGGGAGAACTATGGGATATGGAGTCTTGTCATAGCCCGGTTTCGCTAAGGGGCGAAAAAAATAGAATTGGGATTTGTTGATGAATCTTAGAAATCAAATTCAATGAAGGATTGCATGCTCGATAGAAGTTCTTCACCTTATACGGTTTTAGCGTGGATTTTTTATCTTGTCTCAAAAGACATTTTCAATAGTATTGTGTATTCAAATAGTGCGTATCAAATTTGGCAAGATCTCCAAGAACAATACAATAAAGTGAATGGTACGAGTGTTTGGGATTCATAGGAAATTGCTAATCTAGTACTGAAGTACGAGTTCGATTCGTCGTTACCATGCAGAATTGAAAACTTTGTGGGATGAAGCCCGGGAGGTTCGTTAGTGAGCCTACCACTTCCGGACAGGTGATTCAGGCCCAAGGCATATTTGGCTCATCTCAATCAAGCAGAAGCTTTTTGCAGTTTCTAATGGGACTTAATGAATCGTACACCTTGGTAAGGAGTCAAATCTTATTGATGGTGCCTCTGCCTTCAGTCAAGCAAGCATATTCCATAGTAAGTTAGGATGAAAGCCAAAAGGTCTTGACTTGTTCCAATCACAACACTAAGGTTACTACGCGGCCCCTATATTCACAAGGCAATCAGGAGGAATCAGGAATCAAAGCTCAAAATACAAGGGAAAGAAACCTACATAGAGTGTGACTCTTGTCATGCTCCAGGGGCATAAGAGGAAACCACATTATAAACTACATGGTTATCCAGTTGATTTTGTGTTCATCAAGGAGGGCAAGTCAGGGGACAAAACCTAAAGCTAATCAAGTCCATTCAACTCAGGATCAGTTGGTGAACTTTGAAACAATAGGTGACAATACCAAAGGAGGAGCTAATCTCGGCAATGTGTTAACTCCAGAGCATTATGCACAACTACTTTAGTTGTTGGGAAAAGAGAACATGGGTGCATCGTTTGCTAATCTGGTAGGTACAATTGTGTTTCTATACTCAAAATTTAATAAGGTTCTGGTTGGATTCTTGATTAGGGGCCCCAGCTTTGACCATATGACACATGATTTCCAAAACCTTGAATGTTCAGTAGCTAGTAGTCCACCAGTAACAAGTTATGTAGGACTTCCTAATGGAACTAAAACACCAATCACTCATGTTGGTTCTGTAAAATTGCAAGAAAATTTCTCTCTTGAAAAGGTTTTACATTTACTAGATTTTAAGTATAATTTGATGTCGATATCCAAATTAAGCTGCATCAAATGCCCCCTTGTTCCATCACATTTTATACGGATTTTTGTGTTGTCCAGGATCTTTGGAGTGGCAAACTCAAGGGGAATTGGTAAGCAATATCAAGGGCTATACCACTTTATACTTTTTCACAAATAAAACAATGTCTTCTAGTTTTAGGAATAAAAGATGCATTTGTAATTCTTGTGATGTAACCTTTGATTCATCATAAAAAGACCTTTAGTAATGTCCTGAACATCTATATAGCAATGACATTGTACTTTGGCATTGGAGATTAGGACATGCACCCTTACCAGTCTTACAAAAATTACATCATGAATTCCCTGCACAGTCTTATTTTCACTGCGGCATTTGCCTTTTAGCAAAACAAACCAGGTTACCATTTGCCTTAAGTGAAACACATACATCACATATCTTTGAGTTGTTACACTTAGATGTTTGGGGACCTTATAAGATCCCAACCCAAGGAAATGCTATGTTTTTCTCACCATAGTAGATGACTTCTCTAGGACTACATGGCTTTTCCTTATGCAACACAAATCGTGTATCAAAAACTTAAAAGATTTCCTTCACATGGTCAAAAATCAGCATAATAAGACCCCCAAATGCATTAGAATTGACAATGGTTTGGAATTTTTCAATCATCAATGTCATGATTTATTGGTTGGTTTGGGTATCATACATCAGAGCACATGTGTGTACACTCCACAACAAAATGGAGTTGTAGGCGTAAGCACGAGGCATATAATTAACATAGCTAGAGCCACCAAGTTTCAATCACATATTCCGGACTATTTGTGGGGGTTATGCAGTCAAAACTGCAGTCTACATCATAAATCAATTACCCACTAAAGTCTGAGATGGTCTCTCACCTTATGAGAAGTTCTTTGGTCATAAGCCTAGGTTGAACCACTTGAAAGTTTTTTTGGATGCCTAGTATATGCTACTACTTTGATTCCTCGCGACAAGTTCACTCCTAGATCTACTCCTTGTGTGTTTCTTGGTTACTCTACTACAAAAAAAGGGTTACATTTTGTATGTTTTACATTCCAAATCTGTTCATATTAATCGTGATGTGGTTTTCCATAAATATATTTTTCCTTTTACTTTACATAAATCTAGTCAACCACCTTTTGTCAGAAACATTTACGGAGCAGTTTTGAAACTTCATCTTCCACTATTTTTTATTTGCATGAAAATACAAATTATCTGCATGAAGCAGAACTACTTGAGATCTATTTCTCCGGCCTTCTTATAGTTCACCCAATCTGCTAGTACCTCTTCATAACAACCTTTGGTCCTCTTAGAAAATCTGGTAGAGTCACTAAACCACCTATTTGGACCATTGATTTTGTATTTCCTACATTACCTAAAAACTAATCTAACAACCTCAGTCCAATATCCTATTAATTACATTTCCTACACCACATCTTTCACCATCCTATCAAACATGTCTATCTAGTATATCAGCCATTCCCTGAACCCACTACATTTATCCAAGCATCCAAAGATCCCCACTTTAGGTTATGGCTATGACGAAATTGAGGGCTTTGGAAAGAAATGGCACATGATCTTTAGTTCCCTTACCACCTGGTAAATCTCCAATAGGGTGTAAATAAACTCAAGTACAAAGCAGATGGCACTCTAGATTGCCAAAGGATTTACTCAACAAGCCGGAATTGATTACGAGGAGACCTTTTCTCCTGTGGTTAAGATAGGTAGGATTAGATTAGTCTTAGCCATAGCATCTATGGAAGGATTGGCCTTTTTTACCATTTTAAATGTTGATAATGCCTTCTTGCAAGGGGGACCTCCAAGAAAGACTTTATATGGGAATATACCATAGGGTTTCTCTAAATAACATGATAAGTCCCGGTATGTAAGCTCCATAAGTCATTATATGGCTTGGAAACAAGCCTCCACGGCATGGAATACAAAGCTGCTTTGCCGCTTAATATGCAAGGTTGGCTTCCGGCCAATCACCCTTGGATCATTCTTTCTTCTTTAAGAAAGACAATTCTAATATTGTGAGTTTGCTTGTATATGTTGATGAGTTGGTTATCACGAGGTAATGATCATTCTCTTATTCAAGCTACTAAAGATTTGTTGCACTCTAACTTCAAGTTAAAAGATCTTGGTTCTCTTAGATATTTTTTTAGGTTTTGAAGTTGCTAGATCATCCAAGGGCATTAGTTTGTGCCAACGAATATATACGTTAGAGTTGGGATTGCCACCTTAGGTTTGGTAACTTGCTAAACCAGCCTTGATACCCCTTGATCCTCGTGAAGTTTGCAATAGTGGGAATTTGATGCTTCATTTCCTAGTGCAGGATCCTACCTTAAAGGATCCTTCATTTATCGAGAAATTGATTAGGAAGTCGCTTTGTATTTGTGTCATGCCGGAGACCAAATTTGAGTTATTACGAAATCTACTTACTCGGTTTATGCATCAGCCAAAACAGTCCCAACTCAATGCAGCTCTCAAAGTGGTCAAATATATCAAAAAATCTCTGGTTTTAGGCTTGGTTTTTCTAGCAAATGGTTCTATCCATCTTCAAGCTTTTTTATTCGATTGGGCTTCTTGCCTTATGATCGTAAGTCCATTCTTGGTTTGCATCTTCTTGGGAGGTTCTTTACTATCATGGAAATCTAAGCGTCAAGTTACAATTTCGAGGTCATCCTCTGAGCGAGAATATCATGCCATGGCTTCTACGGTTTGTGAGCTTGTATGGCTTACTCAACTTTTGCCCGATCTTGGCATTTTGGTTCCCCCGACCTATTCCTCTTAGGTGTGACAGTCAATCAGCCATCCATATTGCTTCTAATCCAATATTTCATGAGCGTACGAAACATATTGACATTGATTGTCATATAGTTCTATAAAATCAAGGAAGGCTGCTTACATTCTATTCACATTCCTACTCCAAGAAACGGCCTGCTGATTTGTTCATTAAGGTTGTTGCTGGTCCTCTCCATCGCCATTTACTATCCAAGTTGGGAGTGTTTGACATTCATCACCCACCAACTTGAGGAGGGGTCTTGGTTTATTATTATTTTCTCTCCTTGATGTATAATGCGTATTTTGTTAGTAAGTTAGTAGTAGTTAATTGCTGGGTATAGTTAAGATTAGTTGGTTGAGTTAGTTACTTTGGTTACTTTCAACTATGGTTAATTAACCATAGTTACTGAAATGTAATAAGTGTGATACTGTTTTATTTTACTCTTTTAGACTTGAATAATAAAAAAATTAGATTCTCTTTCTCTTCTCCCAAATGAGTTCATACATATGCACTTAATGTACTGCTGCACTATGTCAAATGGGGTTTATACTCTATATGAATCTATATATCTCCACTATATTGTTCGTTGGAAAAAATTGAAACGGCCATTATTACTATGATGTACGGTAGTTTGATTGACGGAAATGTTGCTGAATTTGTTTTTGACAAGGAGGGTTTTGTTCATAAATGTTTGCAGATAACAGATGCAGTTGTTGCCGCCTATATTTTGAATGCGACTCTTGTCATTCCAAAGCTGGATCAAAAATTTTACTGGAAGGATACCAGGTCTACTGTCATACTTATTCTTAATGGTTAAATTAAATCAACCTTATCATTACTTACTATAAATGCAGGTTATGGATTAATGTGTTATTTTATGTCTGATGCAGCAGTTTTGGGGAATTTTTGATGTTGATTGGTTCATTTCCTTTCTCTCAAGAGATGTTGAAATAATCAAACAGCTTCCTATGAAGAGAGGGAAAGTTTTGACTCCACATAACATGCGTGTTCTGAGGAAATGCTCTCCAAAATTTATGAGAGTCATGTTTTGCCTGTTCTTAACAAAAAGCATGTAAGCGTATTTGCTTATTAAATAAGTAATCAGATCTGCTCCTCCAGATTTTAGTATACCATTTCATATTTTATTTAGTATACGATTTTGTTACAAGAGGAGATGACATAGTGCAGTATGAATTCGACCAATTCATGTCCTTGAGCAGAGTTATTTCCTACACCCTTCCATTGTAGTTTTATTTTGCCACGGCATTTTCCATGAAAATTCACAACCGGACCTGGCTGTAGTAGGCAAGAAGCTAAATTTTGATAAATTAAAGGAACCTTTATAATCAATATTGCTCGGAAAGGCACATCTTTAAATTTAAAGTGATTCATGTCGCTCATTAGTGTTTCTTGAGAGTTTTATTATGCTTTAGAAAACCCTGTCTAGTTTTCATTTATTTGGGAACTGACGGCTCCGGCCATCTGTTTTTTTTTTATTGGCAGGCTGTTCAACTCACCAAGTTTGATTACAGGCTTTCAAATAATTTGGATTCCGATTTGCAAAAGCTAAGATGTAGAGTTAACTACCATGCATTAATATTCACCAACTCTATTCTTGAAATGGGTAAATTGTTGGTTGAGAGGATGAGAATGAAAAGCAAGCATTTCATAGCTCTGCACTTGAGGTAAAATTCTGTTTTATTTTGTATATAATTAATCAGTATATGCAGAACTTGATATGCATTATAGAAGAAGAAATACATTGATTCAAGTTAAAATATATCATGTCATAGGTTTGAATCTGATATGCTTGCATTCTCTGGATGCTATTATGGTGGAGGAGAGAAAGAAAGGACGGAACTTAGTGCTATAAGGAAGCGATGGAAAAGTTTACACGTGAGGCCTCAATTGTTTCTCAAGGAAAAGATTAGATTAGACTTCCTAAGCAGTGTATGACACTTAAATCTCATGTTTATATTGGTATAACATGCAGGTAAGCAACCCTGACGGGAGCGAAGGAATGGAAGATGCCCACTCACTCCAGAGGAAGTTGGTCTGATGCTCAGAGCATTGGGATTTGGAAGTGATGCTCACTTGTATGTCGCGTCAGAGAAGTATATGGATTATGGAGGAGAAGAGACATTGGCACCACTGAAAGCAATGTTTCCAAATCTTCATTCAAAAGAGACTTTAGCAAGTAAGACAGAGTTGGAGATGTTTTCATCATTTTCTTCTCGCATGGCTGCCTTTGGACCTCATTGTTTGTGATGTTTTTGTCACCGGCAACAATGGCAACATGGCTAAATTTTTAGGTGGAAGAAGGTATCCTCCTTTAAACTTTTTGTTTTTTGAAATTAAATAAAGAGAGCAGAAGTGTGGCTACTAATTAAAGTTAAACATGTTTGTTGATTACGAGAAGATACTTTGGGCACAAACCAGCAATCCATCCAAATGCGAAAAAAGCTGAACCGTTTGTTCATGGACCGAGACAACATGAGATGGGAAGAATGTAACGGACCACTGGCTCACGACCCAGTCTTGTCAGGCCCGGCTCACTGGCAGGGGGATCTTGTCCCCCCTTCCCCCAAGGGATTTCTTTGCCTCCCCAGTGGTTCGATCCCATTCCCCCGAGGGGCTATAGGCAAATGAGCAATACCACAGTACCATCGAACGCTAGCGATGGTACTCCGTGGTATGCTCATTTGCCTATACCCTGAAGAATGAGATCAGGCTGCAGCAAATCCCGGCAGAGACACCTGCCGGTGGATGGGCCGAGCGATCTTGGGAGGTGAGCCAGCGATCGTTACATTAAAAGGCGCCTTTTTATTGTGAGGACCGGATTCGGCACACGCCCGCCCGGCCCCACTCACTAATCTTGTCCCCCCGCCCCCCTTAAGGGATTTCTTTCGCCTCCCCCATGCTCGAACCCATGCCCAAGGGGGCTATAGGCAAATGGGAAGCACCATGAGTACCATCGGGGCCAGGGCCGGTGGCACGATGGTACCGTGGTGCCCCTTCCCATTGCCTTTAATCGGGCATGGGTTCAGCACGGGAAAGCGAAAAATCCGCAAGGGAAGAGGACTGCCGAGTAAGTTTGGGCCGGACGATCTTGGGTCGAGCCGGGCGGTCCGTTGTTGATAGATGCCTAGAGACGGAATCAATTATTGTAGAATTGACTCTTTGTAATAATGTTCATTAATCAATAAAAGGCTTTTTTATTCTATATCGCGTAAACCATTATTATTGCAATATGTATTGATATATGTCCTTAGAATGGTAGAAGCGTGTGAGGGTATCAAGTGTTTCAAATCTTGATAGTGAGAACCCTATGAGCACATATGGTGGCCATTCTAGAAGCGTCAGTAGCCCCGGTATTATTAGAACTAAGGGCACAGATAATACGGTAAGGCTATCATAGTGTTGAGCGACCTGTCGAAAGCGAGGTGGTGATCTCACTTGTCAAGGTTGTTTGGTGACAACTTTGGTGCAACACATGGGTGTTTGTTGTGGCGATTACACCACGGCAAGTTCAATGGGTGACCCACGAGAGGATTCCATATGGATGGTAACCCCGGTGTCTATGGAACAAATCCTCTAACGAATGGTGGTGCATGTGATCCTTAGACTTGAGATCATAGGAGCGCCTTGTGCCGAATTGGTGTAGTTTGACACTAGCCTACTGCGATTCTTTTCAGCTTTGTCAATACGGTGGTGATTGGGTGCATCAAGGAAGTGTATCAAGACTATGGTGGATTGAGGATTTATCACTCCAGTGCAGGAGAAAGTTATCTCACGGCGCAATTCGGTATATGGCAATGACACTTTAAAGCGTGGCCCACAGTGGGATTGAGTTGTTGCTCTATCCAATTTATAATACGGGTCATTGGTCCAAAAAGCGAATAAATAATATCGAGAGTAACCGAAGGTTGACACTATTTCTATGCCTTCGTCTCGTCGAGATAACGTATGATGAAAGGATCGGGAATTGCACGGTAACCATATCGTTGTGGTAGCTACTTTCTTTGAATCAGAATCTATCGGGTGGCCATGATGCCTTGCTAGGGGCCAATCTTGGAGTGCATGTATTAGTGAGACGATTAATTGGTGTTAATCGCAATCTGTACACTGCCGATATGATGAGGAGCCTAAAGGGTCACACACATAGAAGACAATTTAAGATGCAAGAAGAAGAAGGCGTTTTTCGTCTTTTTAAGGCGAAAGGGTATTTTGGTAATTTCATAGTGCAATTAAATTTCTTTGAGGTCGTAGCCTTTATTTAATTTGTTAGAAAAATTAAATAAGTGAAATTACGTTTAAATATGTGTTAGCACATATTTAAATATATTATCATTATTGTTAAATGTTAATATATATTTAAATATATATATTAATTGATTTTAATTGAGATAATGATGGAAAATTAAAATAAATCAAATTGGGAGTGTTTGGCAACATGGGGCGTTTGGGTTGGAGCCCAAGCCTATTCCGTATGGGATTAGGGCAAATTGTTTTTAAGTATAAAAAGGAAAAGTGTGTGATTTTTTAATAGGGTTTTTTTCTTTGAAAACCAAAACACCACATGACCCAATTTTTGCCTCTCCCACGGCAGTAACACCATTGCCTAAAATCAATTCAATTGATTTTGACTTCTTCTTAATCTTGAAGCCAAAGAGGATCTAGCAAATCCCTCTTTGGTTCTTTTAAGATTGTCTTCGTGTGGACTACGCGGGTTCGATCCTACACTTGGATCGGTAGCAAAACGTTCGTCGACAAATTTGGAGGAGCCTTCAACGTGCGTTTGTTTCTCTTAACTCATGTTGTAAATTTATGCAGATTTTATTTAATATAAATTGTTAAAATCATACCCTTGATCTTGGCTCTTGTAAACGATCCTGTTATTTTATTTTTCGTTTCCGCTGCGTATACGGGACCGTTTACTAACAGTGGTATCAGAGCCTAGGGTACTGAATTTTACAATTTTTATGTGTATGGTTGATAACATGTATTTGATGATAATATGTTGCCATATTGAATCTGTGTAAATCTGTCTTGAAATATGTTTTAAAAACTGATTAATCGATTAATTTAATTTGTTGATGATCTGCTGGTTTGGTTTAATGCATGATGGATTTTTGTTGAGATCAATGTGTTTGATTGATTGCAAAAATCTGGTTAGAAGTTTTTGGTTCTTTGTATGAGCAGTCCAGGAGCTACGGAATCTGTATGCGCTGCTGCGACGATAATCCATCAGCCGCCAGCGATCGTAAACGTCGCCAGCGGCGATATAATCCATCGCCGCAGCGATCGTCCCGCAGCGATATAACTCATCGCGCGCGTCGTCCTTTAGGACGGCGTATGCGGCTAACGCTCGCAGGCGATATAACCCATCGCGCGGCGTCGTCCCTTCGGGCGTGCGGCTGTACCAAAACCAATGCACGCCGTGGCATCTAACTCATCGCTGCAGCGCGCACTTCCAAGTGTGCAGGGGGTAAAATGCAAAGTTTCAAAACTTTTGGACCAAAGCGTAAATACGCAAATTATCGGGGGTAAATTGTAATTAACCCACAAATTTCAGAAATTGATTGTTTTTGAAATGTATGCTTTGTACTTGTTTGTATATTGCATGGTGCCCGGTACATGAGCCTTAGACCTAAGGGTGAATGTTTTAATTATTTTTGGGTATGTATGGTTGTATTTTATTAAATAGGGCTGCGTGTCTGCCTTTCTCCTCTTCTCGATGTATATTCTCTTCTCATCTAATTCCCCTCGAATGTAAATCGAGGTTTCTAAATTATTGATGTAAAGAATTTGTATAATTATTTATTGTAAATTTAGAAAGATATTTTTGTAATGTACTTGAAGTCGGAGCAAAGGGCGAGGCAACCATACTTGAAGACTCAAGATTTTTATTCGAGGACCCCTAGGTGACCCACCGATTCCTCTAGGCTCGAGGAAATCGGTTTTAGTTGGGAGCCATGTACCGGCACGTTTAATTTTGTTTAGAATGCATGCTAAGGTTGAATGTTTGATAACATGCCAAACAATGTCATTCTAACAAAGATAATAATTTGGTGAGACATTAAATAACAAAACCCTCAATTAAAGTATATTAAGTCACGAAAGCCTTCCATCACCATGGTTTTAATCAAACCCTTTGTTCGTTGAAACCTTGTTCGCCAAAGCGAAGGGTACACTTCTACCGGTGGGAGGTTAAAATACATTGGAGTTTTCCTTAATGGTGATGGGAGTCGACTTAAAATGACGGTTTTGCTTGTTAGCCAGCGAAGGTTGATAAACATGCGTCATAGGCATAGTAGAGCGGTACACATATTGTGTGTGCGTGGTGACATGTAGTGTCCACTCTCGTGCGAGAATCACACTTGAGGACGATGGCATGTCTTGTCCATTGGATTGTGTGATTGGCTTGTTAGGCTTTCTCACATTTGAGGTTGATAGTGGGGAGCTATCAAGGCTGGTGTGAATTAAGTTTGTTGGCCTACCTAATCAACTCATTTTGGCTTGTTCGCCAAAGCGAAGGTTTGAAATGGGCGGGGATGGGATCTCGGTCCACTAGGAAAGTCAAGCGGGCTTTCCCGAGTTAATGGTGAGGGCTATTGGCTTGAGTAAAATAGTGGGAGCTTCGTTTAATAAAAGACCATATTAAACAATAATAATGAACATGGTAATAACGGTTACTTTTTTTGCACTTGTAGATTCACTTAAATTTGAGCAAAATGATCCCAACATCAACTGCGACAAATCATAGCTTGGGAGAGAAATGGAATGGTGAAAATTTCGTTGGTTTGGTATAGAAGTATAAATAATATACTTGATCAAGCGATAGATTATACACCATTGAGCAAGCTCTATCACGAGCTGCGATAGTTCTATCCATGAGGCCCAGGTATGTATATGTGAAGCATACACATGATGCAAAAGCGAAATGACTAGATACATTGTGCTTGCATCAATGGCACCATTGCTGCGGCAGTGCGGAAAAATGGATTTGCTTCTATTCTTCATTTTCTTGAAGAAATGAGAAGCATATGGTGTCTCGGTCATTATTCAGATGTAGGATGGAAGAGGGTACCAAAATTGGCGATCATATACTCAAGTGGATCGAGTATATGAACAAGCTTGAGATTTTGGGATGTGGACTTAGAGAAGGTTTAGCAATAAACCTAATTTTATGATCATTACGGATTCTTATTCTCAATTTGTCTATGACTTTATTGAGGAAGATAAGAAGAATACCCTTTCCGAGCTTCTGGATTTGTTGAAGACTACTGAGTCAGGGCATGAAAATGTCGAAACATTGACGTTGGTTGAAGCCAACTCAAGTGAAAAGGAAAGGGCTCAGAAGTCGATGGAAAGAAGCTATTAGAGAAAGGAAGGTGTTTGTCCTCAGTTGGGAATCCCGATCCTTTGGAGGAAACATTGCAAGGCCTTCCTAGCAAAAGGGAAGAAGAATGTTACTTCTTCGTCAGGTATGTTGTTGAGATTAACTTCTCCCATAAACATCTAGTTGACACAAGATGTGGTACTCACATTTGATTGATGTGTAGGAACTATGGTAGAGTAGATTGCTCGCCGAGGGAGAGGTGGACCTACCAGTTGGAAATGAAGCACGTCTTTGCTACATTTCTTTGTAGGATCTTATCGTTTGATTTAGTTGATGGACTTGTTTCTTGGAACTTGTGGATTATTATGGTTTTTCTTTAGTTTCTAGAAATTATGTATTTCCGTGTCCACATAGGACAAATGAGAATATTAGTTTACTAATGGATTATTGTCCTTGAGTATAAATAATATTCTTTATGGAACTATTTCATAATAATATGTTCTTAAGAAAGACAACAAGGATAATCTCAAAAATGACTACTATGCCAACTTTGGCAAGTTGAGCTAAACATACCTAAAGGAATGTGGGATAGTATCACAACTCACCCCTCTTATACACCCCACACAATGGAGTGTCGGAAAGGAAAGGAGGAATAGGACCTTACTTGACATGGTTAGGTCCATGATGAGTTTTAGTGATTTACCTGCATCGTTCTGGGGTTATGCCCTAGAGACTGCGACTCACGTTTTGAACCGTGTGCCGTCAAAGTCTGTAGATAAGACTCCATATGAGCTATGGAGTAGGCGAAAGCCCAACTTGTCTTATCTAAGGATTTGGGGTTGCGAAGCTTATGTTAAGAAATTGACTTTGAACAAGCTGGGCCCAAAATCCTGTAAATGTATATTTGTGGGGTATCCAAAGGAGACCAAAGGATACTATTTCTACCACCCAGAAGAGCGCAAAATTTTTGTTACTCGATCTGGTGTCTTCCTAGAAAAGGAATATTTTCTAAGAAGTACTAGTGGGAGAAAAGTAGAACTCGATGAAGTTCTAGAACCACAAGGCATACTAGGACGAAGGGCGGGATGATGTGCCACAAAAGGTGGTTGAGCATCATGAGGAGGTTACTCCACAACTTGTGGATCAAAGTGAACTACCTCAAGTAGCACAGGAGCTACGTAGATCTGGGAGAGTACGCCATGAGCCCGAGAGATACGGTTATCTCGTGACTCAACATGGTGGCGTCTTGGTCTACCAAGGCGATGAACCCGAGAACCTACGAAGGACGCTATATCGGATCAGTTCCGTTAAATGGCTTGAAGCCATGAAATCGAGATGGACTCCATGTACGAGAACCAAGTGTGGTCTGCGGGTGGAACCACTGAAGGGGTAAAACCCATAGGGTGTAAATGGGTCTTCAAGAAGAAGGCGACATGGATGGCAACGTGCATACTTACAAAGCACGTTTGGTTGCCAAAGGTTTCAAACAAATTCATGGCATTGACTATGAAGAAACCTTTTCGCGGTTGCCATGATTAAATCCATCCGGATTATGCTTGCAATTCTTGCATATCATGACTATGAGATTTGGCAAATGGATGTCAAAAGCGCTTTCTGACGGAAACCTTGAGGAGGATGTGTACATGACACAACCTTTGATGGTTTTGTTCTTGATAGTCAAACCAATAAGGTATGCAAATTCTGAGAGATCCATTTATGGACTCAAGCAAGCTTCAAGGAATTTGGAACATTCGTTTTGATGAAGCCATAAAAGAATTTGGTTTTATCAAGAACGAAGATGAACCTGTGTTTACAAGAAAGTGAGTGGGGAGCGGTAGCATTCCTAGTGTTGTATGTCAATGACATACAATAGATCGGGAATGATATACGAACTTGCGTCGGTAAAGACTTGGTTATCCAAGTGCTTCTCCATGAAGGACTTAGGGAAACTGACCTACATCCTCGGAATAAAGATCTATCGTGATAGATCGTGTAGGTTGCTCAAACTAAGTCAAAGTACATAGACAAGTCTTGAACACATTCGGTATAGAAAAAATCCAAGAAGGGATTTCTTCGATGGCATATGGTGTCTATCTCTGTAGGATATGTGTCTTTAACCACACAATGAGAGATAGAATGAAGAGGATCCCACATGCTTTAGCAAGTGGATCCATCTTATATGTTGATTGATATCTAATGTGCATTCGGCATTTGTAATGGATGTCAATCGGCTCAAGTGAGCAATATGTTATGTACTTAGATTGATGTCTTATGTGCATTCGGCACTAGTAGAAGATATCAACTAAATCCAAGTGAATGACTTTGGGTGAGTGTCAATGGACATTCTTAAGTGCTTGAAAAGGGCTTAAGAATATATATTCTTGGATTATGGAAGAAACATGAGCTCTTGTAAGAGAATACGGTGGCTATTTCCCAACAGGGAAAAGGATGATTATAGTTCGCAATTTGGGATTACACATTTTGTCTCAATATAAGCTGCGGTGGTGCAAGAGCTCAAATTGGTGTCTTTGCAATGGATTCTACAATTGATGCTAAGTGTATCGCATTTTTAATACGACCATGTAGGCGGTTTGGATCAAGAAGTTCATTCTTGAACTTGATGTGATTTCAAGCATTGCTAATCCGGTATAGTTGTCTGCGATAACAATGGAGCCATTGTTGTGGTGAGGAATCACGATCTCACCCGATAATCCAAACACTTACTTAGTTGATTCAATCGATGCGAAGGATCGATATGAAAGGAATGTGCCGATTTGCGAATACCTACCAACCCTTTATTAAAGTTTCATTGTAGCGAAGCATGATGGGCACTTGGGTCATTCAATGTTGAGTGCATGAATGACTAGCTATAGTGCAGGCACTTGGGTCATTCAGTGTTGAGGGCATGAATGATTGGCTATAGTGCAAGTGGGAGATTGTTAGAGTAGATGCCCTAGAGCCAATCAATTATTGTAGAATTGACTCTTTGTAATAATGTTCATTAATCAATAAAAGGCTTTTTTATTCTATATCGCGTAAACCATTATTATTGCAATATGTATTGATATATGTCCTTAGAATGGTAGAGCGTGTGAGGGTATCAAGTGTTTCAAATCTTGATAGTGAGAACCCTATGAGCACATATGGTGGCCATTCTAGAAGCGTCCAGTGCGATATTGTCGAACTAAGGGCACGAGAATAATACGGTAAGGCTATCATAGTGTTGAAGCGACCTGTCGAAAGCGGTGGCGATCTCACTTGTCAAGGTTGTTTGGTGACAACTGGTGCAACACATGGGTGTTTGTTGTGGCGATTACACCACAACAAGTTCAGGGTGACCCACCGGAGGATTCCATATGGATGGTAACCCTAGTGTCTATGGAACAAATCCTCTAACGAATGGTGGTGCATGTGATCCTTAGACTTGAGATCAGGAGCGCCTTGTGCACCGATTGGTGTAGTTTGACACTAGCCTACTTGATTCTTTTTCTTTTGTTTGTCAATACGGTGGTGATTGGGTGCATCAAGGAGTGTATCAAGACTATGGTGGATTGACAGAGGATTTATCACTCCCAACCAGTGCAGGAGAAAGTTATCTCACGGCGCAATTCAGGTATATGGCAATGACACTAAAGCGTGGCCACGGTGGGATTGAGTTGTTGCTCTATCCAATTTATAATACGGGTCATTGGTCCAAAAGCCGAATAAATAATATCGAGAGTAGAAGGTTGACACTATTTCTATGCCTTCGTCTCGTCGAGATAAGCATTATGATGAAAGGATCGGGTTGCCACGGTAACCATATCGTTGTGGGTAGCTACTTTCTTTGAATCCGAATCTATCGGGTGGCCATGATGCCTTGCTAGGGGCCAATCTTGGATGCGTGTATTAGTGAGGCGATTAATTGGTGTTAATCGCAATATGTACCACTTTGCCGATATGATGAGGAGCCTAAGGGTCACACACATAGAAGACAATTTAAGATGCAAGAAGAAAGAAGGGCGTTTTCGTCTTTTTAAGGCGAAAGGGTATTTTGGTAATTTCATAGTGCAATTAAATTTCTTTGAGGTCGTAGCCTTTATTTAATTTGTTAGAAAAATTAAATAAGTGAAATTACGTTTAAATATGTGTTCGCACATATTTAAATATATTATCATTATTGTTAAATGTTAATATATATTTAAATATATATATTAATTGATTTTAATTGAGATAATGATGGAAAATAAAATAAATCAAATTGGGAGTGTTTGGCAACATGGGGCGTTTGGGTTGGAGCCCAAGCCTATTCCGTATGGGATTAGGGCAAATTGTTTTTTAAGTATAAAAGGAAAAGTGTGTGTGATTTTTTAATAAGGGTTTTTTTCTTTGAAAACCAAAACACACAGCAACCAATTTTTGCCTCTCCCACGGCAGTAACACCATTGCCTAAAATCAATTCAATTGATTTTGACTTCTTCTTAATCTTGAAGCCAAGAGGATCTAGCAAATCCCTCTTTGGTTCTTTTAAGATTGTCTTCGTGTGGACTACGCAGGTTCGATCCTACACTTGGATCGGTAGCAAAACGTTCGACGACAAATTTGGAGGAGCCTTCAACGTGCGTTTGTTTCTCTTAACTCATGTTGTAAATTTATGCAGATTTTATTTAATATAAATTGTTAAAATCATACCCTTGATCTTGGCTCTTGTAAACGATCCTGTTATTTTATTTTTCGTTTCCGCTGCGTATACGGGACCGTTTACTCACATCCGTTACATAAAAAGGCGCATTTTTATTGTAAGGACCGGATTCGCTCATGGGCTATCCCAATCTTGGGCTCTTTCCCTCATGGGCTTTCCCAATCTTGCCCGGCCCCACTCACTAGGACTATCTCCCCCCTTAAGGGATTTCTTTCGCCTCCCGCCCTCGAACCCAAGACCAGGGGCTATGGTCAATTGGGGAGCATGGTGAGTACCATCGAGGCTGCATGGTACTCACCATGCTCCCCAATTGACCATGCCCCTGGTGTTGAGGTGGGGAGGCAAATCCCGCAAGGGGGAGATAGTATGATGACTCAGTGGGGAGCGGGGCTTGGGCCCATGAAAGAGAAAGACCCAAGAAAGGGATACCGTACAGCCAATCTAAGGGTCCTCAGAAATTTGCATCAAGGGTTCGAACTCATCAGATTGGTTTTATGGGAGAACCAAATGAGGGGAAGCTCGGCAGAGGTGAGTTTCATGAAAATCCAACTTCCTGCATATGTGAGGATTCCGAATTCAAGGCAAGACAACTTCTGACTTCCCGAAATCAAACTCTTGACAATAATCACAAGGTTTGTGAGGATCACTCTAGTGAAAAAGATCAAGATTGGTTTGAGATGGATTATGGGGAGAATGGCCAACCCAAATCACAGTAAAGAGTTTAGTACTTAAACCAGGAATGGAAGATTTTTTCTCTTCCGACTAAATTACGGGGACAACATTCTCCACTAACAACAGTTTCATGCTACAGCTAACCCAATCACAATATTTAGTTTGGCCTCTTGGCATTTGCTTCACTGGACACAGTATATATACACCAGACCAAATCGTGTACATAAAGATATTGGCGATGGAGCAATTTTGTTTCCAAATTTTTACATGGCAGCAACGAATTGGACCTCCGAGGTTCAACCCGCTCCATTGGGATGACAACTCTTGCAGTGTGCTTAAATTTTCATTTATATCTTGTAATTGAAATCATAGGCATAGCTTTTATTAATTTTTTGTTTTTGGGTTCATTTATTTTTTTCCGGAAGGCTGGGTATGGTAAAGGGCAATGAGGTTGATTTATTTGTAGGGTACAAATATTTTTTTCCTTACTCCAAATGTTATATTAGGTGTCAAATACAAAGAATGTAATATAAACTATTTTTATAGATGAAGTGATGCAGTATTACATACTGAATATGGGCAAAATTGTATTATTGTATTGTTGGAATTGATGAGTCAAAGAGGTTTGCAGCCTAATGTGGTGACTTTTACTACAATGATAAATGGGCTTTGCAAGGAAGGGAAGATGGAGGAAGCTAATGGGTTGTTGGAGTTGATAGAGTCAAAGAGGTTTGCAGCCTGATGTGGTGACGTGCACCACAACGATAAGTGGGCTTTGCAAGGACGGGAAGATGGAGGAAGCTAATGAGTTGTTGGAATGGATGATTCAAAGAGGTTTGCAACCTAATGTGGTGACATTTACTACAATGATAAATGGGCTTTGCAAGGAGAGGAAGATAGAGGAAGCTAGTGGGTTGTTGGAATTGATTAGTCATAGTGGTTTGCAGCCTGATGTGGTGACATATACTACAATGATAAATGAGCTTTGTAAGGAGGGGAAGATGGAGGAAGCTAATGGGTTGTTGGAATTGATGAGTCAATTAAGTTTGCAGCCTAATGTGGTTACTTTTAATGCAATGATAAATGGGCTTTGCATGGAGGGGAAGATGGAGGAAGCTAATGGGTTGTTGGAATTGATGATTCAAAGAGGTTTGCAGCCTGATGTGGTGACTTTTAATTCAATGATTAATGGGCTTTGCAAGGAGGGGAAGCTGGAGGAAACTAATGGGTTGTTGGAATTGATGAATCAAAGAGGTTTTCAGCCTAATTTGGTGACTTTTAATACAATGATAAATGGGCTTTGCAAGGAGGGGAAGACAGAGGAAGCTATTGGGTTGTTCGAATAGATGAATCAAAGAGGTTTGCAGACTGATTTGGTGACTTTTAATACAATGATAAATGGGCTTTCCAAGAAGGGGAAGACGGAGGAAGCTAATGGGTTGTTGGAATTGATGAGTCAGAAAGGTTTGCAGTCTGATGTGGTGACATTTACTACAATGATAAATGGGCTTTGTAAGGAGGGGAAGACGGAGGAAGCTAATGGGTTGTTGGAATTGATGAGTCAAATAGGTTTGCAGCCTAATGTGGTTACTTTTAATGCAATGATAAATGGGCTTTGCATGGAGAGGAAGATGGAAGAAGCTAATGGGTTGTTGGAATTGATGATTCGAAGAGGTTTGCAGCCTGATGTGGTGACTTTTAATTCAATGATTAATGGGCTTTGCAAGGAGGGGAAGACGGAGGAAGCTAATGGGTTTTTGGAATTGATGAATCAAGGAGGTTTGCAGCCTAATTTGGTTACTTTTAATACAATGATAAATGGACTTTGCTAGGAGGGGAAGACGGAGGAAGCTAATGGGTTGTTTGAATTGATGAATCAAAGAGGTTTGCAGCCTGATTTGGTGACTTTTAATACAATGATACATGAGCTTTCCACGGTGGGGAAGATGGAGGAAGCTAATGGGTTGTTGGAATTGTTGACTCATAGAGGTTTGCAGCCTGATGTGGTGACATTTACTACGATGATAAGTTGGCTTCGCAAGTGACATTTACTACAATGATAAGTTGGCTTCGCAAGGACGGGAAGATGGTGGAGCTAATGGGTTGTTGGAATTGGTGAGTCAAAGAGGTTTGCAGACTATAATCTGATCTTCTAGTCTTGACCTTTATAAGTACCCATAGGTTGATTTGGTATCTTTATATGTTGCAACCTTTGATCATAAGTCTTGACATATGTAACCCTTTTATTATTTTTTAAGTTTTTAGTTTATTTCAATTTGTTATTGCTCACCTGAATTCATACTCCTCTAATTATATTAACTCTTATTTTTGCAATGAGTTCTGAATATTCTGAGAGTATAATGCCATGAGGGAAAGATGGCACTTGATAGTTTTTTCAAATATCCGCCGCTAGGTGTTTATTTGTGAAGGAAAATTTTAAGATAGCCATTTAGGAAATAGAAATTTTCTCTTTGTTTAAATGCTTGTTTACCAAAGTTCTATAAAAGCATGAAGCTAGAACTTCAACATCCAATGGTTATTTTTGCTTTTATGGAACTTGTCCAACCTTGTGTTTTCTCAAATATTGTTATATTATCATGACTTGGTTCTTCTTTCTCTATTTTTTTTAAATATATTGCTTCTCCTAACTGTATGGAATAGAACTTCCTCATAAAACCTGCTTGATTTAGATTGGGAGAATCCTACGGTTTTATGAAAGCATGTGCTATTATTCAAATCCGTAGTCAATCCTATTTATAGGAGCAGTTGACAATTAAATCCAATTTTTCCATTAATTTTTTATTCGTAATAGTGCAAAAGGAAGGCTCGTCTCTGAGTTGTTCAAGAATAGTGGCGTTGAGTTTATTATTTCACTAATTGCTAATGGGGGACCAGGGCTTCATTGACTTCGTTGCTCATTTGCTTGAAGTGAATCTTAGGACATGCCTTTTTGCATCTGAGAAGCACCCATGGCAATCAGAGCCTTAGAAGTTTCAACACATATCAACTCACACAATCTGTATTCGCTCAAATTAAATTCATGTTGTTGGTGACATATGAAGTATGATTTTCCTTTCTCATACATAGTTGTATTTCGATTTTCCATTATCAAGAATGTAAATTTGCACGTATCATGTATTTCAGGGATTCATTCCTCGCTTTGTTTTATAAGGAAGTATCAGAATCTCATTACAGTCTTGTTGTACATAAGGAGAATTCTTCTTTCTTGTTTGAGAAAATATACTTTCAATATCTTTGACTATATTAGAATTTTTTATATAAATTTAGAACTTCTATCTTTTTAATCCTTTTCCTCTTTCTCATAGTCCATTGTTGATTTATGTTCTAATCAATTACTAAATATTGTTCCAAGAGTTGATTTATAATGATATGATCTCAATTTCATTGAAGCTTTGCTTATATGATTATGGTGTGAAGCATCTAAGCAGGGTGTTTTAGTTGATGAAAAGGTAGTCGTCGTGCATAGTCTAGGAGATATATATTGAAGAGAATCAGCATTTTAGATTGTAGTGAGTACAATTTTCAAACTCCTTTACATGAAATAAGCCGCAACATTTTTGTTGAAATTTTCTAAGATTACCATTTTCTAAGAGTTTAAATATAGGGTTTTGCAAGGAGAGGAAGATAAACGAAGCTAATGGGTTGTTGGAATTGACGATTCAAAGTGGTTTGCAAGGAGGGGAAGGCGGAGGAAGGTAATGGGTTTTTGGAATTGATGATTCAAAGAGGTTTGTAGCCTAATGTGGTTACGTTTACAACAATGATAAATGGGCTTTGCAAGAAGCTGAAGATGGAAGAAGCTAATGAGTTGTTGGAATTGATGAGTCAGAGAGGCTTGCAACCTAATGTGGTGACTTTTAATAAATGAAAAATGGGCTTTGCGAGGAGGGAAAGATGAAGGAAGCTAATGGGTCGTTGGAATTAATGAGTCAAAAAGGTTTGGAGCCTAATGTGGTGACATTTACTACATTGATAAATGGGTTTTGCAAGGAGAAGAAGATGGAGGAAGCTAATGGGTTGCTAGAATTGATGAGTCAACGGGAGGTTTGCAGCCTAATGTGGTGACTTTTAATACAATGATAAGTGGGCTTTGCAAGGAGGGGAAAATGGTGGAAGCTAATGGCTTGATGGAATTGATGATTCAAAGAGGTTTGCAGCCTAATGTGGTGACTTTTAATTCAATGATAATTGGGCTTTGTGGAGGAAGCTAATGGGTTGTTGGAATTGATGAGTCAAAGAAGTTTGCAGCCTAATCTGGTGACGTTTAATACAATGATTAGTGGGCTTTGCAAAGATGGGAAGATTGAGGAAGCTAATGGGTTGATGGAATTGATGATTCAAAGAGAGTTGCAACCTAATGTGGTTACGTTTACTACAATGATAAGTGTGCTTTGGAAGGAGGGGAAGACGGAGGAAGCTAATGGGTTTTTGGAATCGATGATTCAAAGAGGTTTGCAGCCTGATTTGGTTACGTTTACAACAATGATAAATGGGCTTTGCAAGAAGGGGAAGACAGAGGAAACTAATGAGTTGTTGGAATTAATGAGTCAGAGAGGCCCTCAGCCTAATGACTTTTAATTCAATGATAAATGGGTTTTGCAAAGAGGGGGAGATGGAGGAAGCTAATGGGATGATGGAATTGACGATTCAAAGAGGTATGCAGTATGATGTGGTGACATTTAATACAATGATAAATGGGCTTTGAAAGGAGGGGAAGATTGAGGAAGCTAATGGGTTGTTTGAATTGATGAGTCAGAGAGGTTTGTAGCTTGATGTGGTGACATTTACTCCAATGATAAATGGGCTTTCCAAGGAGGGGAAGATGGAGGAAGCTAATGGGTTGTTTGAATTGATGAATCAAGGAGGGTTGCAACCTGATGTGGTGATGTTTACTACAATGATAAGTGGGCTTTTCAAAGTGGGGAAGATGGAGGAAGCTAATGGGTTGTTGGAATTGATGAGTCAAAGAGGTTTATCAAGAATATCCATCAATCAAGAGAAAAATGCAACACTAGAACTAATCACTAATTACTTTTCCAAGAGTTGATTTCTAAGGATTTGATCTCAATTTCACTGAAGCTTTGCTTATATGATTTCCGGAGTGAAGCATCTAAGCAAGGGTGTTTTTGTTGATGAAAAGGGGGTTGCTGTGGGTTTGAAGAGACTTGGCGATATAATATTGAGGTGAAGAAGCATTTTAGACTGAAGTGAGTATAATTTAGAAACTCTTTTACACGAACTAGGTGCAAAATTTTTCTTGAAAGCTTTGTTTAGTGAGGCGTTGTTGGCCCTGAAGTTAATTGTGTGGGAAAATGAATAGCTGCAATATTTGAGGTATAAATTTGTTTTCTGTTTTTGGTTTGTTTTTGTTTTAAGGATTACCAGGATGAACAGTTTGATTATATAAATGGGATTTGCAAATGTATAATAAGAAGAGTGTAATGTTTATATTATTGCTGTTAATGAAAAGAAGTGTGTTGTTTTTGTCTAAGGTTTTTAAGAAAACATTTATCCAAAGAAGAGTAAGCCCCCCATCACAAATCATCATACACGAACCAAACTATTCATCTTTCTTTCCATCCCCACGGCCCCGACTAGCAACTGCAAATGAACACACACCCATTCATAATTGATTGTACATACAATCATCAATAAATTTTATTTAACTTTTTTCTTGATTGACAGTTTATACAACCAAAGGAACCAAATATACAATTAATAAATAATAAAAATTGATAACAAAAAATGCAAATACCATATGTTGAAAACATGAGCAAAATAACATAAAAAGAAGAGAAAGAAAATGGCAATGTTGTAATATAATATAGTAAATATGGTTTAATGGTGAACGGGATTTTATTTGTAAGCCTGATATTGTTTAAAATAACATGAAAAAAAGAGAAAGAAAATGGCAATGTTGTAATATAATATAGTAAATATGGTTTAATGGTGAATGGGGTTTTATTTGTAAGCCTGATATTGTTTCTTATCATAGTATTATTGATGGTCTTTGCAAAGATGGGTTGGTATATAGGGTGAAAGAAATTTATTTGGAAATGAAGAGTAGAGGAATTAAGCCAGATGTGGTTGTTTGTAGCTCTGTAATTTACAGTTGGTGTTTTATGGGAAATATGGAGGAGGCTAAGAGTTTGTTTATTGAGATGGTGAATCACGGTTTGCAGCCTAATTTACTGACATATAATACAATCATAAGTGGGCTTTGCAATGAGGGGAAGATGGAGAAAGCTAATGGGTTGTTGGAGTTGATGAGTCAAGGTTTGTAGCCTAATGTGGTTACTTTTATGTAACGGACCATACCCTGACTCTGATACTGGCTCGGCCGCTTCACGCCACGGGTCCTTCATGGCAGTTATTGTCCCTCCCCCTCCCCCTCCCCCCACCCCCAAAGGTATTTCTTCGCCTCCCCCATGGCTCGAACCCATGCCCAAGGGACTATAGGCAAATGGGAAGCACCATAAGTGAGGGAACAATACCTACCGTGAAGGATGTGTGGCATGAAGCGGCTGGGCCGGTATCAGAGTTAGGGTATGGTCCGTTACATTTTAATACAACAATAAATAGGCTTTGCATGCAAGAGAAGGTGGAGGAAGCTAATGGGTTGTTGGAGTTGATGAGTCAAAAAGGTTTGCAGCCTAATGTGGTTACTTTTAAAACAATGATAAATGAGCTTTGTAAGCAGGGGAAGATGGTTGAAGCTAATGGGTTACTGAAATTGATGAGTCAAAGAGGTTTGCAACCTGATGTGGTGACGTTTACTATAATGATAAGTGGGTTTTGCAAGGAGGGGAAGACATAGGAAGCTAATAGATTGTTGGAACTGATGAATCAAGGACGTTTGCAGCCTAATTTGGTGACTTACTACAATGATGAATGATAAATGGGTTTGTCACAATCATATGATATGTATCCAAAAGGTAAATAAATAAACACTCTTTAGTTCCTAGTTAGTAAATACGAGTACGGCAAAAAAAGGGTACGGGAATTTTACGGGTATAATACGGCAAACGGTGAAAAATACGTTTATAAAAATTCGGCCATAAAATTCAAATACAGGAAAAATCCGATACAGGTATATACGGGTTTAATACGGTGCATTGTCAATAATACGTTTTGAAAAATACAACAATATCAATCTTAGTTTTAACACTTTTATGGATTACTTGGTTAAAATCAATATAGTATTTCAAATGCAAAGTATTCAATTAACCAATAACACAAATATATAATATATAACTGATATTCAAATTATAGTCTCCAGACTCAAACACAATATTTAACTATGATTCTTTACTAATTTAAAACTTGATAAGTTTGATATTAAATACAACCAATTTTAACTTCCCATTAATCCATTAAATTATATTAAATCAAGAACTAAAATTTTTTCTCACAAATCTATATAAAATATTAGTGTTACAATAGTCTAACTATGATTTTTTACCTATAATATATGACTTTAATTGTTTATTATTTATTTATTTATTTTGATTCAATAAGAGTTAAGACTACTTGATTAGTAGATTGTGTAAGAAAGTTAAATAAAGAAATCATAAAATCCAATAAATTTAAGTATAATGCAATTATAATTAATCATATTAAATAATGCATTAATGTATTATAACTTTAAAAAATGAAGTTATATCAAGTAAGGCATCACAAATGATGTTTGGTTACTTATATATATATAAATTCAATTTCAATTTCAGATTAATATCTAATAAAAACATATTTTCATGAAAATATTCCCTTTAACTGTAACAATAAGAAATAAGATGATTTCTTCAGTTGGCCAAAACAACAAAAAGTGAAAAAGAAAATATCTGAGCAAGCAAGAAGCTAGTGCGTTCACACATCTACTTATTCTTTGTCATTTACTTTGGTCCAGTTAATGACACTAAATTATTATTTTAATATCATTAATCTAATCTAAAACCTCTTTTCCAATCTCTTCCCTTACTCACTGATTTCTTCATCTCCCACTCACTGATTTCTTCTTCCCCCATTAAAATGAAGTCGTTTCAATAAGGTTTTTTTTTTTGCAATAATTTGCGACTTATACGGATACTCCAATAATTCGCGAATAATTCGGCAGTCCTTTGTAAAATACGTAAATACGCGTATAAAACACGTATTTACTAACTAGGCTTTAGTTATCCAAAAATCAATAAATCCCCTAAAGTTTAAAACTAACACAAAATGCACCTAGAGTACAAACATTTCACCCACCACCAGAGCCACTGATTTTACTTAAAACAACTGGATCAAGTCATCGATTGAGACATGAGTAGATAACATAAAGAAATGGCGAAGTGGTCTCATTACATAAAGAGAGAAATGAGAGAGGGACTGAAAGGCTGAAATTTTATTATAATTTTGCTACTTTTAGCAGACCACCGGTGCCTGGATAATTACATGTGTACCCTACAGGTTTCACATAAATACATTTCATCCCACACTCATTTGCCGTGAGATTGTATTATTTAAACCACAATAAGACTTAGCCGGTTTGAACCCTAGATAATCTACAAACGCCGCTACTCAAATGGCGTTCAAAACCTTTCTTCGTCGTTGTTCTTCTTCTTCTGAAACCAAAACCTCATCTTTGTTCACAAATTCATGTAAAGTGACTACAACTATACCACCAGATTCAGTACATAACATTGAAGAGGTAGCGAGGCTTGATAAATTCATTCAAAAGGATTGTAAACAAGGTAACATCACTCTTGATGAAGCACGCTATTTCTTTTGTTTAATGATTCATATGCAACCCAAACCACCGATTTCATCATTCAACGGATTGTTTGGAGCCCTTGCTAAGAAGAAGTTTTATGAAGACGTTATTTTGCTTTACAAGCGAGCGGATTCAATGGGGTTGATGCCAGATCTTTTTACATTAAATGTTTTGATTAATTGTTTTTGTAACGTGGGTCGAGTTTGTGATGGTTTTGTTGTTTTCGGGAGGATGTTGAAGTGGGGTTTTAGCCCGAATGTTGTGACTTTGACTTCTTTGATTAAAGGTTTGTGTTTGGAGAATAGGGGTACGGAGGCTAATGAGTTGTTCGAATTGATGAGTCAGAGAGGTTTGCAGCCTAATTTGGTGACTTTTAATACATTGATAAATGGGCTTTGCAAGGAAGGGAAGACGGTGGAAGCTAATGGATTGTTGGAATTGATGAATCAAAGAGGTTTGCAGCCTGATGTGGTGACGTTTAATTCAATGATAAGTGGGCTTTGCAAGGTGGGGAAGATGGAGGAAGCTAATGGGTTGTTTGAATTGATGAATCAAAGAGGGTTGCAGCCTGATGTGGTGACATTTACTACAATGATAAGTGGGCTTTGCAAGGTGGGGAAGATGGAGGAAGCTAATGGGTTGTTTGAATTGATGAATCAAAGAGGTTTGCAGCCTAATGTGGTGACTTTTAATACAGTGATAGACGGGCTTTGCAAGGTGGGGAAGATGGAGGAAGCTAATGGGTTGTTTGAATTGATGGATCAAAGAGGGTTGCAGCCTGATGTGGTGACGTTTAATACAATGATAAGTGGGCTTTGCAAGGAGGGGAAGATGGAGAAAGCTTATAGGTTGCTGGAATTGATGAGTCAAAGAAGTATGCAGCCTGATGTGGTGACGTTTAATACAATGATAAGCAGGCTTAGCAAGGAGGGGAAGATGGAGGAAGCAAATGGGTTGATGGAATTGATGAGTCAAAGAGGTTTGCAGCCTAATGTGGTTACGTTCACTACAATGATAAGTGGGCTTTGCAAGGTGGGGAAGATGGAGGAAGCTAATGGGTTGTTTGAATTGATGAATCAAAGAGGTTTGCAGCCTAATGTGGTGACATTTAATACAATGATAAATGGGCTTTGCAGGGAGGGGAAGATGGAGGAAGCGTATAGGTTGCTGGAATTGATGAGTGAAAGAGGTTTGCAGCCTGATGTGGTGACGTTTAATTCAATGATAAGTGGGCTTTGCAAGGTGGGGAAGATGGAGGAAGCTAATGGGTTGTTTGACTTGATGAATCAAAGAGGGTTGCAGCCTGATGTGGTGACGTTTACTACAATGATAAGTGGGCTTTGCAAGGAGGGGAAGATGGAGGAAGCTAATGGGTTGATGGAATTGATGAGTCAAAGAGGTTTGCAGCCTAATGTGGTGACGTTCACTACAATGATAAGTGGGCTTTGCAAGGTGGGGAAGATGGAGGAAGCTAATGGGTTGTTTGAATTGATGAATCAAAGAGGTTTGCAGCCTGATGTGGTGGCGTTCACTACAATGATAAGTGGGCTTTGTGAGGTGGGGAAGATGGAAGAAGCTAATGGGTTGTTGGAATTGATGAGTCAAAGAGGTTTATCAAGAATATGCATCAATCAAACGAAAAATGCAACACTGGAACTAATTACTAATTACTGTTCCAAGAATTGATTTCTAAGGATTTGATCTCAATTTCACTGAAGCCTTGTTTATACGATTTCCGGTGTGAAGCATCTAAGCAGGGTGTTTTAGTTGATGAAATGGCGGTCATCGTGAAGAGACTAGGAGATATATCTTGAGGAGAAGAAGTGTTTTAGGCTGAAGTGAGTACAATTTAGAAACGGATTATAGGAAGAGTGTAATGTTTATGCAGGGTTTAGTAAAATGATTTTGTGTTTTCTATTGGCTTGTGAGAGGACAATAGACCATTCTAAATGAAGAAGAAGGTGTTTAAGGTTTGTTTTGTATTTGCATAAAATAGTTTGTGTTAGTAATCAAACCATCAAAGTCAGCTAAACTTGAGGATGAATTTCTTAATGTAAAAAAGGTTTAGCGTACCCTTAAACATTATATTATATTATTACATTAAAAATGTCAAACAAATTCAGATAATGGTATTTTGAGCTACAATTATGCATGTCAGTTCTAACATTAGTATTTAAGTCTACTAACAGGCCCTCTTGCGTAACATAGACCAAATGGACCAAATGAAGCAAAAACAAATGAGCGGCACATGACATATGTAGGATTTGGGCGTTACATATTCTAATAAAATTATTAAGAAGAAACTGAAAAGACCACAAGATACAACACAGTTTAGATTATGAATGGATGACTAATAGATTTGATATAACATCATGGCAAAATTCTTTCTCTTATTTTTTAGTCTTAATAATAAATAAAACTGGCAAAGTTGATTATCAAACATTTCAGATTGACATATGCTCAAATACAAAACCAGATTCAGCTTAATTTGTCTACCATTAAATCATAGGATCCATAACTACCATTAAATCACACACAAAAAACCCTCATAATTATCTCAAATTCCAATGAAACCCTTAAAAGTTAAAAACTAACACAAACCACCCCAAAAAGTATAAATATTTCACATTTCATTCAGCTACCACCAAAGCCACGGAATTTAGTTAAATAGCTGGTTCAACACACACAAGTGGGTTTAGAAAGAAGCAAACTAGTTATACCACAATCATATGATTTTAATCCAAAAGGTAAATAAATAAACACTCAGTAGTCATCCAAAAATCAATAAAACCCCTAAAGTTTAAAAACTACATAAAATACACCAAGAGTACAAATTTTTTAGAGGTCCATTCTAAACATTTCACCCATCACCAGAGTCACTGAGCTTACTTAAACAACTGGATCAAGTCACACACAAGTGGGTTTATGTTAATGCAGCAGAAGAAACCTAAAAAGAAAAGAGAAGAAAAATGTACCTTTAAGCTATTAGGGAAGGTGTTGGGGCTAAGAGGAGGATCCATTGAGACGTTACAAACAGAAGGGAAAAAAATGAATGAATGTTACATGAAGAAAGGATACTGAGTAGCGATGAATTCTATGAAAAATAATTTTTTTTAAATTAGAAAAAAATTAACAAAGTGGGAGGTTTCTATTGTTGGCACTTGGTAGTTTATTTGAAGCAATGGTGAAAGAGAGGGAAAGCTGGATTGATTTGATAGGGACAGACGACTATGATTTATTAAAAAACTAGATAGAAAGCTCGTACGTTGCACGGGTATGTTTATAGAATTTTTTTTTACATTATTATTAATTGTTTGTCTAGCATTAAATTATTTGTATTGAAGTTAATTTTATAGTGAATTGATAATTAAATAAATAAATAATAAAAATATTATATACCAAATAATGAGTATTAAATTTAAATAGATAGTTAATGTTAGTGTAAAGATATTGGACAGGTTCTAGTAGTTGTATTTCCACCCATTTAACACATTAAACAAACTCATTGTTCTTGACCTTCTTTCTTTATCTGTTTCTTTCTAAAAATAATAGTAATAAATTGAAGTTCCTGGCCAAGTCTTCTCATATTTAATTGCACCACATAATCGTTTAACTCTTTGTAGTAAAATTACTAGTACAAAAAATTTTAAGCTATATATCTATCAACTTAAATATCCAAAAACAAAGGAACAACTTTCCTATTTTAGCACAGAAAACATATGTTCTCTCTTTACAATTTTTGTCATGGATCACAATTCATATCACATAGTCTGATTTTAGGTTGGCAGGTATTACATGGTTTGTCCATTTTTGAGCAAATTTCGGATTTTGGCTTGATTTGTTGAGGATAAGTTGATGGGATATGTAATAAAAATCATAAACTTTATTGAAAATTGATTAAAAAACACTGTTTTAGCATTCAAGGTTATCTGTGTCGTACCTATGCAAGCATATTGATAATGGACAAATATGCATAATTTTAACTATTATGTGTATAAACTTAAAACAAAATAAACGTGTAAAATGTAAATTCAGTTACAAATAACCCACTCTTTTGTTTTACCTTAAAAATTTAGTGTTAGAATTTAGAAATAAAGGTTTTCTACACCGTACCTATAAGCATGTTGATAATTGACAAATTTGCAGAATTTTAAATATTATGCATATAAACTTAAAGCAAAATAAGTGTGTAAGATGTAAATTTAGTTACAAATTATGGTTCCTTATTTATGAATGATCATTCCTTTAGTTGTTCTTTCATAAGGAACAATCATTTCTTCCGTGAGAAACGATCATTCCTTTATAAAGAACGGTTGTTACTGATGAAGGAACGACCATTTCTTTGGTCTAATTAAAATTATTTTGACGTAACAATACTAACTTAATTGCCACTTAATTGGGTTATAAGAGAAGTTTATGAGAAAAATGTTATTGGTATAACATTACTCTACCTTATAATGATTGTATAAACAATCAACTAATCAAAAGATGTCATGTCAAAGCTCAGGTGCTAGTTTACAATTTTATGAATCCGTGTCATAAATATATATGAGCAAACTAGGAGAAGAAGAAAAACTTTTTAATTGCAATTGTACATATAATAAAGCAATCGAAATAAAAACAAAATTTATTCATAATTGGTTATACATACAATCATGAATCATCAATAAATTTTATTTAACTTTTTTCTTGATTGACAGTTTATACAACCGAAGAAACCAAATATGCAATTAATAAATAATAAAATTTGAAAACTAAAAACAAATACTGTATGTTGAAAACATGAGCAAATAGCATAAAGAAAAGAGAGAAAATGGCAATGTTGTAATATAATATAGTAAATATGGTTTAAAAATAAGATGAAGAGTAAAGAGACAACAAGGGAGGGAGTTATAGGCTCAACCGCTCAAGTGTCTGTATAATTACATGCGAACCCTACAGGTTTTAGATAAATACATTTTATCCCACTCTCATTTCCGATGAGACTGTATTATTTAAATGTAAACCCACAAAAGACTAAGCCAGTTTGAACCCTAGATAATCCACAAACGCCGCTACTCAAATGGCCTCCAGAACCTTTCTTCGTCATTTTTATTCTACTTGTGAAACCAAATTCTCATCTTTATTGACAAATTCATGTAAAGTGACTAAAACTATACCAAAAGATTCAGGACATAACGTTGAAGAGGTAGCGAGGCTTGATAAATTCCTTCAAAAAGATTGTAAAGAAGGTACTATCACTCTTGATGAAGCACGCTATTTCTTTTGTTTAATGATTCATATGCAACCCAAACCACCGATTTCTTCATTCAACCAGTTGTTTGGAGCTCTTGGTAAGAAAAAGTTTTATGAAGACGTTATTTTGCTGTGCAAGAGAGTGGGTTCAATTGGGTTGTTGCCGGATTTTATTACTTTGAATATTTTAATTAATTCTAGCTTCATCCAAGGGAGGGGGCGTAGACTCTGGTGGGTTAGAAGGTTCTCCTTCATTCACCGCACCCTTACCGCGATTTCGATAACTACGCCTCATCTACAAAATGATCACACTAATGAACTCAAGAAACAATTACTGTAAGGAAAGAATTACTCACACAATCGGTTATAGAAAGTCGTGGCGATGAGAATAGTACACTGTTCAATCCCAAAATCTTTGCTCTGATACCAAAAATGGAACAACTGCTGAAAACTAATAAAATGCATGCATAATAACAATAGAAAATTGGGCACGAAATTTTCTTTTCATTATAAGTCATATGTCTTTTATACACAAAAAGTATTGTTTACAAAGATTCCTTTTAAAAGACAAAGCAGGGGAAACAGTGTAGCTATTGCTCCTCGCTTGCCGACGCCCCTCTGACTGCATCAACACCTAGATCCTGCATCCACAAAGGAAAATAACGGGGTGAGCACAAAATGATGCTCAGTAAGTAAAACCCTCTATCTGTCTATCCCCATATGAATAACTCTTAATTCTTTCCTTATACTATTTCTGTTTCTACTGAGCATCATGGCCTCATCTTACCGGAGGTATGGCCGGATGGTGTTCACACAGCACCATCTCACTCTCTATGATTATCGGGTGGAATTCACACAGTACCAACCCGTTCTTAGTGACTACCGAGTGGGGGATCACAAAGCACCTACTCGGTTTTCCTAACTATCGAGTGGAGACCACTTAGCACCTACCCGTTTCTCATGACTTTTGGGTAACGATCACCAAGCATTAACCCGTCTCTAGTCGCTGTCGGGTGATGGACACAAAACATCAACCCACTTCTACTAAATGTTGGATGATGATCACAAAGCATCAACCCACTTATCTAACAACTAACTGGGTAGTGGTCACAAAGCATCTACCCATTTCTACTACTCATCGGGTGACGATCACAAAGCATCGACCCATCTCTAAGGGCTATTCGGGTGGTGATCACAAAGAATCAACCCGATTCCCATAACTGTCGGGTGATGATCACAAAGCATCAACCCATCTATTCTACTCTTCTAATTCACTCTATTCTAGCATTTTTCATTCTCTCTACACTTAGAGTAGTTGCATCCACCAAGCTCTCTACTCATAGAGTAATTGTATACACATAGAGTAATTGTATACACAAGTTTCCTACACTCTCTTAGGTCACTTTTCAATGCACAATTAGTGCCTATGGATGGTTCATCCCCACCAATGCACTTATGAAATGTCAACATGCAATGTTGCAAGAATTAAGGTTCACTTTTCACACTCAAACCTCTATTAGACATTTCATCAAACAACTCAAGTGCACTATAAAACTCTACTATAGCAATAATTCTAAAACTTTTTCTAACCATCCAAAATGGGGAGAAACCCCTTCACATAACCACAAAACCTGTCAAATAAAACACTTCCAAAAAGGGATCCACAATACCCCTTCAATTTCATCTCAAACTACCTTTCCAACCCAACAACTCATTTCTCATATTTGCAAAGAATAAACAATCACAAGGCATAGAAATCTTTATTTAAACCTCCATACATGGCATATCACATGTATATCACATACATACATCATTTCTATCAAAACCCTAATCAAGAAAATTCTTAAATCTCAACTTGGGTTGGGGTTTACTTACCTTGTTATGGAGAGACTTCACCAACTCTTCCTTTCACTTGTTTTGCTTGACTTTTTCTCTACTCTTAACCAAAAGAACAAAAACCCTCAAACTTCAAAATAAACTAAAACTCACAAATTTCATAACTTAAGTAGAAATCCTTACCTTAGGAAGCCTTAGGTTGATTTTCCACCCCAAATCACTTCAAAAACCCCTTGGAACTCCTTGATCAAAAGAAAAGAGAAGTTGAGAGGAACAAGAATGGAGAGCTGCGTTTTTGAGAAGAAGAATGAGGGGTTTGCTAATTCTTAATTCCTTTTAATGAGATTTATACCCAAGCATTCCCATTTTGCCCTTTCTCTTCTTTGGGAATTCCATCTATATCCTTTGATTCATTACAAACTCACCCCCATATCAACATATTCTCCATGAAAAATCCTTACAATTAACTCCCCACTTTTCCTACTAATTAGGGGTAGAATGGTCAAATTGCCCTTAGGGAAGAAAAATATCTAAAACTTAACAACATTTTAATCGGCCTGTCGCCGCGGCGAAACTGTCGAGAGTTTCCCCGTGGTTTCAACACATCTTCGCCGCGGTGAAGATTCTTCTTCACCCCGGCGAAGCTTGGCACACTGAACTTCTTCTATTTTCAACCAATTTCAGGGCAAGCATTCAACACAACACTCAATCAAACAATATTACTAAAACCCAACTCAAATAAGAGCGAAAGAGGAAACAATAACGACGTACCTCAAGTGGGGCGTTACAGCAGCCTAATTTGGTGACTTTTAATACATTGATAAATAGGCTTTGCGAGGAGGGGAAGACGGATAAAGCTAATGGATTGTTGGAATTGATGAGTTAAAGAGGTTTGCAGCCTGATGTGGTGACTTTTACTGCAATGATAAATGGGCTTTGCAAGGAGAGGAAGATGGAGGACGCTAATGGTTTGTTGGAATTGATGAGTCAAATGGGTTTGCAGCCTGATGTGGTGACGTTTACTACAATGACAAGTGGGCTTTGCAAGGAGGGGAAGATGGAGGAAGCTAATGGCTTGATGGAATTGATGAGTCAAAGAGGTTTGCAGCTTAATGTGGTGACTTGTACTACAATGATAAATGGGCTTTGCAAGGAGAAGAGGATGGAGGAAGCTAATGGGTTGTTGGAATTGATGATTCAAAAAGGTTTGCAGCCTGATGTGGTGACTTTTAATACAATGATAAATGGGCTTTGCAAGGAGGGGAAGATGGAGGAAGCTAATGGGTTGTTGGAATTGATGAATCAAAGAGGTTTGCAGCCTAATGTGGTGACTTTTAATACAATGATAAATGGGCTTTGCAAGGAGGGGAAGATGGAGGAAGCTAAGCGGTTGTTGGAATTGATGAATCAAAGAGGTTTGCAGCCTAATGTGGTGACTTTTAATACAATGATAAATGGGCTTTGCAAGGAGGGGAAGATGGAGGAAACTAAGGGGTTGTTGGAATTGATGAATCACAGAGGTATGCAGCCTAATGTGTTGACGTTTACTACAATGATAAGCGGGCTTCGGAAGGTGGGGAAGGCGGAGGAAGCTAATGGGTTGTTGGAAATTATGATTCAAAGAGGTTTGCGGCCTAATGTGGTAATGTTTACTATAGTGATAAATGGGCTTTGCAAGGAGGGGAAAATGGAGGAAGCTAATGAGTTGTTGGAATTGATGCGTCAAAGGGGTTTGCAGCCTATGATTTGATCTTTTTGTCTTGACCTTTATGAGTACCCATAGGCTGAATTGGTATGTTTATATGTAGCATCCTTCGATCATATGTCTTGACATATACCCCTTTATTGTCTTTTTAAGTGTTTTTTGCTTATTTCAATTTGTTATTGCTCACCCTGGTTCCGATTCCTCTAATATAATTAAACTCTTATTTTTGCAATTTGTCGATTGATGATGGGGGACCGGGGGAGGGGCTTCATTGACTTCGTTGCTCATTTGCTTGAAGTAAATCTTGGGACATGCCCTTCTGCATCTGAGGCACACATGGCAATCATAGCCTTAGAAATTTCAACCCATATCAGCCCACTCAATCTGTTTACGTTCAAATTAAATTCATGTTGTTGGTGATGTATGAAGTATGATTTTCCTTTCCCATATGAAGTTCTATTTCAGTTTTTCATTATCAAGAATGTAAATTTAAATGTATCATGTATTTTAGGGATTTGTTCCTCGTTTTTTTTTATAAGGTAGTATAGGAATCTCATCATCTCGTGTTGTTGTACATCAGGAGGATTCTTCTTTCTTGAATGGGGAAATATACTTTGGGTATCTTTGAATATGGTATAATTTTTTATATAATTTTAGAGTTTCTATCTTTTTAATCTTTTTCGTATTTTTCAAAGTCGATTGCTTATTTATGTTCCAATCATTCAGAGCCTGTTTAAGGTTTCTGATGCCATAAGATTTTTAGAATTCTCCAATGAGGATATGTGAAGCAGTGTGATGGGATAATTTGATAATATGACGTGCCAAAGATCTCAAGGCACTGAAATTTTCTTGATCCAACCAAAGGTAAATTTTTTTTGATAAATTTAACATTGGCCAAGGCTGATCAAGAATATCCATCAATCAAAAGAAAGCAATATAAAAATGCACCACTAGAACATTGGCCGTGGTTTTTAAGAGTTGATTTCTAAGGATTTGATCTCAATTTCACTGAAGTTTTTCATATATGATTTCCGGTGTGAAGCATCTAAGCAAGGTGTTTTAGTTGATGAAAGGGCGGTTGTCATGAGGAGACTAGGAGATATATATTGAGGAGAAGAAACATTTTAGGCTGAAGTCAGCACAATTTGGAAGCTCTTTTACATGAACTAGCTGCAAAAATTTTGTTGAAATTGGCATGTCTGGTGTGGAAGACCATAGAAACATGAGACCAGCCATGGATCTAATAGTCAAGGCTCTTTCAGAATGGGAAGCTTAAAGCGAAGTCAATTGTGTGGAAAATCAAAAGTGCAATATTTGAGGTATAAATTTGTTTTCTATTTTTCGTATTTTTTTTGTTTTAAGGACTATTGAGATGAACAGTTTGATTATATAAAAGATTACTCATGGGATTTGCAAATGGATTATAGGATATGTGTAATGTTTATATTAATGATATTAAAGAAAGGAAGTGTGTTGTTTTTGTCTAAGGTTTTCTAAAACATTAAAAAAAAAAAAAAATTAAATAATAATGAAGAAGAAAATTTGTAGACAAACCAATTTTTGGAAAAATTTTAAAATATTTAGTGTCTAGGAGAAGGTATTTAAGGGTTGTTTTGTATTTACATGAAATAGTTTGTGTTAGTAAACGGTGTTAGGATTTATATGTACTTTTTACTTATTCTTAAGGGTAGTTTAGTACTTTTGCTTAGTTGTGTATATATTTAACTTTACTCCCTTTTTCTTTGGCTAATCTTCATGCATGAACCTTAGTTTTCCTTTCTCAATCTTCTTTGAATCTTCTTTAAATCTTTAAGTATGGTATGTTAATAAACCGTACAGTCAAAGTCAGTTAAATCAAGTTGTTTTGTGCACGTTATATGTTGAACTGACTTCTTTATATGATCAGTTAAAGAAATTTATTTATTTATATTATGAGGCGAAATGATCGGATAATTTGAAGATTACCTAATTAAAATCCGGGTGATGATACTGGATTTGTGTCTATCTTTAATGATTCATTTTGCAGATCAGTGATGTTGTGTGATGCTTTCGCATTCTTTAGCTCTGCACGATAAAGTGACTTTTTCTTTTGGAGATTCATTTGAAGTTTAAACTTTAAAGGTGAAGCATTATTGGTTTAATGTGTTTTGTTTTTTTGGCTGCAGTGAAACCCATCGCTATTTTAATCTTCCCTTTTGCTTGCCAGGTTTGCAGTTATTTATCTGGAGTTTTTCTTTGATGTATATGTGAGATTCTGTTATGGAAAATTTTGGTTTTACCATACCTTTTGCAGCTTTCTGAAAGAGAAGAAGGAAGCTTTTGGTGAAGCGTTGAATGGGAATCGATTCGTCAGTGCTCCCTACCAGCTTGACTTCTTACGTGATAAAGATTCTGAATTTGTGTGGAAGAAAAAGCTCATGAAGGAGGAAGCGGCGCGGTTTTGACCTGCTGTCAAGAAGGATTACTACTTCCAGATGTACTATGATGACTTACCCATTTGGGGTTTCATAGGGAAGGTCAACTAGGAAGGGAAAGAACCCAGCGAGTACAAATATTGCCTTTTCAAGCATATTCACTTTGATATCTGTTACAAGAACCGTGTGATTGAAATTACTGTCCGCATTGACCCAAATATCCTTGCTGATCTTACCGAGGACCAAGCAGTAGAAGTAGAATTTTTTATATACTGTGAAATGGAATGAGACAAGCATCCCATTTGAGAAGAGGATGGACAAGTACTCTCAGTATTTGGGGATCCATTGGTTTTTTATTATGAACCCAGAAAGATTCCACCATTGCCGTGGTACCCAGGGGCAATTCCACAGTTGGCAATGGCAGGGTTTCTTCCATTCATTGAAGTTTACTATATGTTTGCCAGTGTATGGGGTCACAAGATTTACACTATATACATCATCTTGTTTATCATCTTTATTATTCTATTGATAGTCACTGCTTTCATTACAGTTGCGTTGACCTACTTCCAGCTGGCTGCTGAGGACCATGAGTGGTGGTGGAGGTATGTTGACTATGGTTAAGCATTTGATTTGGTTACTTGCCAAGTATAGGCATCATAATTGGTGAATTGAATTTCCATGTTGTTACCATTTATTAATTTGCACGGATTCTTATTCTTTGCATAACATTAGATACTACACTTTCTTAATATCCTATTCTTAACCATCAAAGAATGACTTTAATTTATTGCTCAAATTTTGTATTATCAGGGATTTTTTCTTTCTTAATATGTTTACATGCTTTCATATTTTCTTTATGAATTATAATTGAAGCGGTATGGCAGCTTGGAATTATCTGTGTGATTTTTATTTGTTTCTCAAATTTGCAAGTAATAAGGAAAATGGAGTTTTGAGCCTAGGCTTAAGGTATGAAGACCCCGATAGCATTAGTTTCTGAAAATACGTTATTTTGTGCTTTGTTAATCACAGTTAGAGTTCCTAAACCTTGTGGATTTGCTTTTAAGTTTTACATGAACATCCTTCGCTCGTTTCCTTAGTTGGGACAATCCAAGGTTTATAAACTAGTTTGAACACTCAATTGCCAATTCAAGCAGTTTGTTCATCATCATATCGTAATCATATGATCTATCCAGAAGGGTGCAGGAATAGCTATCCATGTTAAGTACAACAAACCCTCTAAATAATTTTATCCAAATATAATCCCCAAAGTTTTAAAAACGACAAAATCCACCCTAGAAAGTTGAAAATACAAACATTTCATAAGGTTTTTATTTAACGATCTGTAACTCCCAACAATTCATATGATCTAAATTCAAAAGTCTCGACAAATAACTATCCAAGGATGGTTAAAAAAAACCCTCATAATTATCTCAAAAACAATGAAACCCTTAAAAGTTAAAAACTAACACAAACCACCTCAAAAAGTACAAATATTTCACATTTGATTCAGCTACCACCAAAGCCATGGAATTCAGTTAAACAACTTGTTTAACACACACAAGTGGGATTATGCATTAGAAAAAAGCAAATTAGTTATATCACAATCATATGATCTGTATCCAAAACGTTTCATGGATTGGTAAATAAATAAACACTCCTTAGTTATCCAAAAATCAATAAAACCACTAAAGTTTAAAAACTAACACAAACTACACCTAGTATACAAATTTTTAAGAAGTCCCTTCTAAACATTTCACCCACCACCAGAGCCACTGATTTTACTTAAAACAACTCGATCAAGTCACACATAAGTGGGTTTACGTTAAGGCAGTAGAAGAAACCACAAAACAGTAAAATGTGCCTTTAGTTACAAATAAGAATGACATCCTCCCACCCAAAGTTTGCCTTACAATTTCGTACCCAAAAAGTTTCAAAATGACAATCACCCACTCACCGTTAAGATCCATTAAGCAAACTTCTTGCCTGACATGGCAGTAACTATAAAGACGAAAATACCCTTTACTCGTTGAAATCTTATTTGGCCAGAATCGCACACCGCTAGGTGCGATTATGCCGCCCAGGCTTGTGGGGCACGTGCGCAGAAATCGCGCACAAGTAGGGGGTCGTGCACAGGGAGCTGGTTGGGGCGAAAAAGCAAACAGGTGGTGCCCAGAATTGAGGGCTGCAATGCGCGCGCAGGGAGACGGCTGAGGACTTTTCACGAACATTTGGTGGGTAGTTGGGCTGGGAGAATGATCGGCGGTGAATGGTTGGGTTTTCCAGCCAAATTCAATCACAAAAGCGCTTCAATTAATCCCTTAAACAAACCCCAAACTTCAATTTCAGCAAACAACAATCCTCAAAGACCAATTTGAAAAAAAAAATGCAACAAACCCTAGGTTGAGCGGCGGAGGGCGAACAAAAGGTTGCCGAGGTCGGGAAGGTCAGGCGTTTTGTAGGTGGGAAGCCGGTGAACCAAAAGGTAGTGGTGGTTGGGGTTTTCAATACCATGATCGGCCCAAAAAAGGCTGGAATCGTGCGAGTCAACCATGCACGATGGCCGGCGGTTGGAGGTGGAATCGTTTAGAGGGTTGTAAGGAGTCTGTTGATGGTGGTGGGGGAACTCAACGACGCCGGATCCAGGTCAATTTGGCCTGAATACGGTGGGAGCGCGGTGGAGGAAGGTTGTTTGTGGGTTGCGGGGAGGTAAAAGTCCGGTCAAAAGAAGGTCGATAAGGCTGGGTAAGTGTGTGATCGGGCTTAGGGTGGCTTTTCCTGTCGATTATGGGGTGAAATCCGACAAGAACCCGCAGTAAACGGCCGGTGGTGGCGCCAGTAGTGGTGATGAGAAGACGGGAGTAGGGTGTATATATATATATATATATATGAGGGTACAATGATATAATTAACCTTTGTTTCTTTATTAATTTATTATTATATCCTTCTTTAATTAAACTTGATGGATAAATATTAACGAAATGTGAGTAATTACCATTTTAAAACCTTTTGGTTATGAAATTGTCTTTAAAACAAACATTCGGTAGGAGAATGCGGTTCGGCCTACAAATAACCTCACTCTTTTGTTTTACCTTAAAAATTTGATGTTAGAAATAAAGGTATAAAATTAGTACTATATTTAGTTTTGTGTTGAAAGGAGTGATGTTTAACATCCAAGTGATTAAACTTTAAAAAGAAAACCTCAAGAAGCAACTAGATTTACGGCTTTGTGAATCAAAGTATATATAATCAAGCATTATAAATGGCCCAACATGATATTATCTGCATTGACACTACAGAGCCTCACGGTTTTGTTTCTAGGCTTTAGGCTCAAAATACGTTATGTTGGGTTAAGACCTATAGACACATATATAGATGCATCCCCTATCACTCGACTTCACAGCACATCTTCCATCGCAATCGTGTTAATAACGTGTTGTTAATGGTTTAATATGATATTGTCCGCTTTGGCACTACAGGGCCTCATGATCTTGTTTCTAGGATTCAGGCCAAAATGCGTCATGTGGGCTTAAGGTCATCGTCCCATGTATACTTGCACCCCCTCTCCCGTGGGACTTCACAACGCCAAATATACAATCCATAAATAATAAGAAGTGATAAAATAACCTATTAAAAAACAAATAACATAAAGAAAATGGCAAAGTTGTAATATAATATAGAAAATGTGGTTAAAATAAGATGAAGAGTAAAGATGAATACGTGTCATTACATTAAAGTAGGCATGGCAATGGGGCGGGGCGGGGCGGGGCAAGGATCTCATTCACCGTACCCATCCCTGCCCTCAAAATCACTCTCCGCCCCTGCCCCATCCCTTTTACGGGGATGACAACAATTCCCCTTCCTCGCCCCAATGGGGGAATGTTAAAGGTCCGTCTCCACCCTGTTAATTTTATATAAACATAAATTAATTTGAGCATTACCAAACACAATAGTTAATTCTCGTCCACATGACAAACACTTAAATTAATCGTTTAAGCATAATTAATTATACATAAATATGGGTCAGGGTTTGTTCTTGTTCAATTGTGTAGAGTGAGGGAAATTGGGAAGATATGAGTTTATATAGGTAGGATAATTGTGTAATTAGGTGAAATATAGAGGTATTAGTGAAAAGTGTATATATATATATTAATTTTATATATCAGGGTGGGGCGAGGGAAAGGCATCACCCACCCCCGCCCCATCCCCAAGGATGGGGATTAAAACACCCCCCACCCCGCCCCTATCCCCAAAAAAATCGGGGCTTCCTCGCCCCATATGGGTCGGGGTTGGGTGGGTTCTCGAAATCCCGAGGAACATTGCCATGCCTACATTAAAGAGAGAACGAGAGAGGGGTTGAAACTTGAAATACTCAAATTAATTTTGTGTCTTTTAACATGCCGTCACTGTTTGAATGATTACATCTCAACCCTACAGGTTTCACATAAATATATTTTATCCCACTCTCATTTCCCGTGAGATTGTTTTAATAAAGGTGAGCACGGGTAGTGGGTAGAACCGGAACCAGCACTATGCAGGTAGGTTCCGGTTTCATTTTATTGGAAACGACACTGTGCGGTTTTGGTTCTAGTTCTTATGTGTGGAGGAACCAGAACTGAAACGTGAAAAAAGAAGCTGAAACAGGTACCCGGTTTGGAACCTACTTGGAACCTGTAGCGGGTTCCCGATTTGGAATCTGTTTGGAACCGATTTTTGGAATTTGTTTTGGAACCTATTTTGGAACTTGTTTTAGAACCTGTTTTAGAACCTATGCTCCAATGAAATATTTGTGAATAATTGGGGGTTTCATTATTTTACATATAAAAAATTTAAAATAGAAAAAGTTAAAATTTTAGAATAACTTAATTAAATAAATAAACAATGATGCTTATTACATATAAGCTACACTATATTAAAAACTTTAATATATTATAATATATAAATATTAAAGTTTTAATTAATTAAGTGTATAATTAGAATTAGGATCCAATTAAAAGTGTTTTAATGTTATTAAAAGAATCACTTTTGAATTAAATAGTATATTTGATTGAATAATAATATATTTAGTTATTTACTTCAATTATCAAGTTCTAAGTATATCTATAATAAATTAGTAATTAATTATTTATATATGATAAATTGATAAACATTAATAAATTTAATTACTAGTTAAATATTATACTTAATCAATTATAACATTACATTATAGTTAAATGATTACTTAATTAATGATAATTTTATAATATTACTTAATTGATTTATAGTAAAATTTATTATAGCATTACATTAATTGATTACTACTTAATTAATTGACTTATAATATTTAGTATATTACTCAATTAAATAATTAGAAATTTAATTAATTATAGTATTAGATTATAGATTTATAGTATAATTACTTAATTAATTATAACATTTCATTACAAACATTAGTACAATATTTAATTAAATGATTAAAAATTTAATTAATTATAATATTACATTAAAGATTTATAGTATGATTATTTAATTCACTATTAGGTTGGGTATTAAAACATTGGTGTTGACAATCTGCATGTGTTGCTTTTGATAAAATTTGATCTAAATTAAGGAACTCAACTCAACCATTTTACATAATTTAAATTTTATTAGGCTGATTGAGCTTAGTATAAAATATAATTTAATTTTATATGATTGTATTATGTTCTATCGAAAGCCTTTAATTGACTAAGATTAAATATATACTATAGTATTTATGTTATTTAATACGTATACTTAAAATGTTGGATATTTTGGTTTGTATGATTTATTTTATATTTTTCTTCTAAACAAAAATGATTAAAATAGCCTATGAAAAAGCAAATTTAAATAACCTAAAAAATAAACAAAAAGGCAATTATGAAACAATAATGCTACATTTACACAAGTGCTTACACCATTTTTTTTACTCTATTATGTGGCATATGCCACCTCAGCTGCCACATCATCAAGATACCACGTCACTTCCCTCCAAATTTTAAAAAAAAAAAATCTGCAAAAAACCCAAATTTTCACCTAAAATTTCAAACACTAATTTCTCTAAATCAGTTTCATATCTCCCGAAACAAAGAAACCCAAAAAATTTCTCCAAAAAATCCTGTCAACTTTGAAAATCCAACAATCTCTCGATCACACTTGTTACCCACGAGAATCCAAGACCATCCAAAATCGATTTGGGGTGCTTTGGTTGTGTGCCTCTTGCTTGGGGTGTGGATTTCGTGGCTCTTGCTTGGGGTGTGGGTTGTGTGGCTGCTTGTGGTGTGGTGGTCGTTGCTTGGGTGTGGATTTCGTGGCTGCTTGTGGTGTCAATTTCGTCTGCTTGGGGTGTGGGTTGTGTGGCTGTCCCTTGATCCCATGGAGTATGTGGGTTGTTTTATTTTAATCCTTCCCCCATTTTAGGACCCAATAGGAGTATTTTGCTTGTATCATTTGCCGGTTAAATATATATACATACTATTATTTTGCTTATATCATTTTTTGGTTAAATATATACACATACTTTTGGAATCTAATGATTGTGTAATATTTGCAACATTCATGTAAGGGGAAGGATATATTATATTGCCTAATGTGATATATTTTCAGGCACAAATTTATCGTAGTTCGTTAGAAAGATGCAACTTAAGTTTTTACTTATTATGATTTAGACTTCTGTTGTCGGTTGTGATGAAGTTGCTTGTTTGACAATTTAGGAAGCTTTGGTTTATGAATTGGGAATAAATTTGAACATTTGTGGGGTTGGCACCTAGTCCATTTCAAGTGATGGTCTACTGCATTGTTTGTAATGAAATATTTTTTTTATATGTAGACTTGTTAAATAAGTAAACCCCCACAACCAATCCTAGCCGGTTTACACATGGAGGAGTGCATCCAAAAAAAAGTAGATAATTATTCCCCAGAAATCAATGTGATTGAGGTATTCTTATAATTGTTATCTATTTGTTTTAATCATTAATATGATCTTAATTCCTTTAATGGTATTATTTGCACCTTTTTTTTTTTTTTTTCCGTTAGGGGGTGGAATGTTATATACTAATTCTTTGCAATTATAATTTGTGTATTGTAGGGTAATGATGCACAACAAATAGGGGATAGAAGTAGTGCGGAAGATGAAGGCAAGCCTAAGCCTGGAATGTTTTTTGAATCATTTGATAAGTTTCTTCAATACTACCGGAGCTATGGAAATAAAATGGGGTTTGAAGTTACAATAAGATCTTAAGGAAAGGAGATGATGGGGAGTTGATTTATGCGAACGTTGCCTGTTGTTGCGGTGGAAAGCGAGATAGTAACTCCAAAAATATCTTTAAATTGCATCCGTTAACAAAAAGTGGTTGTAAGGCTTGTAGTACTGCCTCTCGACGTTCAGATGGTAAATGGGAAATACTGTCAATCATCTATGAGCATAACCATGAACTCATAAGTCCTAGCAAAACAAGATTTTTCAAGAGCAATAGATTTATACAACCACATGTGAAAAGAAAGATTGAAGTGAATGATAGAGTGGGGATTGGACCGAGTAAGAATTTTAATTCCTTTGTAGTTGAAGCTGGGGGTGTTGAGAATTTGAGTTTCTTACAAAAGGATTGTAGAAATTACATTGAAAAAGTTAGGAAGATCCGACTTGGTGATGGTGATCTTTGTTGCGTTACGAAATATTTTTTGAAAATGCAAAAAGATAATCCCAATTTCTTTTACGTTATGGATTTAGATGATGATGGTCGATTGCAAAATGTTCTATGGGTGGATGCAAGAAATAGAGCTGCATTTAGGGAATTCGGCGACGTTGTGACATTCGACACGACGTATTTAACCAACAAATATGATATGCCGTTTGCTGCGTTTGTCGGTGTTAACCATCACAGCCGATCCACATTATTAGGTCGTGGGTTAATCTCCCACGAGGACACAAAAACTTTTGTTTGGCTTTTTGAAACGTGGCTTGCTTGTATGGGAAATTCTACTCCTAAGGCAATAATCACATCAAGACAGGGCTATGCAAAATGCCGTCGAGATTGTGTTTCCCGATACAAGACATAGATGGTGTTTGTGGCATATTATGAAGAAGTTGCCGGAAAAGTTAAAAGGTTATAGGGAATATGAACATATAAAGTTTACTTTGCAAAATGTTGTGTATGATTCATTGACATGTGAGGAGTTTGAAGAATGGTGGAATTCGTTCATTGAAAAATACAACCTTCACGGCAATGATTGGTTATCTGGTTTGTATAATGAAAGATATCGTTGGGTGCCGGCATTTGTGAAAGGTACTTTCTGGGCGGGAATGTCTACTACGCAACGTAGTGAAAGTATGCATGCCTTTTTTTATGGGTACGTAAATTCGAAAACGACATTAAAACAATTTGTAGAACAATATGAGAATGCATTGCGTGATAAAGTTGAAAAAGAAAATGAGGCTGATTTCAAATCGATCAAATCATCAATCCCTTGTATAAGCATTTATCCTATGGAGAAACAATTTCAAGAGGCATACACTACTGCAAAATTCAAAGAGTTTCAAAAAGAGCTTGCAGGTAAGCTCCATTGTGAGATATATTCTTTGAAGGATATGGAGTCCAAACTTGAATATGTTGTGAAGGAAGATGTAATGGTTGGAGAGACATACCGTCGGGTTTCGTTTGTGGTTTGGTCTGAGAACCGTTGTTCTGAGGTTCGTTGCAATTGTCGATTGTTTGAGTTTAAAGGGATTTTATGTCGACATGCAATTGCAGTGTTAATACATAATGAAATTTCTCTTATCCCTGAACAGTACATTTTAAGGCGTTGGAGGAAAAAATGTATTCGATGTCACCACGAAAGTTAGGGTAAGTTATAATAGTTTGAGCACTAGTCTTTGAAGGTGAAACGATTTGACCAATTGTCTAATTCATTTAGTGAGGTGGCAGACTTGGCATCAACCAGTGTTGATGATTGTAATATGGTGATGCAAATGATAAGTGACATGAAGAAGAAATTATTGTTGAATGACAATGTTAGGGGGATTGATAGAAGTGTTAACGTTGCATGTAAAAGCAAAATTCACTTTGATAGTGTTGATTGCACTTATGTACAAGTTAGCAATAAAATCATGACTCCACAGGCTGTTCGTTCTAAAGGTCGACCTCCATTCAAAAGAAAGCAATCGAAGGTCGAGCAAATTGTTAGGAAAAGGAAGAAATTGCTTAACCAAGTGAGTGTAACTTCTTCATCATTAATGTCTACAACTCTTTTATTAAATGTTATGAAGATGTTATGTTTATATTTAATTGTAAGGTGGGAGTTCACAAGAATCAAATCAAGCTGATGTAAATGATATTAACTTCCACAATCATGATGCAGGAGTCTATGTTTTAAGTCAGGTAAGAATCTTTTATTTTATAAGATGTTTTTGTTGTAACTAGAACCTTGTTTTAAGGTAAAAAATTAATGTTATTGTGTTTTCACTGATCAGGGTTATAATGATATGTCAGTAAGTTTGAGGCCATCACTTGGAGATACAACGCTTGGAGATGCAGAGTAGCTGATCGTTAGTAACAATGTGGAAAATTGCTTGCAAGCAATCACAATTTTTTACTTGTATATAGGAACAATATTTTATAGGAGTAGGAAAATCCTTTTTGATATGCAGCGGGTCTTTTTTTGATAGCTGTTTCATGTGCATAGTTGTGCAGACTATTTTTTTGCTTCATCGCAAGGCCTGCCCTTTTTGTGCTGCTGGTCTGCTTATTTTAGGCTTTTGCGAGACTAGCTCGCGGGTATATAGGATTGTAGATCCTTGTCTTTTTGCTGCCCGAGAGCGTGTTTGGGAGGGGACTTAGGGGTTAGTATGGTTGGTGAGGTCGCTGGGGCTTTGGGTGTGTCTAATATGGGAGGTGTTCTGCTGTTTGGCCATTTATTGGTGGCTTTTCTAGTTGCTAGTCTGGTTGTTTGGGCAAGTGGAGTTTGGGTTGTGGGTGATTGGGGCTAGGCACTTTGGGTGATTTTATGGTTTTGTTGTGAGGCGGTGTTTCTTTTTGGCTATGGATGGTTTGCTGGTCTTGGGTTTGGTTGTGCGGATATGGTGTTGTGCAGGTTGCTATTGTTGGGGGTTTTGCTGCTGCTTATGGGGTGCTTTTGTTGCTGCGACTGGGGTTGTTGCTGCTGGGGCATTTGTTTGCTACTACTAGGGTTTGTGTTGTTGTTCCTGGGTTGATCTGCTGCTGTTGTTGGAGCCTTTTTGCTGCTGCTGGTGTTCTTTTTTCTGTTTTTGGGGCTGTCATTGGTAGGGCTTTGTTTTGCTACTACTGGGGCTTTTGCTACTGCTCTTGGGTTGTTCTTCACTGCTACTGCTGGGGCTTTCTGTTACTGCTGTTGTTGGTGGTCTTTTAGCTGCTGTTGCTGGTACTACTGTTGGGACTTTTTTTTGCTACTGTTAGGGCCTGTTAAGGGTTGTTGTGCTTAGGTGCCCCTGGCTGGTTTTTATTTTGCTCTTGGGGCTTGATTGGGTGTCTATAGGGTTGTGCATCCTAGTTTTCCCTTGTCTCTGATTGTTTGTTTCATCCCTCTCTTGTAAGTAAGGGCATGCAACTTAGTTTTTTTTGTTTTTTTTTTATCTTGTAGGATATTCTTTAATCTTTGTATAAAATTATAAGTTACCTAAAAAAAAAAGGTTATATATACTAATTAACCAAAACTGTCTGTTTTTGGTCCTTTTAGATGGAAGACAACATTGGTCTACATTACCATCCATTCATAATAATATGTGCATTTATACAGATAATAACGATGTGAAATTTATACATTATCATAAAGCCTCAATTTCGTTTATTACAAACAATCTGGGAATAAATTACAACTGAATCATTAAAATTAGGGTAATCTCCCCTAAAGAGTGAAACTTGTGATAAAATACAAGGAATACAAGGGACCAAACTACACAAAAAGAAACAAAACCAAGCAAGGATATACAATCCTTATACACAAAAGCAACACAAACACAAGACAACCAAACTGAAGACTCCAGCCAGAAACTGCAGAAAATGCAGCAATCATGCTGCAGCTCCATACAAACCACTGTCCAAATCACTACTTCAATTCTAGCACACACCACCCTGCACATACTGCCCAAGACTCTTGGAAACTGCAGAAACAAACTGCAACCTCTCACACCTGCTCAATCTGCACAATGCAAAAACTACAACATGCCCAGGCTTCATTTCCAGCACCTACCAATTTGCACCAGTTGCACAAAAATTATGGACTCTGCTTAAAATGCAGTAATCTAAAGCAACAATGCATACACTAACAGATTAATAGAAACTATTTTCTTTGGCAAAATTGATGAAGAACATTCCCAAATGATACCATTCCCAAGCAGTCAGTATATCCACAAAAAATATCAGGCCATCATGGTTGTCTCTAACCCTCTTGTGGCTATCTCTTATGCTTCGTGGGGTACAAACAAAGAAAAAACTTATGAAGAGAAAAACAAGAATTGATTTTTCATTAACCAAATAAAACTGATACAGAGGTAGGCTTTTATAAGACCAATTAACTCTCATTTACATTTTTATTCTAACATTCCTCCTCAAACTAAACATCTTCTCACTTTTCCAGTTTTCAGTAATGCAACATCTTAAAACAAAAAAATCTATTCTGCATTAGCTTAACTTCTTTGCAGCAACATTCTCTGCATTAGCTAAATCTTCTCTGCAGCAACATCCTTTAATAACCAAAAATGACTTCAGCAATCTCTGTCCAACCGAAGTTCAATATGACCATGGGTTCTCCAACCATTAGACCATGTATATGGAGCTCCAATCGTGTGAAGATGAATCAGGTTCAAAAATCAGACATTTGTTTGAAAGCACTGCAGGTGAGTTGAAGAGAACAGAATTAAAGTCCCATATAACCACAACAAAACTTCAAAATTGGATTTTCAGCAACCAAAACTGACCTTCAATAACCACATTGCCATTCAGACTTGTTTGCAGAAATAATTTTGTATATCATTTAAAGAAACCATAACACAAATCTAAATTAAATAAAGAAATCAACATGCAAACATACATGCATTGACTGAAACTTCATCCTATTAGCCAGCTATGAGCTAAATTAGAAGCAGGAGTAAAATAATCAAAACTAGCGAAAACAATGACCAACAAAGCTTCTAGTATATCAAGCCAAACACTAACAAAATGAGAGTGCATTACACATGATTAATCATAAACATGCATATTTTATTTAGGAGAAAATATAGAAAAGCAAACTAAAATTACCATAAATGCTATAAAGTCTCTGGCTCTGAATTAAGAGTGTGATTTTGAAGCAGTGAGCTCTGATTTGCGACGACAGCTTGTTCTGAAGACCTTCCCGTTTATACTTCTTTCACTCTCTTTATGGACTAGGCACCGTCTTATACTAATTCCAAGCACCAAGTTTTTGCTGCTTGAATCACAATAACAATTGATAATGAGGTTCCCCCAGTTGTAATGTTTTCCAGAGAAAGTTCATTACTATTTAAATAAATTTTGACTTCATATTTATTTCTTTGTTTTGATTTTCTGGTCTGATACATCTGTGAGCTCTTAATGCCATTTGACTGCTTCTGCTTGTTCCATATATAGCGCAGAAATTGGATGCGTCCATTACTAAGGATGAAGTATCTGGACAAGATTTTTCCTGGAGATGATTTTCAACAGAAAATAAACCAAAAACCAGCGTCATGCTATCAACTCCTATACGATCCACGAATCACAAGGTTCAGTAATATTATTTTATGAAAATTATTAAATTCGATAATGTTATGGAATGAGAATAAGCTATAAACATATTATACATTATTTCTAATATCAACTTTTACAGGCATGATCCACTAAATAAAAAAATAAAGAGAATAGAATCCTACCCATCTTTTACTTTCCATCTCTACCTGGTTAGAAATGGCGATTGTGTATTGGATATCTTCGCTCCTTTATTTGAGAATGTGACACAAATTTTTTCTTTGCTAGCTTACTCCTTTTGCCATCCCGATAAATCTCTACAAGTTACTCTGGCGAAGTTGCGATGGCAGCAGCGACTTTGGCGAAGTTGCGACGGCAGCAGCGACTCGCGAGGTTTTAGGTGGTGGGGGCTAAATGGGTTAGGATTATTGTTTGGTTTGCAAATTTAGGGCAGATGAATTTTGGGAGGAGATTTGAATTTGGGGAAAAACGGGTTACTAAAATTTAAAAAAGAAATACATTTGGGAAAGTGAGGTGGCAACTTGCTGATGTGTCAAATGAGGTAGCAATGCCATGTCAGCTGCCACATCATGAAGTAAGAGGATTGTGTAAAAACATTGTGTAAGGGTAGCATTACTGATTATGAAAACAGTGTAGGCTGAAATAGTGAAATATGAGCAAATAACTCAATTTTTATTATAATTTTGTTTCTTTCAACCTGTGTCTGGATAATTACATTTGTACCCTACAGGTTTCAGGTAAACGCATTTTATCCCACTCTCATAAAACGAAGTCGCTTTGAACCCTAAGTAATCCATAAGTGCCGCTAACCAAATGGCCTCCAAAACCTTTCTTCGTCGTTTTTCTTCTCTTAGTAAGATTAAAGGATTAAGCTTTTGAGCATGCAGTTGCTTTTTTATTTTGCTTTAATCTGATTAATTTTGTTTCGTATTACAGGGAGTCATCCGTCCCTTTCTCACCGCTATTGGGGATGAAGCGGAAGAGGACTATGTCACATCTTTCAAAGCAATGGAGGATGAAAGGGATGAACGGATAGACCGCCTGATGTGGGACCTAAAAGGGGTCACACATGTGACGGCAGTTGCAAGGCCATTGCTTGACAATGTCGTTGATGCGAGGATTATGAAGCTCCAATGGGCGGGAGGCCCGAGGATGAGGAGGATGAGGAGGAGAAGAGGGAGAAAGAGGTTCGTATGCCTTAGCAAACTGGTACAACAAGTACCGCTTTGCCGAGACATCGGTGTGGGGAGAATGAGGTTGTTGACCTCATAAACGACCTGTTTAAGAGTTTTACAACAGCCATTTATGCAAGGTTTGACAAGATAGAACAGTGCATAAAAAGGGTGGAGGAGAAAGTGGACAGGCTAGGAGAGAAAGTTATACAATGGAGGCAGAAGTTGGTAAAATGGAAGAGGAAGTTGGTGGAGAATTAAAGGCGATTGAAGTGCAAACTGGCTTGAAAAGAGAGAGCCGAAAGAGCAAGTTTGTGAAATCGCCTTACATGGTAGTGACACGGGTAAAAAAAGAAGAAAATTAAGAAACAAATGGAGGAAGAGCCAGAAATGGAGGAGGTTGAGGAGGTTGGTGGAGGAAGTGGGGTGATGATAATGGAAGAGGGCGAGGTGGGAGGCGAAGGAAGCGGGGATTAAAAATAGAGGAAATGGGAGGAAGTGGGCAAGGGAAATTGGACTCAAATGTTGGTTTGTATAGGCCAATAGAGAAAAACAAAAAACTCTTCTATGCCTATTACAATGGATCAGGAAGTAATAGCCATACAAAGTGTAAGACAGGGGATTATCCCCGGGAATGGTTTGAGAAGTTGTTGATGATGGGCACGTGGCTTGAGGACTCGATGAGTTATTTTCACTTAATTTTCCTTATTTTTGCCTATGTTTTCCATACTTATCTTGTTGTTTTTATTTGATGCAGCACATCGATGAGAAATTGGCACTGATGAGGCTACGACAGACTACTGATGGTGATCTGTTATATCCCGACTGTGCTATCACCGATGTGGCGTTTGGCCAAACGCTTGTTTCGGCATATCGCACTTTACTTAAAAATGTCATTGCTAGTGGTGTAGTAAAAGCACCGAAGCAAAAAGATTGGCCTCACAACAGTTAGACTGCATCCCTGATGATTTCCAGTTTGATGATAGGATTATGCAGTACATACAGGGGGATCGACCCAAATATGGCCACGATTCGGCCTTTGTTAAAAGAGTGTATTACATCATCATCGTCAAACATATACACTGGATAACACTCGTCGCGCATCTAGAGGAGGGGTTGCTGAAGATCCTTGACTGCAACCAACTATTTGTAGAGACAAGTAGTTGGAGGTCGAGTTGGAGCCATTGTCCAGGTTGTTCCCGCAATTGTTGTGTGACAGCGGGATGTTTGGGCACTTGGGTGATCAGGTACTAACCGGAAAGTGGCCAGTTAAGCGCTCTACCTGCCTAATAAATGAGTCAAGGTAAATTTTGTATAAAACTAACTTACATAATACAATTGTTCTGTAAGTTTATTCTAATGCTAATGTCTTCTTCCTATTGTAGTGCTGAATGTGAGGCATATGCCCTGAAATTTATTCAGTTCGACATGACCAATAGCCCAATGGATAGCTTGAATGACGAAACAATGAGAGACTATCGAGAGCACTGGGCTATTGATTGCTTCCATGGGCAGATGGATCCGTTTTGAGTGACCAAAACCCAATCAAAAGGTATGAAAGTTGGACTCTGAATTTTGTAGTTTATGTGATGTTGATGTTCATACTTGGGTTGTGGTGCTGATGCTGCAGGTGTCATGCTTATATGGAGCTTTATCGAAAGAGACGGACTGAGTGAACTTCTCACCTACCCACTCTGTAACTTTTTTACGTGTTTTTTTTAATTTACAAAAGCTGACGTGTCTGCAGGTGTATGCCAGATATTTTTTGCAGGTTCTTGGCAGGTTGCTGGCAAACAGAATTCCAAAACTTCTCAAAGGCTGGTTGGTAGGAGGAGGCATCTGTAATAAAGGGATTGTGCAAAGGTGTTAGTGACATTAAACTCTTTGGCATCAAAAAGTAAATTAAAGGTAGTGTATAGGAAATTGTAAATAATTTACTATGTATAGTGTGATCATTGTAAAGAATTGGATCTGACATTTGGGAGATATTTTTGGTTGTCCATGTTAGTAAACGGTCCCGTATACGCAGCGGAAACAAAAAATAATATAACTCAGGGATCGTTTACATGAGCCAAGATCAAGGGTATAATTTTACAATTTATATTAAATAAAATCTGCATAAATATTCAACATGAGTTTAAAGAAACAAACGCACGTTGGAGGCTCCTCCAAATTTGTCGACGAATGTTTTGCTACCGATCCAAGTGTAGGATCGAACTGTGTAGTCCACACGAAGACAATCTCCAAAAGAACCAAAGAGGGATTTGCTAGATCCTCTTTAGCTTCAAGATTCAGAAGAAAAACAAAATCAATTGAATTGATTTCAGGCTCAAAAGTGTTACTACCGTGGGAGAAGCAAAATGGGGCTGTTGTGTGTTTTTGGTTTTACAAAGAAAAATCCTTAATTAAAAAAACACACACTTTTCCTTTTATATTTAAAAAAACAATTTGCCCTAATCCCATACAGAATAGGCTTGGGCTCCAACCCAAACGCCCCATGTTGCCAAACACTCCCAAATTTGATTTATTTTATTTTCCATCATTATCTCAATTAAAATCAATTAATATATATTAACATTTAACAATAATGATAATATATTTAAATATGTGCGAACACACATTTAAACTTAATTTCACTTATTTAATTTTTCTAACAAATTAAATAAAGGCTACGACCTCAGCAAATTTAATTGCACTGTGAAATTACCAAAATACCCTTTCGCCTTAAAAGACAAAAACACCCTTCTTTCTTCTTGGATCTTAAATTGTCTTCTATGTGTGTGACCATAGGCTCCTCATCATATCGGTAGTGTATAGTATCGCGATTAACACCAATTAATCGTCTCACTAATACACAGACCAAGATTGGCCCCTAGCAAGGCATCATGGCCACCCGATAGATTCGGATTTAGCAAAGTAGCTACCTGTCAACGATATGGTTACCGTGCAATTCGATCCTTTCATCATTCGTTATCTCGACGAGACGAAGGCATAGAAATAGTGTCAACCTTTGGTTACTCGATATTATTTATTCGGTTTACGGACCAATGACCCGTATTATAAAGCTGGATAGAGCAACAACTCAATCCCACTGTGGCCACAGTTTTAGTGTCATTACCATATATTGAATTACGCCGTGAGATAACTTTCTCCCATACCCGGGAGTGATGAATCCTCTGTCAATCCACCATAGTCTTGATACACTCCTTGATGCAGCCAATCACCACCGTATTGACAGCTCCGAAAAGAACTACGTTAGGCTAGTGTCAAACTACACCAATCGGTGCACAAGGCGCTCCGGTGATCTCAAGTCTAAGGATCACATGCACCACCATTCGTTAGAGGATTTGTTCCATAGACAGGGGTTACCATCCATATGGAATCCTCGGTGGGTCGATCCAGTGAACTTGTTGTGGTGTAATCGCCACAACAAACACCCATGTGTTGCACCCAGGTTGTCACCAAACAACCTTGACAAGTGAGATCGATCCACCGCCTTTCGGACGAGGTCGTTCAACACTATGATAGCCTTACCGTATTATCTGTGCCCTTAGTTCAGAATAATACTGAGGCTACGGACATTTCTAGAATGGCCACCATATGTGCTCATAGGTTCACTATCAAGATTTGAAACACTTGATACCCTCGTCACGCTTCTACCATTCTAAGGACATATATCAATACATATTGCAATAATAATGATTTACGCGATATAGTATAAAATGCCTTTTATTTATTAATGAACATTATTACAAAGAGTCAATTCTATAATAATTGATTGGCTCTAGGGCATCTACTCTAACAGTCCATATAAGATAATTCATTAGCAGTTTGAATTTGCTATGTATGTTGTGATCATTTGCTGTAACCAAGTTGGATAATGGTTTTTTAGCATTTTGTTTCATTTTGTGTATCAGTACAATGTGTGATATACTAGTGTGATTATTTGATTCACCACAGTTGGGGGTAATGGTTAGCTTGTCCAAATATTTCGATATTTGCTGCATCCCATGCCTATTTTATATTTTGTGTTTCGATAAACAGGTTACATTGATGTCTCTTATATTTTGATTTGTGATAAATTAGATTGATATAAATTACTTAATTTTGCGATACCAATTCTTTTTGGATTTGGGAGGGAAATAAGTGATGTACAAATGTTTCCCAATCATAGTCATTTCAAAATTAATTAACTTAAAGACAGGCATGGTACCAAATAATTACGTATATGACTGACCACATGTATCTCTTAAACGACCAAGACTTTTCCAGAAACGATATGAAGCATCGCTTAAGCAATACATATAATCGCTTAAATGATTACCCATCTAGGCAGATGTTCATTCTGACTCAAACAATATCGCTTAAGCGATCCCTAATAGCTTCAGAGACAAAAACTCTTTTAGGAAGAATCGCTTAAGCGATACATAAGATCGCTTAAGCGATCATAAATCTGGGCAGATTATTTCTGCCTCAGACAAGATTGCTTAAGTGATCTCAAACCGCTTAAGCGACCGAGAGTCTTTTACTAAAATCTCTTAAGCGATACAAATGGATCGCTTAAGCGATTTCTGATCTCGGTATCTACCACGGACTAGATCGCTAGAGCGATTACCGATCGCTTAAGCGACCAGGAGTAAAAGAAAAGAATCGCTTAAGCGATATAGACGGATCGATTAAGTGACCAGAGTAAAAGCAAAGAATCGTTTAAGCTATCCTATGTATTTGGATATTATTTATTGTATTTCAGAGCATCGGTTAAGCTATTAACACTATACTAAACATATAGGGTTTACGATTCATTCAGTGGATCATGACCGTTATTATATTATATTAAACATATAGTTCTTTTACGTCAGTATGAAACATAGCGGATCATGAAACCGTATAAGTTCTTTTACGCGTATGAAACATATAAATCATGGAATATTTACATCTATGCTAAACATAAGGGTTTACAATTTGTTCAGTGGACCTTGACCGTTACTATATTTATATTAAACATATAATTCTTTTACGTCAGTATGAAACATATAAGGTGTAGAATGTTTACATCCATGCTAAACATATAGTGTTTACGATTTGTTCAGTGGACCTTGACCGTTATTATATTTATATTAAACATATAGTTCTTTTACATCAGTATAAAACATATAAGGTGTAGAATGTTTACATCTATGCTAAACATATAGGGTTTACGATTCGTTCAGTGGACCTTGACCGTTATTATATTTATATTAAACATATAGTTCTTTTACGTCAGTATGAAACATATAAGGTGTAGAATGTTTACATCTATGCTAAACATATAGGGTTTACGATTCGTTCAGTGGACCTTGACCGTTATTATATTTATATTAAACATAGAGTTCTTTTACGTCAGTATGAAATATATAAGGTGTAGAATGTTTACATCTATGCTAAACATATTGGGTTTATGATTCGTGCAGTGGACCTTGACCGCTATTATATTTATATTAAACATATAGTTCTTTTACGTCAGTATGAAACATAGAAGGTGTAGAATGTTTACATCTATGCTAAACATATAGGGTTTACGATTCGTTCAGTAGACCTTGACCGTTATTATATTTATATTAAACATATAGTTCTTTTACGTCAGTATGAAACATATAAGGTGTAGAATGTTTACATCTATGCTAAACATATAGGGTTTACGATTCGTTCAGTGGACCTTGACCGTTATTATATTTATATTAAACATATAGTTCTTTTACGTCAGTATGAAACACATAACGTGTAGAATGTTTACATCTACGCTAAACATATAGGGTTTACGATTCGTTCAGTGGACCTTGACCGTTATTTTATTTATATTAAACATATAGTTCTTTTACATCAGTATGAAACACATAAGGTGTAGAATATTTACGTCTATGCTAAACATATGGAGTTTACGATTCGTTCAGTATATTTTTATATTTCTTTGTTTAATTATTTAGGAAATATTAGTATATTTTTAATTAACTTTAGACCCATTAAGTAAATTAATTTCATTAATACCAAAGAAAAAGTTTAAAAATTAACAAAAACACCCCCACCCACATAACTTCCCAGATTCTGATAGCGCGACAACAAATGACCGAAAATGGCTAGTAATGGCCAGTTGTGACCTTTTCCAGCCAGATCCATGGTGGATTTGGCCGGAAAAGGCCACATCTGACCATCATCGACTTTCAAAGAAATGGCCAACGTTGACGGTCAACGATGGGCATATATTTGGCCATTGCAGACAGGTAGATGTGGACTTTTTCGTTCTTCTACAGCTAGATCTAGCTTTTTTTTTGCCACATCCGTGGTCGATCTGGCCGGAAAAGGCCATATAGAGGCCCTATCCGCCAGATCCGACCATTGTACGTCATAACGCCCTTTCCTAGTAAGATTCTTGCAGTGGTAGCCGGAATCTGGCACCGTAGGTAGGTGTGGGTGTATCTATTAAATTTTCAAACCATTTGCTCAAGAATCGCTTAAGCAATCTGCGATATCGCTATCGTAGATATCGCTTAAGCGATCATGTGATTTGCTGAAGCAAATCAACCCAGGTGCATGATCGCTTAAGGGATCTGTGATATCGCTTAAGCGATTCTTATCTTTTTCACTTGGTTGATTAAGCGATCATGGATCGCTTAAGCGATCATTTGATGGGCAGAATCAATCTGTCCAGAGGCACGATCGCTTAAGCGATCCATGATATCGCTTGAGCGATCCGGTTTTAAAAACCCTTTGTCGCCTAAGCAGTCATGGCCAATATATACTTTTCCAGCTTTTCTCCTGAATTTTGACAAACTAAAATTACCAACACATATTAATTCCATACTTTTTCCTCAATTTGACAACCTAATTCCAAACTAAAATCACCAACAAATATTTAGACCATGTAATAAGAATACTAAATATAAAGAATGATTTATTAAAGGTAACAATAAAATTTGAAACATCAATAATTGAAAATAATAACTCATCAACGATTGGCCTTTGCAACTCCCTTAATTTCATCCTTCTTCGAACCTAATTATCTAGATCTGCATGTGATTACTTTTGGCAACCGAATCTCTTGTGGCCAGGTTACTTGCAAATTGAGCACTTATTTATCTTCCGCAGAACCTCAAAGGCTGATGGAATACGTTTAACTCTTTTTCTCCCCGTTGGTGTCTTCTTGAATGGTGGCTGGATGATAATGTCAGCCATCTCTGGCGGTAGTACCATTGCTCTTCTAGAGGCACCAGATATATCATTTCTGAATAAGCTAGCATGTAGTGATCTGTCATATAGAGAGGGGAGCAAAGTTCCATGCAAATTCTTCAACCAAAATCCAGCTTCTGTTGGTGTTTTAGTGCTGCTAGTGCATGAGGACAAGGTAAACGTTGAATGTCAAGCACTTTACAGATGCAAGTTTTTCTAACAAGGTTAACTAGGGCATCCGGACCATAGCCGTACACAGTGAACTCTTGAGCATTAAAAGGATAGGTAAACAGTGCATTTAACAGTTCCATATGTTCTCGCAATAATTTTTCAGTTGACGGAACAACGGTTGTAGTAAAATTATCTGACTCCGTATAACGCTCATGGAACCACTGCAACAATATCCTCTGGATTGCATCGAAAAGTGCAACTATTGGAAACTCTTTTTCTATTAACAACTTCGAATTTATAGACTCAGCTATGTTCGTGATCATAACATCAAACCTTCTTTTAGGAAAGTAAGCTTTACTCCATCGCTCGAAACCAACATCATGCTTAAGATTCTTAGATTCGGATTTGCTGGAAGTGCTCCTCGAACTCATCAACCCGATATGCTTTTGTTGCCATGTAGTATGTCTGAAGGGGGCCAACAAACATAAACTTTTGTTTTATGTTCTCACCAAGGTGCCTCATACAGAATCTGTGATGTGCTTGAAGGTAAATAGTGGCAATCCCCTTCTTTATAGAGTTGTGCCTATCGGATATTATGCACAACTCGTCATTGTCAGGCACTATTGTACGTAACTGTTGAAAAAACCAAGTACACGACTCGTCATTCTCAGAGTCAACCACATACCATGCAACAGGATATGTGTGATTCTCGTTGTCCTATGCAATGGCCACCAACAATGTACCTCCATACTTTCCTGTCAGAAAGCAACCATCAATAGCCAACACTTTTCTCATGTTTACAAAACCCCTTATAGTAGAACCATAAGCAACAAAAAAAATTTAAACATCATATTCCTGACCCACTTCAAAGCCGTCTTGCTACCTTGATTTGTCAACTTAAGCATATAACGATACACTTCTAATACTGTGTACCCATGCTCTGGCGTACCCCTCACAAAATTTTGTGCATGTTGTCTCCCTTTCCAGCATTTCCAGTAACTAACAACACATCCCAACTCTGTGCGCACAAGTTTTTGAATGTCTTTAGGAGATGGACCTTTCCCTTCAACAAACCAACTTTTGATAAATTATCCAATAACATCAGCGGACGCTTGTCGATGCTCACCTCAAATATGTCCTAAACCACATGTGTGCTCACGGGTATATGTGCTAAGAATAAATTTTTCTGACTCGGCCAACCTTCTACAATAAACCCGCAACTTGCACTTTCGATCACGACATGCAACCATCACAACCAATAAATTTGACTTTTTAGTGATGAACTCAAAATTACCTTTCACGGCAACAAGTTTTAGCTTCCTCACCACTTCCTCTTGGTTCTCAAATAAATACCCTCTATGCGCAACTCTGATCCATCCGTAAAAACATGAGCTGATTCACTACTACCTCCAATTGCCCCCTTTGAACCTACATAAATGACCATAGTGTTCTCTTCCTCACAATCTATGCCTTACATAATGTCGTATTTAAAGGAATCTACTCTACGCTGGGAACATGTACAGGGTCCTCCTCCTCAACATTTTCATTCTGCCCCCATCACGAACCTTTTCTACAGTGTCTTCCTCACCACCCCATGCACCGTATACTCTTGATTTTTCAACTAATAAATCAATGGTCTCGTAGTTCAAATTAAAACCAGGCAAATCTCTGCCTACTTCCTCGTTATCCCCTTCCTTTGAACCAACTTCTAGTGGTTTTTCTACAAAAGAAACCCTTAAAATCGGCCTCGAACCATTATTGGCCACATCAATCATCTATAACTTCACACTTTCGTCCGACTTTAATATAGCAGGAGGTACCTTATAATGTTCAAGAACTCTGCTTAAAACATACTTCACAACTATATCACTACACGAGCAACTCAAATTACCTCTTCTAATTATTTCATCAATCAACTCATCAAAACTAACCTCTATGCTCACAGCAATTGGTATAACTTCTTTACTCTTCCCAATCCACTTCCAACTACTTTCTTCCTCCACCTACTCACCAAAATATTCAACACCTAAAACAACTTGTCCCATGTGTGATAATAGCCAACTACTTGTAATGCAAGAAAAAAAATATTCTTAAATGTTGTACTAAGGGTTCAAATATTTGAAAAAGAATCTGCACAGTCACTTATTTGGTCTGTTGTATCGCTTAAGCGATCATGGTTATTTATACTGGATCGCTTAAGCGATACACTTAATCGCTTAAGCGATTGAGTATAAATAACCATGATCGCTTAAGTGATCTTATGCCATTTACTGATCGCTTAAGCGATCTGATCCCATACACCAGACTTTTACCAGATTGCTTAAGTGATCTTATGCCATATACCTGATCGTTTAAGCGATCTATCAGCTGCATTACCAAACCTATCAGATCGCTTAAGTGATATCGTACCTAGAACACATTTTCAGTCATACCCAAAACAAATTTTCAACAAATTTTACTTCTTTCAATTTGCATTATGTCAAACACAACCAAACAACCTAAAAAACTAAATCAAAATCATAACCCAAATGCCATCCATTATTAAATCTTTGTAAATCTAAATATAAAATGTAAATAGGAGATACACATACTTACATGAAATGTCAAGAGGAAGAGAAGGGGGATTTTTAGCGGAGAAGAAGTTAATGGTGGAGGAAGAAGAAAGTGTTAATGGCGGAGGAAGAAGAAGATATAGAGGAATAAGGAAGAAGAAGATGAAGATGTAGACGAAGAAGAAGATGCAGATGAAGAAGAAGATGTAGACGAAGCTAAGAAGAAATAGCAACCAAGGTGGAGATACGTTAATGGCGGGAGGAAGAAGAAGATGTTTGGGTTTGTTTGCAGGAATTTCAGGTTTTTGGGAATATAGTATAATTTTTAAAAGATTACATAATATTTTCTTAATCCTAAATAAGCACTAATCAAGTTTAATTACCCTTAATCAATAATATGGCTATTTATTTAAAACTTTAAAACTTGATAGCCTTCTAATTAAATTCAAACTTGAGAGGTTATTTTAATAAACTGCCCCGCTGATGAAGGGTCTTGAGATGAGTTTGTGAAATGTAGTAGATAAAGAAAGAAGAAGATCTGAAGAAGATGATAATGAAGAATCAATTTGGTCTTCATTTTCATTTATTTGTTTATTTGTCTTGGTTCACTGGTTCACTTCGAGAAAATTTAGCTGCCCAAGTTTCCATTTAACAAAATGGCTATGAAAATCTTTTTTATTTTTTTGGGTTAAAAAATATGTCGTGGCATACTTAAGTGTAATTAAAGCAGCAAAAAGGATTAGGGTGAAAAGATTTAAACATTTGTGGGTTAGAGTATAATAAAGAGAAGTTGATTTAAAATTTGAAAGGCAAAACACATTTTTCTCAGCTTCTCTTTCTCACAACAAGATTCAAACACCTTTGTCTCTCTCGTTTTTTCTTCCAATTTTCTGCAATTTCTCAATTTCTTTGCTATTTGCATTTTTGTCATTCCTTGCCATTCCCGATTAAGTTATAATTACTAAGATCCTTAAGGAAATAGAAAAAAACCCATCTACTCCCCAAATTGTAGGCACCACTTGGTCTACCAAAAATGGAGAAGAAGAAGTTGTGGTGGAGTAACTTCCGATGACTGAAGTTGCTCCACCAGGAGAAGAGATGGTGTCGACGGAAGAAATTCTATTGGCGAAACAAATGAGGGCAAGAGTTGAAATTGAAACAAAGAGGAGGATGGCAATGCAAATTCCAAGCGTCGGACATGATACCAAGAGTAAAAGCAAAAAATCGCTTAAACGATCATGCACCTAAGCACAAGTTAATTCTGCCTCGGACATGATCGCTTAAGCGACCAAGGTTAAAAGCAAAGGATCGCTTAAGCGATATAATAAATCGCTTAAGTGATCATGCGTCTGGGCACTTATTGATTGTCTTGTTCGTGATCGTTTAAGCAATTGTAGATTACCTAAGTGATCGTAGATTGCTTAAGTGACCAATAGTAAAAGCAAAGAATCACTTAAACGATATCTAGATCACTTAAGCGATCATGCATCTGGGCAGAAGTTGATTATGCCTCGGACATGATCGATTAAGCGATTATAAATCGCTTAAAGCGACCAACGTTAAAAGCAAAGGATCACTTAAGCAATCATGCGTCTAGGCACTTATTTATTGTCTTGTTCATCATCACTTAAACGATTGTAGATCGCTTAAGCAACCAATAGTAAAAGCGAAGAATCGCTTAAGTGATACTTAAGCGATCCTGCATCTGGACACTTATTTATTGTCTTGTTCATGATTGCCTACCAATAGTAAAAGCGAAGAATCCTTAAGCGATACACGTAATCGCTTAAGCGATTGTGCATCTAGGCAGAAGTTTATTCTACCTCGAACATGATTGCTTAAGCAATTTGTAATCGCTTAAGCAATCAAGGTTAAAAGCAAAGAATTGCTTAAGCGATAGAATAAATCGCTTAAGCGATAGAATAAATTACTTAAGCAATCGTGCGTCTGGGCACTTATTGATTCTGTCTTGTTCGTGATCGCTTAAGTTACCAAGTGTAAAAGTGTAGAACCGCTTAAGTGATAACATAAATACAACCAGATCTCTTAAGCGACTAAGTCTAAATACACAGGATCGCTTAAGTGAGAAATGAAATCTCTTAAGCGATCTAGTGTTTTTGGATTATTTTTATTGTATTTCACTAAATTGGTTAAGCGATTAATGCTATCTTAGACATGTAAGGTGTACGATTCATTCAGTGGACCATGACCATTATTATATTTTAATTAAATTAGTTCTTTTACGGCTATATTAAACAGATATGGTATAGAATATTTACATCTATATTAAACATATTAGGTGTACGATTCGTTCAGTGGACCATAACTATTATTATATTTTAATTAAATTAGTTATTTTATGGCTATATTAAACATATATAGTGTAGAATGTTTATGTCTATATTAAACATATCAAGTGTATGATTTGTTCAGTGGACCATGACCGTTATTATATTTTAATTAAATTAGTTCTTTTACGGCTATATTAAACATATATGGTGTAGAATGTTTACATCTATATTAAACATATCAGGTGTACGATTCATTCAGTGGACCATGACCGTTATTATATTTTAATTAAATTAGTTCTTTTACGGCTATATATTTTAATTAAATTAGTTCTTTTACGGCTATATTAAACATATATGGTATAGAATGTTTACGTCTATATTAAACATATCAGATGTACGATTTGTTCAATGGACCATGACTATTATTATATTTTAATTAAATTAGTTCTTTTACGGCTATAGAATGTTTATGTCTATATTAAATATATCAGGTGTACGATTCATCCAGTGGACCATGACCGTTATTATATTTTAATTAAATTAGTTCTTTTACAGCTATATTAAACATATATGATGTAGAATGTTTACGACTATATTAAACATATTAGGTGTACGATTTGTTCAGTACACCATGACCGTTATTATATTTTAATTAAATTAGTTCTTTTACGGCTATATTAAACATATATGGTGTAGAATGTTTACGTCTATATTGAACATATCAGGTGTATGATTCATTCAGTGGACCATGACCGTTATTATATTTTAATTAAATTAGTTCTTTTACATCTATATTAAACATATGTCCATAAACATGGAAAAGAAATATTGAAGTAAATTATCCTTAATCGCTTAAGCAATCCCGTCTATTTAGCCTTTGTCTACAGAGTGCAGAGCAGATGGTTGCAGAGTTCAATTTTATATAAATATTATATTTTTTTATATTACTTTCTTGCCAAGAACTAACAAAAATAATATAATAACAATAGATTTTTCAGTTTTATGTACAATGCTGATTGACAAAGACTGAAGTGTTCTTTTCACATTCTATTGAAATGAAAAAAATAATTAATAATTAATAAAAAAGGACTAAATATTAAATATACATTATGGAATATAATTTCTCACCGAAGTATATCACTTACTACATCGCTTAAGCAATCTAGTATAAATAAGCATGATCGCTTATGTAAACCCTGTGTTATTATTCCAATGCCTTGAGGTATGAAATTTACTTTTCAAGTAATTTACTTTTTTTTGAATGGAAGGGTAAAATGGTCAATTTACATGTATTTCGAGATGTGGCCATTATTAAGTGTAAGGGGTGATGTCATTGAAGAGAAATGAGGGTAGAATGGTCATAAAGTTGATTGATATGGTTAAATGGCGTAAACGGTAACCAAGGGCATAATGGTCTTTTCATACAAATCCATATGTAATAAGTATCCATAAAAGTGCATTAAGGGTAAGTTAGTCATTTGCTAATGGGATTGCTTAATTGTTAAGTGTTTTAAAGAAGTCAAATGGCATTAAATGAGTGTTTATCTTTATGTTGTGGTGGAAATGACCAAAATGCCCTTATATGAAAAATTTATGCCAAATGACCCTTATATCTAACTTTTATTGACCAATCACTTTAGAGTAACAATTGAATGAATATTTACAAGATTTTAAGTGAGAGGAGTCGGCCTTTTACACCACAAGTGCATCATCTTCTTCTTCATCTCTCAAATTCAAGCATTTTATTCTCAAATTTTCATAGGATTTCAAGTTGGTTTTCAAAGGAGATCACCATCTACACTTAAAGAACTTCAATTTCAGAGTTTAAGGTAAGTTTCAAAACCCTAGTTGTTCTGATCTTTTAGTTAAAAGAGAAATTTATAAGTGGTTATGTGTATAAGGTAGAAAGGGTGAACCTTTGGAGCTAAGGAGGAGTGTCCTTGTGCTTTGTATACTAAGGTAAGGAAAAAATCTCCCTTATGACTACAATTGATAACACCTAGGGTTTATGAAACTTACATTTATTTATGTTAATATGAGTGTGATGCTATGTTTTGGTTATGGATTGTTTAAATGGGTGTGTTGATTGGTGTATGTGTGCATGTGGAGGATGATTATGCCAATTAAGAGATTTGTAGTTGGACGATGTTTTGGCACTTTTTGGTTCTGTAAAAAAGGGAGGCTTTTATGGCCTTTTATACTAAGAATGATATGGCAAATGATAGGAATGTGCAAATGAAGGTGACATGGTTAAAATGAATAGAATTCGGATTTGGCTTTTTGAGACTTATACCGTACATGCTTCAGAATCGGTCATAAGCGAAGTTATAGAAGTCCGATTGAGTTGATTCTTGAAGTGTAAAAAGTTGAGAAACAGACCTAAAACTTTTATATTTCCAAAAATAAATTCGAATTAGAAGATAATGGAAAAATTGCTTGAAACTGACGAACTGTATGGCATCCACCTTCTTAATGGAAATTCCCATTTGTTTCTAATTCTAATAAACCCCTGAATAATCTTACTACTGAAATTCCTTGTATTGTATGAGAAATTGAATGAATTAAGTTAAGAAGTTTAGTAAGAGAATATAGTATGATTGAGCATGGGATATGTTAGTCCATATGTTTGCATTCATAATGGTAATGCATATAGCTTATTTAGTTGTCTTATGAAAAATTTATGAAATGTTAAAGAATGAATTCCATGAGTCTCTTGAGGTATAAACCAAGATCAGAGGAATGGAATTCTTATGGAAACCATGAGTCCTTTGAGGTGACGACCAAGAACAAGGTAATGGTTTAAATGAATCCGATCGGATAACAAAGACTAATGAAACCATCAAGTATAAAGACAAAAGAAATAAGCATGCCATGTACATGAATATTTCATAATTCATATATGTTCTATGTTATATTATGTATGATTATGTTATGACTTATGTTTATGAGAAAAGTCCAAAGTGTATGATATGTTTTATGAACTTGTTATGTTAAAGAATGAAGTCATAGTTTGTAGGTAGGTAAGGTCCTAAGTAATATACTTGTATAATGATGTATAATGAACCTTAATAGTTTATAAATGGCCATATTCCTTACTGAGCGATTAGCGCTCACCCCATGAAATGTTTTAAAATGTTTTGCAGGTAAGGATTAAGGCATGAAGTTGGGAGAGGATTCCGAGGGATGCTACGAACATGAAGGGATGTTTTAATTATGACTTTTGAATGGTTTTGCTAGTATTTGGTGTAGTAATTATGTTTATATCTCATAATGCAGTAAATATGTCCATGTTATTATGGAGTATATATGTTTGTGTTCATAAAAGAAATCAAATTGCTAGTAAATTTTGTAAAAGTGTGTATGTTCTCGTAAGTACTACTATGGATTTCATAATGTACTCCAAGAAAGGAAACTATATTTTTGACTTGTACAATGAACTTATTATAGTTTAGAAATTGAAATGTTTTAAATTAAAAATAGATATATTTTTAAAGTACAAGTTTATTCTTTTAATAGGATTTTAAAATAAACTTCTTTACTAGGCGTGCGTTTTCTAGGTTCTTAATGGCCAAGGGATACTTAGGAAATACTCGGCTAGGGAGGGGTTTTACAGCTTAAGCTATTTGCTGCCATATATCTGATCACTTAAGCGATCTGCTGCCATATACTAGACTCATACTAGATCACTTAAGTGATCTTCTGTCATATACTAGATCGCTTAAGCGATCTGGTATCATATACCAGACTTATACCAGCTTGTTTAAGCGATCCATCAGATCCAAAACACATTTTCAACCATCTCCACCTACAATCGGTGCTATTACCCCTAGCTACTCACAATGCAAGAAAATATTCAACAAATTTCACTCCTTTCAACTTGCATTACATCAAACACAACCCAACAACCTAAACAACTAAATCAAAATCATAACCCAAATCCCATCCATTATTAAATCTTTGTAAATCTAAATATAAAATGTAAAGAGGAGATACACATACTTAGACGAAATGTCAGGAGGAGGAGGAGGGGGATCTTTGGTGGAGAAGATGTTAATGGTGGAGGAAGAAGAAAGTGTTAATGGCGGAGGAACAAGAAGATATAGAGGAATGAGGAAGAAGAAGATGTAGAGCAAGGAGGAAGAAGAAGATGTAGATGAAGAAGAAGATGTAGACGAAGAAAAAGCTAAAAAGAAACAGCAACCAAGGTAGAGATGCGTTAATGGCGGGAGGAAGAAGAAGGTGTTTGGGTTTATTTGCAAGAATTTTGGGTTTTTGGGAATATAGTATAATTTTTGAAAGATTACATAACACTTCATTAATCCTAATTAAGCACTAATCAAGTTTAATTACCCTTAATCAATAATAAGGCTATTTAGTTAACACTTTAAAACTTCATAGCCTTTTAATTAAATTTAAACTTGAGATGGCCTTTTAATAAAATGCCCCGATTCACTTCCCTTTACCTCTAAGCTCTAAGTTTGTGAAGTGTTGAAGTCCACAACGAGAGTGCACGATGAGAAAGTGTCCGAGGTAAAATCATCTACCCAGATCTAAGATCGCTTAAGCAATCTTTTGTATCGCTTAAGCGATTAATCTTTACTCTTGGTCGCTTAAGCGATTCTAGATCGCTTAAGCGATCTTGTCCGAGGCTGAATCATCTGCCCAGATCTAAGATCACTTAAGTGATCTTTTTTATCACTTAGTCGGTCTTGTCCAAGGCAAAATCATTTGCCCAGATCTAAGATTGCTTAAAAGATCTTTTGTATTGCTTAAGCGACTTAAGCGATCTTTTTTATCACTTAAGTGATCTTGTCCGAGGCAAAATCATCTACCCAAATCTAAGATCGCTTAAGCGATCTTTTGTATCACTTAAGTGATTCATTCAGTTTATTCTTGGTTGCTTAAGTGATTTCAGATCGCTTAAGAGATCTTGCACGAGGCAGAATCAAGATCTCTTAAGCAATCCGAAATCGCTTAAGCAACCACAGAGTTAATTTTTTGTTGCTGATATATTGTTTATTAGTTGTTTTGGTTTATTTTTGTTGTTGATATATTGTTTATATAGATTGTGCAGATTGTGCGGACCGTAAACTATAAAGACTATGGGTTAGACATTGTAAGTGAGAATGTACCGTACTTCCCTGTAAGGGTGACGGTCAGGTTGAGTTGGGATGTTTTTGAGAGAATAAAGGAGATTTTACATGGATTGAGGAATGGTGAACGACAATTCAAAGAGATTTGTTTCGGTCAGTTTTTGAACATCAGAACAAATTAGAAAAAGGCGTTATGGGGGCAGGGAGTGCATTATATGTTGATGCACTTAGTGAAATGCAAAAAAAAAAAAAAAAAAAAAAGCAAGAAATGTGGTTTGTGGTTGATGGAAAGCAACTACGTTTTGGGATGATGGAATATGCCTTGGTGACCGGCTTAAGATGTGGGAAAATGCCAGATAAGGATGAGGTAAAGGCAATAAAGGAGAGTGGGGGCAACCATAAGGTTGGCTGAGAAGGTTTTGCAAGGGAAAGCATCTATTACAGGATGCGATTTAGAGAAGATGATAGGAAGAGTTCGGTTTAACGATCCAGAGAAGTTTAGACCGTGCTTGGTATTGTTCTTACATTTGATCCTAATGGCTGGTGACTCAACAAAAGTCGTTGATATGGATTGGGTGAGGTTTGCAAGCAACTTGGATTTTTTTAATTCTTATCTGTGGGGACGAGTATCATTTAAGTGAACCATGAACTCCCTGCAAGGGAAAACAATAGCATTAAAGCAGTCCCAATGGGTCAAGAAGGATAAACCGAGCACATACAATTTGTTTGGCTTCCCATGGGCAATGCAAGTAAATATTAATAGCTTTTTGTTATATTTTTTGTAATATATGTGTTTGAATTATGATATGGACTATTTTTTTACAATGTAGACTTAAAAGTATGAGGCTGTCCTTATCTTCGCTAAGGTGGGGGAGGAGTTCGGATGTGCGACAGTAATTTTCTTGGATGTTATGTTACGGTAGCATATCGAGAAGTGTACCCATTGGGATTACGACCAAATAGACATTGAAATTGAAGCGGTTGGGGTAAGATTAAAGGATTAAGCTTTTGAATATGCAGTTGCTTTAAAATGTCACTTCAATTTGATTGATTTTGTTTCTTATTGCAGGAAGTCATCCATCCTTTTCTTACCGCTACGGGGGGTAAAGCGGAATAGGAGTATGTCACATCTTTCGAACCACTAGAGGATGAAAAAGATGAACGGATAGACTACCTGATGCAGGACCTGGCAGGGGTCACGCATGTGAAAGCAGTTGTAGGGTCAATACTTGAGAACGTGATTGATGCTGAGGATGATAAAGCTCCAATCGACGGGAGGGAGGAGGGGGAGGAGGAGGAGGGAGAGGAAGAGGTTCGTATGCCTTAGCAAACTGGTACAACAAATACTGCTTTGCCGAGACATCGGTGCCAAGAGAATAAGGTGGTTGACCTCATAAACAGCCTATTTTGAGAGTTTTACAACAGCCGTTTATGACAGGTTTGACAAGATGGAAGAGCAGCTAAAAAGGGTAGAGGAGAAAGTGGATAAGGTGGCAGAGAAAGTTGGTACGGTGGAGGAGGAAGTTGGTGGAGTATAAAAGGTGGTTGAAGTGCAACCTGGGCTGAAAAGAGAGAGCCGAAAGAGCAAGTTTGTTAAATCGCCTTACACGGTAGTAACACATGAAAAGAAGAAGAAAATTAAGAAACAAATGGAGGAGGTTAAGCAGGTTAGTGGAGGAAGTGGGGCAATGATAATGTAGGAGGGTGAGGTGGGAGGCGAAGGAGGCAGGGATGTATAAATGGAGGAAGGGGGAGGAAGTGGGCAAGCAAAAATGGACTCAAAGGTCGATTCGTATAGGCCAATAGAGGAGGAAAAGATAAAACTCTTCTACGCCTGTTACAATGAATCAGGAAGTGATGCCCATGTAGACTGTAAGACAGGGGATTATTAGCGAGAATGGTTTGAATAGTTGTTGACAATGGGCAAGTGGCTTGAGGACTCGGTGAGTTATTTTCGCTTAATTTTCCTTATTTTTGCTTATGTTTTCCATACTTATCATGTTATTTTTATTTGATGCAGCACATCGATGAGGTATTGGCACTGATAAGGCTACGACAGACCAGTAATGGTGATCTATTATATCCCGACTGTGCCATCACCGATGTGGCGTTTGGCCAAACGCTTGTTTCGACATATCGCAATTTAATTAAAAAGGTCATTGGTAGAGGTGCAGCAAAAGGAGTCAAGCCAAAAAGATTGGGCCTAGAAGACTTGGATTGCATCCCTGATGATTTTAAGTTTGATGACAGGATTATGCATTATGTACAAGGGGAAAGGCCCAAATATAGACATAGTTAGGCAAAGGTTAAAAGAGTCTACTGCATCATCAACATCAGAGATATGCACTAGATAGCAGTCGTCGCGCATCTAGAAGAGGGGTTGCTAAAGATCCTTGACTACAACCCAACTATTTGTCGAGACAAGCAGTTAGAGGCCGAGTTAGAGCCACTGTCCATGTTGTTCCCACGGATGTTGCATGATAGCGGAATGTTTGAGCACTTCGGTGATCAAGTACTGACCGAAAAGTGACCACTGCAGTGCTATCCCGTCCCAAGAAATGATTGTAGTGCTGATTGTGGGGCATATGCCCTAAAATTTATTTAGTTCGACATGACCAACACCCCGATGGACAGCTTGAATGACGAAACAATGAGCAACTATCAGGAGCGCTAGGCTGTTGAGTGCTTCCATGGGCATATAGATCCGTTTTGATTGACCAGAACCCAATCAAAAGGTATGGAAGTTGGACTTTGAATTTTCTAGTTTATGTGATGTTGATGTTAAAGTTGGACCAGAACCCATGGGCATAATTTTATAGGTTCCTGGCAAACAATGAGAGGAAACTTCTCAAAGGCTGGTTAGCAGGAGGAGGCATCTGTAATCAAGGCTGCTAGCAAGGCATGGTACAAAACAAGGATCTGAGACAGGTTCCTCATAAACAGAATTTGAAAACTTCTCAAAGGCTAGTTGGCAGGAGGAGGCATCTGCAATCAAGGCTGCTGGCAAGGCATGGTACCAAACAATGATCTCAGACACGTTCCTCACAAACAAAATTTGAAAACTTCTCAAAGGCTGGTTGGCAAGAGGAGGCATCTGCAATCAAGGCTACTGGTAAGGCATGGTACCAAACAATGATCTCAGGCAGTGATCATACAGAATTTGTGTTAGTGTATATTAGTGTATGCCCTAGAAACCATTCGTGTTGTCGGTTTCAGAGCATTTTGTCTTGTATCTATATATATATCATAAATAATAGAAGAAAGAGTTCTTCAATTCATATATGTAAATTGCTTCCTTTATTTAGTCATACATTTAAAATAAAGTATGTATATGAATTGTCCAGATGATTCATTTAATAGGTAAATGAATTATCGAAAAGGGTTCCCTACGAAAGCAATATAAATTTGGGCAACTATATTGTACAGTAGGCATATCGGATGCTTCCGAACGATATCATGAGTTGATATAAGTACGGATGACGATGATAGTCATGTCATTGGGGCATTGGTATAGATTAACGGTTGGTGAACTGTTTTTCGAACGTGACCGAATAATGACAAATCACTTGGAAAAGCATGTAGTCAATGATTTATCGTTTGGTTATATCAGTGCACGATGTAGTCCTTTGACCTGAGACATTGTAGTCGGATTCGATATGGATGCGTATGGTTCATAAGGTGTATAAGTACGAGACTAATCATGTTTTGTACAATAAAGCCTATTTGGTCATGCGTTGTTCATATGCGAAAACGAACGATGGTCAAGAGGGGATCCATTGACTCGAAAATATAGGATCGGGAGTACCGCTGACTCCATTTGGATTCGAGTTCCTAGACGAACATCGATAAATGTCGGAAAAACTGAATCTCTAGCCAGAGTCTATTATTAGTCATACAAAAGTAAGTTTGTGATGACAAGTTCCGTATATTGATCGACAATTCGGTAGAAGATCGAGTTTAGGATTTTGACGTTCCATGAATCCATACTCGATTAGGATATCTCAATGGAGGGACTTTACCTGCATTGTACGTATGATCTGAAATGGGTTTGATGAAGTATTTCTTCATCGTGGTTTAGGGACTATGACACATTGCTAGATGTTTACCATAGTCGTTGGGCCTCCAGACAGGTTTCTGGATTCATCCAGAACTGGCTCACGACTAATCCACGGTGGACCTACATGGTCAGACCAGTAGCCTTGAGAAGTTAGAGAAGGATGAGAGAGAAAAATGATTATCCGAAGAGGGCTAGCACCTTCTGAGGGTAATAACGAGATTTCAATAGTAATAGTTAGATAGAAATCATTTGTGACATTTTAAGGGTTAAAATGGTCAAGCAATAATTAATTATATTTAATTATTATATCTTAAAGTGTTAAGATTAATGAGATGAACAAAAATAATCTTTTAATAGTTAAAGGGTAAAAATGGGTAAATTTTTGGGTTGTTAATGTAAACTAGTTTAGTTTACATGGGCCCTTGAATAATTTTGATTATTCAAAGGGTAGCATATTAAATTCATGGGGTCCCTTTATAAAATAAGATTTTATTGGGCTTGGAAGTGAAAAATAAATAATTGCAATATTGCCCAAGTATATATAAGTGCAAAAGGTTGCATTTTTGTTCATTCTTGACTAGTTCACAAAAACACAAACCAAAACTCTCTCTCAAACCCAAGGCCACTCTCTAATCTCTCAAGGTGGTGTTAAAGTGTGGAGGTTTCATCCTTTTGAAGCTAATCTTCATCAATCCAAAGCAAAGGAATAGGTATAATCTCTTTTCCAAGCTTTGTTTGAAAACCGGTTTTAGAATCCATGCTTTCATGGTTTCATTCTCCATCTCCACCACTCTTCATGCATGCTGATTCTTTCAAATGGTATCAGAGCTAAAAGCTCCTTGCATGTCAAATTTACAAGCAAAAATGTCATTTTCCAAGTGTTCTTGTGTTAATCATGTATGAAAGTGACATGCATATTCTTGTTTTGGCATAGTAATATGATAATGAAATATTTATTATTTTTTCATTGGAATCAGATTCGGCCATAACATAAAATGTATAAAGATGTTTTTAATTTTTAATTTGAAGCATGCAAGAATCATTTTATGTTTAATTTATAAATATATATATTTTATGGTGACAAAAGTGTTATGCATGCCTTGATAAGTGCATAGAATATTTCTTGCTAGATTCGGCCATGCATGTTCTTTGTTCATTTGATTCTTGTTTTAATAAATAAGTTTGTAATGTGTTTTGGAAGTTGTTCCATAAAGGGTCGAAATGTATGCTTGGATGATGGTTGTTGCATGATGAATTATTTAGAAAAATGTTCATGCATCTTCATTTCCATGACTTTGATTAAATGATTTATGCTTTGACATGCTAAAAGTGTTATCCTTTAATTTGATTAAAGTATATTTTTGCATGAAGTGTATGCAAATGTTGCAAGTGTTTAGTGGTGGAATTTGATGTTAGCATAAAGTTATGGATTATTCATTCATATGATGAATTATGATATTATATATGATGGTGGTAATTTTAATGTAGGATATTTAATTTGATTAAATTATCTTATAATGCATCATTGCATGACATATATTATTATATTTTTGAAATGTAATAATTTGGTTGTTTGAATGGTTTCAAAAATTGATGATGCAAGATGACATGATTTTCTTTGAGAAGACAAATGTGTCATAAAAAGTATTACTTTAGTTAAAAGTAACTTGTGTCATAGAATGATTACTCTTGGAGTAATACATCCCATTTATCTATGCCATGCATGACTTTTGTAAAAAGTATTGAAATGATGATAATAGTTAAATAATATATATCTTTGGGTGAAATATGACAAAAGTGTTTGTGTAATGATTCCTATGAAATGTGTAATTGTTGCATGGCCCAAAGTTATAATTAAATTACCATATGAATATATATATAATATCTATTAATATATGAGATATATTTATATATTTATATTCATGCCTTTAAATAATTGTTTATTATATTTGGTATGAATGTTTAATACTTATTTATGTGATGAATGAATATTAGATTAGAGGGTTGATCATGGGTGCCATTTGGTTTTCAAAATATTCAAAAGTGTTTGTAATATTCTTTTATTAAATGGCTTGTAATAATTAAATTTTATTTATTTATTTTAATCGGGCCTACGAGCCTAAGATCCAATATGTAATGGAATCGGCTAGACAGGAACCGAAGAGCATCCGGATGACGATCCAATCGAAGATATAGTATTAGGGTAAATAGTTTGCCTTTAGGATGTATTTTCGAAAAGCCCCATGGTCAACCCACATGCTTTAATTTATGCATACATGTGATATGTATGAATTGTTAATTAAACATGGCATGCTAAAATAAATTAACTAAAAGTTAAACCTAAATCTCTCCTATTTAAAATTATTAAATCCAAGTCTCCCATTGTGGGATAACTAAATTCTTTGATATAAATTTTAATATCCCAAGATTTCTATTATGTGAGGGATATAATCTTTATATCATAGAATTAAGTTGATCTTGTTCTTGGATGGATATTTTCACCTTGACCAAGAATTCTATTATGTGAGGACATGATGAAAATGCCATCCTAAGAAAGCACAATGGTTCGGATTTAACTAGCCTAGGGTACCAAGAATTCTATTATGTAAGGTATCCGAAGCTAGGACAAGGAATATGAATCAAACCTTATATAGTGATATAAAAGGAAAAGAGTTTCCTACTTATTAGACTTAATTAACCAAGAATTCTATTATGTGAGGTTAATTGAATTTGATAAGAAATTGATTCCCTACCGAAGAAATTTAATCCAACGAAAATTTCCGGATCCTATTTAAGGGAGTGTAGGACTCGAATAAAATAGTGGGAGCTAATTTGATTATGCATTAGAAGGTTTAAAAGATTACAAGACACTAATAAAATTACTTTTCTTTGCAGTTTCATCTTTGTGATAAATAATTAAAAAAAAATGGCCAACAATGTTCTCCTAAGGATAATGGACAATAACATGTTAACCGGACCCAACCTAAAAGATTGGCTAAGAAATCTTAGAATTGTTCTAGATTTTGAAAGAATTGCCTATGTCCTGGAAGCACCTCTTCCACTTGATATTGGACCGGATGCTCCACAAGCTGAGCTTGATGCTCTTGAAAAATGGAGAGAGGATAGCAGGAGGGCTAAAAATTACATGTTAGCCTCCATGAATAGAGAACTTCAAACTAAGCATGAAGAGGTTTCAAATCCTCATAGCTCTACAAGAGTTGTATAGCGAAAATCCAAGAGTAGTTGAGTATGAATTGTGTGCATCCCTCTTTAGCATGAAGTTGAAGGAAGGAGAACCTCCAGCTGATCATACTCTTAAAATGATCAATGGATTAGATCGACTGGATGGATATAGGGTGGTCATGCCAGACCGCCTCAAAGTGAATTTGATTCTACAATCCCTTCCTCCAAGTTATAAACCATTTATAACTAACTACAATCTCAATAGGATTGAGAGAAACCTCTATGAATTGCTAAATGAGCTTAAAGAATTTCACAGACAGAATGTAAAAGGGAAAAGACATGAGGATGTCTTTGCCGCCTCCACTAGTAGGGCCAATAAAAAGCCCAGAGTGCTACCAAAGAGAGGTCCAAAAGTTGGACCCAAGAATAAGAGCTTCAAGAAGCGGCAAAGGCGAAAAAGGCCGATGCAAAGGGAAAATGTTTCCATTGTGGAAAAGATGGACACTGGAAGAGGAACTATCCTCAATACCTGAATAGTCTGAAGAAAGGCAAAGGAAAAGCAAGTACGAACCAATGTCTTATGATTGAATATGAATTAAGTGTTAATTCAGATAGTCATTCTGGATATTAGATTCGACAACATCTTATGTTTGTATGTCTTTGCAGGTACTTCAGAATAGTTTTAAGGTGACAAAGGGCAAGATCATTTTGAGGATGGCAAATAGGGCACGAGTTGCAGCCGAGGCCATGGGGACTTGCTCACTAAGACTACCTTCAGGACATGTTTTGAATTTGTTTAAAGTATTGTACTTTGAAAAGGCCACAAGAAACATCATTTATATTTACGCTTTGTGTAAGGCAAGTTATTATGTCTTGTTTAATGGAAATGAATGTTCAATACATTTTGGAAATGTTTTGGTTGGTAAAAGTTTGTGAATACAAATGGTTTGTATGTCTTAGAATTGAATGACTATGCTTCAATCAATACCATTTCTAATAAAAGAACTCGATTTGAATCAAATCCTAAAATTCTATGGCATCATAGATTGGGTCATATAGGAGAGAGAAGATTAATACAGCTTGGAGAAAGTGGGATCCTAAACTCATTGGGTTCGAACCCTATCCAACCTTTGTGAATCATGTCTCCAAGGAAAAATGACCAAATCTCCCTTTAAGAGTAAAGGAGAGCGAGCTAAAGAACTTTTAGAACTCATACATACAAATGTGTGTGGACCATTTAGTACTTTAGCTAGGGGAGGATTTGAATACTTCATTACCTTTACAGATGATATGTCACGATATGGGTATTTGTATTTAATGAAATACAAATCTAAATCCTTTGAAAAAATTCAGAGAATTCAAGAATGAAGTAGAAAATCAAGGGAAAGAGTATTAAAATACTACGATCAGATCGTAGGGGTGAATACTTGAGTATAGAGTTTCAAGAGTTCTTAAAAGAAAATGGGATCATCTCACAATTGACTCCTCCTTAAACACCCCAGCTTACTGGAGTGTCTGAAAGGAGAAATCGTACCGTATTGGATATGGTACAATCGATGGTGAGTTTTACAGACTTACCAATGTCTCTGTGGGGGTATGCTCTCCGGATTCAAGTGCACATCCTTAATAGGGTAATCCTGCTAAAACGCACCAAAAAACACCGTATGAGATATGGTATGGAAAACGTCCAAGTCTGAATTATATGAAGATTTGGGGCTACCCAACTTATATTAAATTGGTTAAATCTGATAAGCTGGATGTTAAATCCGAGAAGGGTCGGTTCATTGGATATCCTAAAGATAGTTTAGGATATTGCTTTTACTTCCCAAGTGATCAAAGAGTTTGGATCAGTAGAAATGCGCGCTTCCTCGAGAACGAGTTCTTGGAGGAAGGCAGCATTGGAAGAAATATTGAACTCAAGGAAGAGTTCGAAGAGCCAAGAACTGAGATTGCTGAAGATGGAATGTCCACTCAGCAAACCTCAGTATCAGATACTATGGTTCTAGTACGAAAGTCTTCTAGAATGTCGAAACCTCAAGAGAGATATGGGTTCCTACATGAGCAAGATTTTGAATCTTACTTAGTGGGAGTAGATGATCATGGTGATGATCCTAGAAGCTACGAAGAAGCAATCTTTGGATAAAGATTCGGGAAAATGGTAGGCGATGGATTCTAAGATAGAATCAATGCATGCCAATCAAGTATGGTCGCTTGTGGATCCACCAGAGGGAATAGTTCCTATAGGTTTTAAATGGGTCTACAAGAGAAAAGTTGGCAAGGATGGGGAGGTAGAGACCTTCAAAGCTCGACTGGTGGCGAAAGGTTATACTCGAAACAAGGATTAGATTATGAGGAAACCTTCTACTTTGTAGCTATGATTAAATCCATCCGTATAATGCTAGCCATCGTGACATACCATGATTATGAAATTTGGCGAGATGGATGTCAAAGCGGCTTTCCTCAATGGGTTTATTGAGGAAAACATTTATATGGAACAACCGATAGGTTTTGTATCCTCTGCTGAAAGACATAAGGTATACAAATTGCATCGATCCATTTATGGATTGAAGCAAGCTTCAAGAAGCTGGAACATTCGATTTGATGACATAATCAAATCGTTTGGTTTTGTCAAGAATCCGGATGAGCCCTGTGTATACAAATGGGTTAAAGATCATGCCATCACGTTTCTCATATTATATGTAGATGACATACTTTTGATGGGAAATGATATAGGCATGATGACAGAGGTTAAGGTTTGGTTGTCCAAAACCTTCTCGATGAAAGACTTAGGAGAAGCGACATATGTCCTTGGCATTCATGTCTATAGAGATAGAACGAAAAGGGTAATTGGATTATCCCAAAAATTGTACATAGAGAAAATGCTAAAAAGATTTAGCATGGAGAACTCTAAGAGAGGTCTTTTGCCCTTCACTCACGGTCTTCATCTTTCTAAGGAGATGGGTCCAAAGGACCGATGAAGCGACAATGGCGGATGCGTAATGTGCCTTATGCGTCTGTCGTAGGTAGCTTAATGTACGCAATGCTATGTACAAGACCTGATATAGCTTATCTTTGTAAGTGTTACAAGCGATATCAGTCAAACCTAGGGGAGAAACATTGGTCGGTTGTAAAATCGATCCTTAAGTACTTGAGAAGAACTAAGGATCTAGTTACGAGTTATGGATGTTCCGAGTTAAACATTCAAGGATACTCGGATTCGATTTCCAATCAAATATTGATGATAGAAAGTCTACGTCGGTACATTTTTATATGTAATGGAGGTCTTGTTAGTTAGAAAAGTTCCAAGCAGACAACCGGTGACTCCCAACTCAGAGATGAATACATTCTTGCTTCAAAAGCAACAAAAGAATTTGTTTGGATGCGAAAGTTTGTAATTGAACTTGGTGTGGTTCGAACATGGCTTACCCGATAAGCATGTTACGTGACAATCTTGGAGCTATTGCACGAGCAAAGGAATCAAGGGCACACCAAAAAAATTCAAACACATTTAGCGTAAGTATCACATTTTGAGAGAATTCGTTGGAGCGGAGAGATTTTGATTCAAGACTCCTTCGGCAGAAAATGTAGGCGATGCACGACTAAGGCGATGACAATGAAGCAATTGGACCATCATCTTGAGAAGATGGGTATGAGATACAACATCGAATGGCTTTAGTGCAAGTGGGAGTTTGTTAGTGTATATTAGTGTATGCCCACAGAAACCATTCGTGTTGTCGGTTTGAGAACATTTTTGTCTTGTGTCTATATATATCATAAATGATAGAAGAAAGAGTTCTTCAATTCATATATGTAAATTGCTTCCTTTATTCAGTCATGCATTTAAAATAAAGTATGTATATGAATTGTCCAGATGATTCATTTAATAGGTAAATGAATTATCGAAAAGGGTTCCTCTGAAGCAATATAAATTTGGGCAACTATATTGCCACGGTAGGCATATCGGATGCTTCCGAAAGATATCATGAGTTGATATAAGTACGGATGGCGATGATAGTCATGTCACGGGGCATTGGTATGGATTAATGGTTGGTGAACTTGTTTTTGAGCGTGGACCGAATAACGACAAATCACTTGGAAAAGCATGTAGTCAATGATTTATTGTTTGGTTATATCAGTGCACGATGTAGTCCTTTGACCTGAGACATTATAGTCGGATTCGATATGGATGCGTATGGTTCATACAGTGTATAAGTACAAGACTAATCATGTTTCGTACAATAAAGTCTATTTGGTCATGCGTTGTTCATATGCGGAGACGAACGATGGTCAAGAGGGGATCCATTGACTCGAAAATATAGGATCGAGAGTACCGTTGACTCCATCCGGATTCGAGTTCCTAGACGAACATTGGTAAATGTCGAAAAAACTGAATCTCTAGCCAGAGTCTATGTAATAGCCACTACTACTCAAAAGATTATAATGAAATACATAAAAATAAAATAAAGAAATTGGGCCCAAAATTTTCTTTTAGTAAACATATATACATATTCTTTTCAAACATATACATTTTTACACAAAATGTATGACATATACAAAAGTCATCAAAAACATAAGGGACAGTGTAGCCACTCCTTCTCGAACGTCGACATCCATCCAACAGTGTCCTCACCTAGGTCCTACAAAACATGGGAAAACAACGGGGTGAGCACTAAAATGATGCTCAGTAAGTAAATCCTCTACTCATGCTAGCCCCGTAACTCTCTCTCTCTAATTCTTTCCTTACAACTCCCCGTTCAATAACTCTTTGGGTACGTCTTTCTTTTCCTCTTTCTCTTTCTCTTTCTCTTAGAAACTCTTTTCTCATAACTCTTTCATAAATCACGACCCCATCTCACCGGGGCACGGCGGCGGGACTCACTCCCGCTCTACGTGACCTCTATTCACTCTAGCCGATCGGACTCGGTTATGCATGGATTCAGAACCCTTGGCCATGTGAGTATATAATCTCTCTCTCTCGGGTACTCGGGTATAGCCCTCATCCGCATGCACTCTCACGGGCTACACCACTTCTCTATCTGATACTCATGCCGCGCTCTCAATGCGGCGTACATGCGGGAATACTCTACCCATTACTCACGGGTTTCCCATCGCACAACCTACTCTATTCTCTTTCTCTTAACTCTTAAAGAACTTATACTCACATTCTATACTAAATCTCAAGCTACTTCTCAAGTGTATAAACAAAGGTGTAGAGCTATCTCATGCTCCCTAATGCACTAATGAAATGCCAACTACAAGATTTCCTCAAAACAGTCATTCTGCACAGGTCACACTAAAACAGCCATAACTTATGCTATACACCTCGGATTACTACGGTTCTGGGCTCGTTTCAAAGCTTAGAAACAGGGCTCCAACTTCTCTGTTTTGGTCTCAGCCAAGTTCGAACCGTAAGATACTCAAAAATTACTTAGAAAGTTATGGCAGTGACAGGGCAGATTTCACTTAGGCATTTCCTCAAACATCTCATGTGCATATAAACACCCTACGAAAATTACTACTAAACTTCATTTTTCTAGCCATCCAAAATGGGGAAAAACTCCCTCAAATACTCATAATCCCTGTCAAGAAAAGCACTCCCAAAAAGCTTCACACAACATCTCTCAAACTTCATCTCAAACTCCATTCTCAATACACATTAAAACACTTCTCATACATGGAATCAATCCAACAACTACAAAAATAGCTACTCATCTCAACTCAATTTTCTCATAAATCATACTACATACTGATCATGCATACATCTCTACACAAAAAGCTTGTTTAAAACTCAAGTTGGTTGGATTTACTTACCTTGTGCAAAGATGGCTTCTTTAGCACTTTTCCTTCCCTTTGTGGACTTGTCTCTTCTCTACAACTCAAAACAACCACAAGGACAGCAACAACACAATAAGACTTCACTATAAATACAAGAAAACTCACATCTAAAGCATGAATCCTTACCTGAGGATGCCTTAGATGAAATCTCTACTCAAAACCCCTCTTAAATCCCTTAAAACTCTTGGAAAATTGGGTGGAGAAATTGAGAGAAAATGGGCAAATGGAAGAGGCGGTGGAATGAAGATGAATAAAAGCTTTCTCTACACTTTACTCTTTTTAGTTCATATTATAAGCTTCATTTCCCATTTTGCCCTTGTCCTTTCTTGGAAATTTCATCGATATCCTTTGATCCTTTACAACTACACCCCTATACAAACACAATCTCTACTAAATTTCCTTTCAATTTACTCCCCACTTTTCCTACTAATTAGGGGTAGAATGGTCATTGTGTCCCAAAAGAAGAATTCTCTAGAAAACTCAAGAAACTTTGTCTTAGGCTCGTCGCCGCGGCGAAGCATTTTTCGTCGCCTCGGCGAAATAGGGCAGAACCTACCCTTGGTGCAACTTCTCCTCCTCGCCGCGGCGAAGCTTCTTCTTCGCCCCGGCGAAGATTAGATTTCCAACTTCACCAAAACTCAACCCATTTTCAAGGCAACAATTCAACCAACTCAACATACAAACTCAATTTAAGTTGAAACAATAAACTTTTAACTAATACAACAAATCTTAAATACGTACCTCAAGTGGGATATTACAGTCTATAATTAGTCATACAAAAGTAAGTTTGTGATGACAAGTTCCAGACATATTGATCGACAATTCGGTAGAAGATCGAGTTTAGGATTTTGACATTCAATGAATCCATACTCGATTAGGATATCTCAATGGAGGGACTTTACCTGCATGGTACGTATGATCTGAAATGGGTTTGATGAAGTATTTCTTCATCATGGTTTAGGGACTATGGCACATTGCTAGATGTTTACCATATTCGTTGGGCCTCCGGACAGGTTTCTGGATTCATACTGAACCAGCTCACGGCTAATCCACGGTGCACCTACATGGTCAGACCAATAGCCTTGAGAAGTTAGAGAAGGATGAGAGAGAGAAATGATTATCCGAAGAGGGCTAGCACCTTCCGAGGGTAATAACGGGATTTCTATAGTAATAGTTACATAGAAATCATTTGTGACATTTTAAGGGTTAAAATGGTCAAGCAATAATTAATTATATTTAATTATTATATCTTAAAGTGTTAAGATTAATGAGATGAACAAAAATAACCTTTTATTAGTTAAAGGGTAAAAAGGGGTAAATTTTTGGGTTGTTAATGTAAACTAGTTTAGTTTACATGGGCCCTTGAATAATTTTGATGATTCAAAGGGTAGCATATTAAATTCATGGGGTCCCTTTATAAAATAAGATTTTATTGGGCTTGGAAGTGAAAAATAAATAATTGCAATATTGCCCAAGTATATATAAGTCCAAAATGTTGCATTTTTGTTCATTCTTGACTAGTTCACAAAAACACAAACCAAAACTCTCTCTCAAACCCAAGGCCACTCTCTAATCTCTCAAGGTGGTGTTAAAGTGTGGAGGTTTCATCCTTTTGAAGCTAATCTTCATCAATCCAAAGCAAAGGAGTAGGTATAATCTCTTTTCCAAGCTTTGTTTGAAAACCGGTTTTAGAATCCATGCTTTCATGCTTTCATTCTCCATCTCCACCACTCTTCATGCATGCTGATTCTTTCAATTTGAAAACTTCTCAAAGGTTGTTGGCAGGAGAAAGCATCTGCAATCAAGGCTGCTAGCAAGGCATGATACCAAACAATGATCTCAGACAGTGATCATACAAAATTCGAAAACTTCTCAAAGGCTGGTTGGCAGGTCATCGGAGGAAATTTTATTACAATCAGAACTAGAGTTAAATGTCTTAGGAATTATTCTGTTTTGGCACTATTATGGATGATTTCAAGTTTAAACTTTCAATTACATTGATGTCTCTTATATTTTGATTTGTGATGAATTAGATTGATATAAATTACTTAATTGTGTGATAGAAATTCTTTTCGGATTTGGGAGGGAAATGAGTGAGGTAGAAATGTATCCCAGTCACAGCAATTTTGAAATTAGCTCTGTAAAGACAGATTATTTACCTATTTTATTTGAAATTTGTTTTAAGTCGATTTCTCGGTTTATGTAATGGATCTTTATCAAAATTAGTTTAGTGGACCATGACTATTATTGTTTTTTTATTAAACATATAGTTGTTTTTCGTCTATATGAAACATATAAGGTGTAGAATGTTTACGTCTATGTTAAACATATAAGGTGTACGATTCGTTCTCAGTGGAACATGAACAAGAGTTTTCCAGAAATGATCGCTTAAGTGATATAAAATCGCTTAAGCAACCAATAGTAAAAGCGAAGAATCGCTTAAGCGATAAATAAGATCGCTTAAGTGATCATAGATTTGGGCAGATGACACTGCCTTATATAAGATCACTTAAGCGATCTAAAATCGCTTAAGCGACCAAAAGTAAAATAAAGGAATCGCTTAAGCGATCATAGATCTAGGCAGATGACACTGCCTCGGATAAGATCGCTTAAGCGATATAAAATCGATTAAGCGACCAAGAGTAAAATCAAGGAATCGCTATAAGAATGCTTAAGCGATATAAAATCGCTTAAGCGACCAAGAGTAAAATCAAGAAATCGCTTAAGCGATCTAAAATCGCTTAAGTGACCAAGTATAAAATCAATGAATCGCTTAAGCAATACAAAGGGATCGCTTAAGCGATCATAGATCTGGGCCGAAGATTCTGCCTCGGACAAGATCACTTAAGCGATCTGAAATTGATTAAGTGACCAAGAGTAAAATCCAAGCAGATGATTCTACCTCGGACAAGATCTCTTAAGCGATCTTAAATCGCTTAAGCAATTAAGTGTAAAAGGTTAGGATCGGTTAAGCGATATCATAAATACCACTGGATCTCTTAAGCGACAAAGTCTAAATACACAGGATTGCTTAAGCAATAATATTAATCGTTTAAGTGATCCTATATATTAGGATTTTATTATTGTATTTCAAAAGATCGGTTAAGCGATTAACGCTATCTTAAACATATAAGGTGTACGATTCGTTCTCAGTAGAACATGACCGTTATTATATTTTAATTAAACATATAGTTCTTTTACGTCTATATCAAACATATAAAGTGTAGAATGTTTACTCTATGTTAAACATATACGGTTTACGATTCGTTCAATGGACCATGACCATTGTTATATTTGCATTGTTACAGATGTACATGACTTCCTAGATGATGGGGATCACATTAAAATCCTTGATTATAGGGATCACTTCTATCCTAATTTAGATTGATCACCTACCTAATTTAGAACACTACAAGTGCATATAAATATGTATCCTTTTAAGCTAATAATAAGAGGTGTGAATATTCATTACGTTTATTTTACATGGTATCAAAGCCTTAAAAGATAATTAGGGTTTGGGTCTCAAATTTGGGAAATTAGGGTTTAGGTTTCAAAATTGGGAAATTAGGGTTTAGGTTTCAAATTGGGAAAACCTGTTTAGGTTGAGATTTGTTCAACACCGCCACCCAAGGAGATTCAGAAGCTGACGATCGGCAAAACCCTGAGTTCCGGCCATCAGAATCATCGCGCGTGAGCTCCACATGCCACCCGAAACTCTGGTGAACAATAACACGCGCCGGATGTGAGAGAGCGTGCACAGCTGACTTCTCCACCGATTCTCTTCATCTGCTTCGTCGGTACTTTTACATCACATTTTCGTGCTAGATTGGGTAATCTCTTACTGGTTTATTGTTGTTCTTTGTTTGGAGATTTATAAGGACTTAGTTGTGATCTTTCAACACTTTGTTTTCGTTTGGTTATTGGTTTTTTGCTTGATGTGGCCTCTAGTTGGTGGTGATTGTTGATTGATTTAGTGTGTCATTGAAATTTAATTAGTTTGCTTTGTTTTAACCGTTTGGTGGTGTGCATTAGGATTAACATCTGTTTAAGACATGTCTAATACAAAGCCAGTGATGGAAATGATACCGACAATGTCGAAAATTACAGAACATAAGCTCATTGGTATAACTAATTACCATGATTGGCATAAAACTATTATACTGTATTTGCGGAGTATTGATAAAGATGATCATATGACTGATGATCCACCTGAGGATGATTCAAAAAAGACATGGCTCCAGGATGATGCTCGGTTGATTCTACAAATACGAAACTCTATTGACGGTGAGGTACTTGGCCTAATTAATCATTGTGAGTTTATTAAAGAACTGATGGATTATTTGGAGTTTACGTGATTACGGAAAAGGGAATGTTTCTCATATTTATGAAGTGTGTAAGGCATTCTACCATGCAGAGAAACAAGATAAGTCTCTTACAGCTTATTTTATGGAGCTTAAGAAGACTTATGAAGTGTTGAACATGTTTTTACCCTTCAGTGCTGATGTCAAAGTTCAACAAAAACAACAGGAGCAAATGGCAGTCACGAGTTTTCTTGTAGGTCTTCCTTCTAAATTTGAGACTTCTAAATCTCAGGTTCTAGCCAGTCCAGAGATCTCTTCATTGTAGGATGTCTTTAGTAGGGTACCCCATCGGTTCAGTTTAGTAGTGCTCTCGTTAGTCAAAAGAATGACTATGAATCTGGCCGATCACAATTTGGAAGTGGCAACAAAGGAGGAGGGTCAAATAGTAATATGGGAGGAATTGTGTGTCACTATTGCCATAAGCCAGGACACATGAAGCGTGATTGTAGAAAGCTTCAGAACCGAAATAGAAGAAATCCCTCTACCCATGTTACATCCACCAATGATACTTCGGATCAGTCAGTTCTTATCTCTACAGATAATTTGCCAAGTTTTCATTGTATCAGGAATCATTAAAGGCTTCACCTACTCCTATCACGGCTATGGTTGACTCAGGTAAGCCAAATACATGTCTCCTTTCCTCATCCTCCAAATTCGTCATTGACTCTGGTGCAACAGATCACATGTCAGGTAATCCCTGTCTCTTTGCTACTTATCAATCAAAAACCCTTTTGAATGTGACTTTAGTAGATGGGTCACCATCCTCCGTTCTTAGGTCTGGCACAGTTACCCCTACTCCACAGCTTCCCTTGTCAAATGTCTTACATTTGCAGTTTTTCTTTCAATTTGATTTCTGTTAGCCAACTTACTCGTGCTCTTAACTGTTGTGTTTTATTCTTTCCCGATTATTGCTTGTTTCAAGATCTTACAACGAAGAAGATTATTGGTAAAGGACATGAATCTGGAGGTTTATACATTCTCGACAGACCAAAATCTACACCTGTCGCTTGTTCTAATGTTGCATCCCTGTTTCAAGCACATCATCGTTTAGGCCATCCATCTCTTCCTTCACTAAAGAGATTGTGTCCTCAGTTTAATAAAGTGTCTACATTAGAGTGTGAGTCATGTCAGTTTGCTAAACATCATCGTGTCAGTTTTAGTCCTAGAGTCAATAAAAGAGCTAATTCTCCCTTTGAGTTAGTTCATTCTGATGTTTGGGGTCCCTATCCAGTTCTGTCTAAAACTGGTTTTAGATATTTTGTTACATTTGCGGATGATTACTCTCGTATGACTTGGTTATTCTTAATAAAAAATCGTTCTGATTTGTTTTCTTATTTCTGTGCTTTTTGTACTGAGATTAAAACTCAATTCAATGTTTCTGTTCATACATTGCGTAGTGATAATGCAAAAGAATATCTGTCAGTTTCTTTTCAAAATTACATGACCCAGAATGGCATTCTTCATCAAACTTCATGTGTTGATACTCCATCTCAAAACGGAATAGCAGAACAGAAAAACAGACATCTTCTTGAAACTGCCAGAGCCTTATTATTCCATATGAATGTTCCTAAACCATTCTGGGCTAATGCCGTTTCCACCGCTTGTTTTTTGATTAACCGCATGCCGTCTTCTGTCCTTCATGGTGAGACCCCATACAGTATTCTTTTTCCTAACAAAGCATTATTTCCTCTTGAACCTAGGGTATTTGGTAGCACTTGCTTTGTTCGGGATGTTCAACCATCAGTCACTAAATTAGATCCCAAGTCATTAAAATGTGTCTTTCTTGGTTATTCTCGACTTCAGAAAGGATATCGGTGTGATTGTCCAAGTCTCAATAAGTATCTTGTTTCCACTGATGTTACCTTTCTAGAAGAAACATCATACTTTCCCTCTTCTCCTGCAAATCGTTCGAAGGATGATGATAATGATGATTTGTTAGTTTATACCTTCAATTCTCCTGCACCAATATCTGAACCAGCATCTGTCTCTGACCCTGTCACTATTCCTACGCTTCCTACATCGGCTCCTATCTTTGATCCTGTTCCTGCTCCTATCAAAGTTTACTCTCGTCATCCACCTCCTCCTGCTTCATGTTCGGCACCAACTTCTTCGTCATCCGATCCAGTTTCAAGTGATGATCTTCCTATTGCATTGCGAAAAGGTAAACGACAGTGTACTTATCCTGTTTCTTCTTGTGTTTCTTATGATCATTTGTCACATTCATCATGTTCTTTTATTGCTTCCCTTGATTCTATTACTATCCCTAAAAATGTTCATGAAGCCCTTTCTCATCCTGGTTGGTGTAATGCAATGATAGAGGAAATGAATGCCTTAGATGACAATGGTACTTGGAAATTGGTAGATTTACCTTTAGGGAAACAGGCAATTGGATGCAAATGGGTGTTTACAGTTAAAGTTAATCTAGATGGGTCAGTTACTCGACTAAAAGCTCGTCTGGTTGCTAAAGGATATGCTCAGACTTACGGAGTTGATTATTCTGATACTTTTTCCCCTGTGGCTAAGTTTACCTCTATTCAGCTGTTTATCTCTATGGCAACTACTTTTGATTGGCCTTTGCATCAGCTAGACATCAAGAATGCTTTTCTTCCCGGCGATCTTCAGGAAGAGGTATATATGGAGCAACCTCCTAGGTTTGTTGCTTAGGGGGAGTATGGGAAAGTATGTTATCTTTGCAAATCTCTGTATGGTTTAAAACAGAATCCTCGTGCTTGGTTTGGAAAGTTTAGTCAGGCAGTTGAGAGATTTGGTATGCTGAAATGTAAAACTGACCATTCTGTTTTCTACAAACGGTCTGAAACTAGCATCATTCTTCTAGTTGTGTATGTGGATGATATTGTTATTATTGGGAGTGATAGTGTGGGCATCACATCTCTTAAGTCTTTTCTCCATACCCAGTTCCACACAAAAGACTTAGGGATATTGAAGTATTTCTTGGAGGTTGAAGTTACAAGGAGCAAACGAGGTATATACCTCTCTTAGAGGAAATATGTGCTCGACTTATTAACTGAGACAGGGAAATTGGGGGCAAAGCCATGTAGTGTTCCGATGGTTCCTAATGTGCAGCTTATGAAAGATGGTGAACTATTTGGAGATCCTGAGAAATATAGAAGATTGGTCAGGAAGTTGAACTATCTTACGGTGACTCGTCCAGATATTGCATATTCAGCAAGTGTTGTCAGTCAGTTTATGGCCTCCCCAACAGTTCATCATTAGGCGGCTTTGGAGCAGATCTTGTGTTATTTGAAAAGAGCCCCTGGACGCGGTATATTATATGCCAATCATAGTCACTCTCATATTGAATGTTTCTCAGATGCAGATTGGGCAGGTTCCAAGGTAGATAGAAGATCCACATCAGGCTATTGTGTCTTTGTCGGAGGAAATTTAGTATCATGGAAGAGCAAGAAGTAGAATGTTGTGTCACGGTCAAGTGCAGAGTCGAAATATAGGGCTATGGCACAAGCTGTTTGTGAAATAATGTGGATATATTAGTTCCTGACTGAAATAGGCCTTGAAACTTCAATACCAGCGAAATTATGGTGTGATAATCAAGCGGCTCTTCATATTGCATCTAATCCAGTGTTCCATGAATGAACAAAACACATTGAGATTGATTTCCATGTTGTCCGTGAGAAACTACAACAAAGTCTGATTTCCACTGGGTATGTGAAGACTGGAGAACAATTGGGAGATATCTTCACAAAGGCTCTAACTGGGATTCGAGTTGATTATCTTTGTAACAAGCTAGGTATGATTGATATCTATACTCCAGCTTGAGGGGGAGTGTTACAGATGTACATGACTTCCTAGATGATGGGGATCACATTAAAATCCTTGATTATAGGGATCACTTCTATCCTAATTTAGATTGATCACCTACCTAGTTTAGAACACTACAAGTGCATATAAATATGTATCCTTTTAAGCTAATAATAAAAGGTGTGAATATTCATTACGTTTATTTTACAATATTAACAATATAGTTCTTTTATGTCTATATCAAACATATATGGTATAGAATGCTTACGTCTATGTTAAACATATAGGGTTTACGATTCATTCAGTGGACCATGACCGTTATTATATTTTTATTAAACATATAGTTCTTTTACATCTATATCAAACATATATGGTATAGAATGTTTATTCGTTCAGTGCACCATAACCGTTATTAAATTTTTATTAAAATATAGTTCTTTTACGTCTATATCAAACATATATGATATAGAATGTTTACGTCTATGTTAAACATACAGGGTTTACGATTCGTTCAGTGGACCATGACCATTATTATATTTTTATTAAACATATAGTTCTTTTACGTCTATATCAAACATATATAATATAGAATGTTTACATCTATGTTAAACATGTATGGTTTACGATTCATTCAGTGGACCATGACTGTTATTATATTTTTATTAAACATATAGTTCTTTTACGTCTATATTAAACATATATGGTATAGAATGTTTACGTCTATATTAAACATATGTACATAAACTTGGGAGATAAATATTGAAGTAAATTACCCTTAATCACTTAAGCGATCCCGTCTATTTAGCCTTAGTCGCTTAAGAAGGTTATAGTAGCTGTGTTGAAAAACTTATTGGGATAAGAGGAGCTAGCCGTTGTTTATTTGCTTAATTATTTAGGAAATATTAGTATATTTTTTTTAATTATTTAGGTCCCTTAAGTTTATTAATTTCCTTAAATACCCCCAAGAAATAAGTTTGAAAATTAACAGAAACACCCCCACCCACCCATACTTGCCAGATTTCGGCAACCACAGTCGGTGGTCACTGGAATCTGTCAGAACGGCCTACAAACGATCGGAACAAGCCAGTAATTCACTGATGTGGCCTTTTTCGACCATATCCACAGTAGATCTGGCTGGAAAAAGCCAGATGTGGCTGTCATGGACTGCCAAAGAAATGGCCGCCATTGACGGTAAATGACGACCATATATTTGGCCGTTGATCTAGACTTTTGCGGCTGTCAACGGCCAGATCTGGCTATAGATCTGGCTGTAGATCGGCCTTTTTCACCTAGATTCGTGGTCGATGTGGCCGCAAAAGGCCATATCGACACCCTACCCGCCAGATCCGACCGGTCTGCATTGTAACACCCTATTCAGGATAGTTTTCGGCGATGGTTGCCAGAATCTGACACCATGGGTGGGTGGGTGGGTGGGTGGGGGTGTTTTCATAAATTTTTAAACTTTTTTATGGGGGTATTTATGAAAGTAATTAACTTAAGGGGACTAAAAGTAATTAAAAAATATACTAATATTTCCTAAATAATTAAACAAACAATCATTTTAGGGAAAAAATAGTATATTATTGTACAATACAAAGGAAACAAAGGCAAAATAGACGGGATCTTTTAAATATTACAATCTTTTGAGATTCTTCTCGGTCTGATTTTAAAAGAGTTGTTATTTTAAGGAGTAAACGAAATTTGAATGACTAATCAACTGATTGATTGTGCAGATAGTTTTGTATAGTTACAGCTCCGTACGATTCGTTCAATAAAGAATACTTAACTTAATAATAATAAATATTAAATAAAAAAGGACTAACAACAGTAATATAATAAGTGTAGATATTTTAATTTTTTGTACGGAATTGTAACTGTGCAAAACCATTTGAACAAACAATCTGTTTAGTAATCATTCAAAAGTCTAAATACACAGGGTTACTTAAGCGATTTTAGATCGCTTAAGCAACCAAATCCAAGGTAGAATCAATCTGCACAGGTGCATGATCGCCTAAGCGATCCGTGATATCGTTTAAGCGATTCTTCTCTTTTTCACTTGTCCCTTAACTGATCATATGATGGGCAGAATAAATATCTGCCCAGGTGCATGATCGCTTAAGCGATCCGTGATATCGCTTAAGCAATTTTTCTATTTTTCACTTGATCGATTAAGCGATCATAGATCGCTTAAGTGATCATATGATGGGCAGAAGTAATATCTGCCCAGGTGCATGATTGCCTAAGCGATCCGTGATATCGTTTAAGTGGTTCTTCTATTTTTCACTTGGTCGATTAAGCGATCCTTTATGAAAAACCCTTTGTCGCTTAAGCAATCACAGGCAAAACATACTTTTCCATCTTTTCTCCTGAATTTTGAGAAACTAAAATTACCAACACATATTAATTCCATACTTTCTCCTCAATTTGACAACCTAATTCCAAACTAAAATCACCAACAAATATTTAGGCCATGTAACAAGAATACTAAATATAAAGAATGATTTATTCAAGGTAACATTAAAAATTAAAAAATCAATAATTGAAAACAATAACTCATTCACGGTTGGCCTTGGCAACTCCCTTAATTTCATCCTTCTTCGAACCTAATTTTCTGGATCTGCATGTGATTACTTCTGGCAACTGCTTCTCTTGTGGCCAGGTTGGTTGCAAATTGAGCACTTATTCATCTTCCGGGGAACCTCATAGGCTGATTGAATATGCTTAACTCTTTTTCCCCCCTTTGTTGTCTTCTTGGATGGCAGATGGATGATAATGTGAGCCAACTCTGGCAGCACTACGCACTGCTCTTCCGAAGGCACTGTATATATCGTTTCTGAATAAGCTAGCATGTAGTGATTTGCCATATAGAGAGGGAAGCAAAGTTCCATGTAAATTCTTAAATCAAAATCCAGCTTCCATTGGTGTTTCAATGCTGCTAGTGCATAAGGACAAGGTAAAAATAAATGTCAAGCACTTTACAGCTGCAAGTTTTACTAACAAGGTTAACTAGGGCATCCAGACCATAGCCACTCACAGTGAACTCTTGAGCATTAAAAAGGTAGGCAAATAGTGCATTTGACAGTTCCATATGTTCTTGCAATAATTTTTCAGCCGACGGAACAAATGTTATAGAAAAATTATCTGACTCTGTACGACGCTCATGGAACCACCATGACAATGTCCTCTGGAATGCATCAAAAAGTGAAACTATTGGAAACTCTCTTTCTATTAACAACATCAAATTTATAGACTCAGCTATGTTCGTGGCCGTGACATCAAATCATCTTCTAGGAAAGTAAGCTCTACTCCATCGCTCGAAACCAACATCATGCTCAAGATACTTAGCAACTCTATCATTCTTGATTCGGATTTGCTGGAAGTGCTCCTTGAATTCATCAACCCGATAATCTTTTGCTACCATGTAGTACGTCCGAAGGAGGCCAGCACACTTAAACTTTTGTTTTATGTTCTCACCAGGGTGCCTCATATAGAACCCGTGATGTGCTTGAGGGTAAATAGTGGCAATCCCCTTCTTTATAAAGTTGTGCCTATCGGATATTATGCACAACTCGGGTCCACGCATGCACTTATTATACGTAATTGCTGAAAAAACCAAGTCCACTACTTGTCATTCTTAGAGTCAACCACACACCATGCAATAGGATATGTGTGATTCTCGTTGTCTTGTGCAGTGGCCACCAACAATGTACCTCCATATTTTCCCGTCAAAAAGCAAACATCAATAGACAACACCTTTCTCATGTTTATAAAACCCCTTATAGCAGAACTGTAAGCAACAAAAAAATATTTAAACATCATATTCTTGTCCCACTTCAAAGTTGTCTTGCTACCTTGGTTTGTCAACTCAAGCATATAACGGTACGCTTCTAATACTGTGTAGCCGTTTTGTAGCGTGCCCCTCACAAAATCTTGTTCATGTTGTCTCCCTTTCTAGCATTTGCAGTAACTAACAGCACATCCTAACTCTATGCGCACAATTCTCTGAATGTCTTTAGGAGATGGACTTTTCCCTTCATCGAACTGACTTTTGACAAATTGTTCAATAACATCAGTGGAGGCTTGTCGATGCTCACCTGAAACATGTCCCAACCCGCATATGTGTTCAGGGGTATATGTGCTAAGAATAAATTTTTTCGACTCCGCCAACCTTCTACAATAAACCCGCCACTTACACTTTCGGCCACGACATGCAACCATCACAGCCAATGAATTTGACTTTTTGGTGATGAACTCAAACTTACGTCTCATGACAACAAGTTTTAGCTTCCTCACTACTTCATCTTTCCTATCAAATAAATACTTTATGCGCAACTCCAATCCATCCATAAAAACATGAGTTGATTCACCACTACCTGCAATTGCCCCCTCTGAACCTACATAAATGGCCAATGTCTTCTCTTCCTCACAAACTATTGTATTTAAAGGAATCTCTACATCCGCGGGAACATATATGGGGTCCTGATAATCCGTAAATTATACAGTTTTTATTTAATCTTTTTGTCGGATTTCAGGTACTTTCTAGTGCATTTTTACCTGAATTGGTGCGTAATTCTCTACTTTTCGTGTTTCAGGTTAAAATGGACTCTTTTAGTGAATAAAGACAAAATTTGACAAGTTTTGACTCAGAATTGAAGGATTTCAGAAGTTAGGAGAGTTCCGGAGTAGGACAATGCACGATGAAGCTTGTTTCCAAGGTGGAGAGTCGAAAATCGAAGAATCGGACGAAGAGGCAAGCAGAGTGGCAGTTCTGTAAATTTCAGAACTCTTGAAGCTTCGCCCGGCGAAGAAATTGTCTTCGCCGCGGCGAAGTTGGGCAGTCGAATGTGGATCTTTCATTCTTCGCCGCGGCGATAGTTAAAATTTTCAGTTTTGTAAACGCACAGTTTCGTGTGTGCGTGTTTTTGACTGGGTTTTTAGGACTAGGTATAAAAGAAAAACTTTAACTTTTGAGAAGGGGTCCCGTCATTAGGTTAGCCGTCCTTTACATTTCCTAGAGAAAAAGCCCCCTGGATTTTTCGGATTGTTAGATAACAAGTTCAGATTTTGACTGGAAGAATTATCTTTTGGGGAGTTTTCTATTCTTTCATCTTAGTTTCATTATGTTTATTACGTTTACTTGTATTTTCCGTTTTTATTAAATTAGCTATGAACTAATCTTCTATGGGTTAGGGTTTTGATTGTAGTTTGGATTTGAAATGGGTTGAGTTTATGTTTGTGCTATTTTCATGTGAATAAGCTGTGGTTGTGTGTTACTCTGAAATTAAGTGTTGTATGTGATGAACATGATGAGATTGAGAAATAATTCATGTTAAGCTTCATGGGTAATAACCATTATAGTATTGGATGCTAGAGATAGATTCAAGAACTAATGAAATCAATTTAGGATTCTTGTGCTTCATGATTTAGAGTTATTAACTTTCAAATTGTTGGGTGCGGAATGTTAATAAGGATAAATAGGAAAACATAGCCCGAGAGGGTATGTTATCATAGTAGTGAACCCGATTTACAACCATTGCATGTAAATGTGAAAATAGTGTAACTTTTAGGTATAACCCATAAATAATCCAAACGAAGTCAAAACCCTACCCGTTTTAATTAAATTGAATTTCTGAATTCCATTTCCTTTTCTTTTTAAGAATTTTTTACTTGTTAGATTTTATTTTTGTTTTTCTTTCAATTACAAATTGCTCCCACAAATCCAAGATTTTCGATTACTTCAACTTGTTAACACCATAGGAAACTTAGTGCTTTGCTACCAGTCCTCGTGGGAACGATATCCTACCCATCACTCTATTACTTGAGCGACTAGTGCACTTGCTAGTTTTTGCATGTTGTAGTAAACACGCATCAGGTCCTCTTCCTCAACATTTTAATTCTGCCCCCCATGACCAACCTTTTCTACAGTGTCCTCCTCGCCACCCAATTCATCGTCTACTCTTGATTTTTCAACTAACAAATAATTGCCATCCTCATAGCTCAAATTAAAACCAGGCAAATCTCCGCCAACTTCCTCGTTGTCCCCTTCCTTTGAAACAACTTCCAACGATTTTTCTACAAAAGAAACCTTTAAAATCGGCCTTGAACCATTATCGGCCACATCAACCATATATAACTTCACACTTTCATCTGACTTTAATATAGTAGGAGGTGCCTTATAATGTTGAGGAATTCTGCTTAAAACATACTTCACAACTATATCACTACGTGAGCAACTTAATTCACCTCTTCTAATTATTTCATCAATCAACTCATCAAAACTAGCCCCTGTGCTCACAACAATTGGTATAACTTCTTTGCTCTTCCCAATCCACTTCCAGCTACTTTCTTCTTCCACCCACTCACCAAAATATTCAACACCCAAAACAACTTGTCCTATGTCTCATAATAGTCAAGTACCTATAATGGAAGAAAAAAACTATTCTTAACTGATGTACTAAAGGTTGAAATATTTTAAAAACTATATGCACAATCGCTTGACAAATCTGGTGTATCAATTAAGCGATTTGGTATATCGTTTACTGGATCGCTTAAGCGATCCAGTATAAATAAGCATGATCGCTTAAGCGATCCAGTATAAATAAGCATGATCGCTTAAGCGATCTTATGCCATTTACTGATCGCTTAAGCGATCTTATGCTATACACCAGACTTTTAACAGATCGCTTAAGCGATCTTATGCCATACGATGCGCAAGCGATCTATACTATATTAGCGTGCACGCACAAGCAACACCGATCGTTTAAGCGATCCATCATATCCAAAATGCATTTTCAGTCTCTCCACCTACAATCGGTGCTACCACCCTCAGCTACCCACAACGCAAAACATTTTTCAACAAATTTCACTCCTTTCAACTTCCATTATATCAAACACAACCTAAACAACTAAATAAAATCATAACCCAAACCCACTGCATCATTAAATCTATGTAAATCAAAATATAAAATCGAAAGAAGAGATATACATACCTGGACGAAATGTCACGAGGAGGAGGAAGAGGACAACGACAATGACGACGATGATCTGTGTTGGAAAAGATGTTAATGGCGGAGGAATGCATTAATGTCGTGGGAGGAAGAAGGTATTTGGGTTTGTTTGCAAGAATTTCGACTCTTTGGAGACATATCATAATTTTTAAAAGATTACACAATTATTCATTATTCGTAATTAACCCCTAGTCAAGTTTAATTAAGCTTAATAAAAAACATAGCTATTTAGTTAAATTTTACAAATTATATAGCCATTTAATTAAATTTTTAACTCTGAATGGTCTTTTAATAAAATCCCCCGTACACAACAGCATTCTCATTGCTAGTAATAATTTATGTGTAACAGTAGTTAACAACTGTTGGGTAGTGTTATGAAGGTTAGTTGAACATGGACACTCTTAGGGATTTTATTATCACGAGGAGCAACGGTTGATGATCCACCATATTGTATTTTTGCTTGCTTGTAGTTGTAGATGCTCCAGTTTCTTATAGTAGCAATATCAAGAAGCTAATTTGGGTATCTATATATTGTTCCATTTCAGACTCTTGGATTCTTAATGCCTTAGCCCATGTTTCTTTAATTCTTGCACGAGTAGGAGTAAGCTGTCAAAACGGCATGGCGCAACTTCAGTGGGTCAGGTAGTTTTTTTTGGTAAAGCCTTTTTTTTTTAAGTCACCCAGGGTGTCCGAACCAGTTTGCACACACCTCAACAAATCTCCGGGTCATTCTCTAATCCCCGGGACCCTGAAATTGTCGATCGGATAAGAGCCATTGTGTCAGTCGGATAAGAGCCTTAATGGCCACCCCTATAAGTGTTTGAGGGAACTCAAATTTAAGAACTCATAAAACATTTTTTTGCTCTTTTGCTATCAGACTGCCTAATAGTGGTTATTTCTTGGTAAAGTTTTTTGTCACCATGTTTGACCGGCCGGTTAAACCAATCAACCTAGGATCTAGCAACTTTGCCGGGTTGGTGCCGTAAGGGATGCTGATGAATGATTATTTTGAAGTTAAACAGCTATCTCATATTCGTCTCATGGTTGTGTTAGAATCTCCTAATAGTTTCTTCTTTGACATTTATCTATGTACATATTGCTACTCACTCAGCATCGAACAGGAGTGGAAAAAGAGAGAACCATGTATAGCAGATTGCAAAGCGCTTCTGCAATAATCAGATAGTCATGTGGATTCAAGCAAATTTTGAAGCTTAAAGCAAGAAACAAAAGATCATTAAGAATTATTTCTTAGTGATCATTCATATTAAGAAGGGTGACGAGGTTGATGGTCATGATCACTGCTCATACCAGTTTGAATCTAGGTAGGGCTATGAGCCACCATAGAAGTTGACAGTGTGGCCAATAAATCACATGTACTAAAGAAATGATAAATAATATGTAATTGTTTCCTGATGCTACCATTTTTCAGTCATCAGATAGATGGATATTAAATGCAGTTGAATACTATATGCAATTTGGAATGAGAAATGATGCAACAAATACTAGGATGCTGTCGCAAAAGCAAATATCCTTTACCATAACATTCAGCAAACAACACATTTAACCACTCCTCGTACCAGATTGCTTCCTTATTTATTGACACATCAGAGAGACATCTATTAACCTCAACTCCCATATGTTACAATGACGCCGAAACAGAGATCATGATGACTTGAGAGAATTAGTATCAATTAGAAATGCACTGTGCTAGTTGCTTACAACTCATCTCTTGAGATTTCTTCCTTTGTGTGCTGAACATAAGATGCATAAGCTTTAATTATGGACTCGTAGATATCAATCCCTTTCAGGTATTCAGCTTGGTTTAGAAGCTGTAACAAGGTGAAAATAAGGCCGTCAGATCACAAGCATTTAGCATGCATATTGGATTTATCTGACATTGCAACAAGATGACATGAATTATGATGGTTAGATCCAATGCACGCTGACTGCAAATAAGATTTATCAAACAGGAAAAAATAGGTTTGTTGAATATGTAACGCTTAGTGAGGTAACGCTAGTTAGGAAGAAAAGAAAAGAGAGAGAGAATCTGGAAACATCAGAGCAAAAGATGGCCCAGGGCGAAACATGGAAATCAAGCAAGGAAGCTATCAGTAAAATTCATGTTCGACGCTAGTAAAATATTGCTTGAAGTTAGTCTTGCCAAATTATGGCAGCAAGAGAAATGCTATTAGTTATCCACCAGGAATATACCAGTATTGAACAAATCTCAAGCACGGGATCCCAATTCCAAACAAGGTTTTTCATTTTTATGAGTAAAATCCATAGAAAGACACATAGAAACTATACAATCAACAGAAAGTCAAAACAATGGATAGACATTCACCTCGTTATGGTCATGCAGCAGAATCGGTGTGTTTGCCATAGGAGAGAAGCCAATTGCTGGCAGGCCTCGTTCCCGGAAGTAGCGAGCATCTGTGGAGGCAGGAAAGATCTCTGGCTTACCTAGTTTTCCATTAGCATTTTTAACTGCTTCCTCCAAAAGGCTCCACCACGGGTTTGAAATATCAGTCGCAGTTATAATTGGTTTCCCAAACTTGTCATGTACAGAAGTTTTTTGCTTGAACTGTCCAAGCTAAAAACAAGTTAATGAAAGTGGCGAAGGAAGAAGAACAAATATAAGAAAAACCTTCATTCAGTGATCAATGGCAAGTGCACACACATTTTTTTTTAACATTAATACTAAATATTTCAAAAGAAAAGCAGCATTCTGTAGTCTTCTACAGTCATTTTGTTAAAAAAATCTCTTTCAGATCACAGTCAGCCATAACAAAGTAAACCAATCCTTCTTGTACTGTTGAAATGATCTGAATAGGTAAGAGTATAACCTCAAACGTCATATTGCGTGAAGCAGCGGCCCATTCTTCAGCAATTCGTCTCTCCAAAGCTTCTGTGTTTGCAGTAGGAGGGACCCGAATATCAAAACTTGCTTCTGCTTCAGATGGCTGCAAATTCATAATAAAACCCTGGTAGACAGAGAGAAGTAGGAGAATCATTTCAATAGCTTACAGCATAGCATATATCATTGTAACATTTGGTGTAGAGATTCTGGAGGGGAAAAAGGTGCTATCATAGATCATTAAAATATTATGTAAAATATCCTCTCATTTCTTTTCCACTTTCTATGTTTGACAACAATTAGGCATTTGTTGAAAGATGATTATGTCTAGCATCTTGACTCTACATCTTATGTGATTTATGCCTGATGTTTATCACCATTTAAAATGGGTAGACCTCATACCACTGCTAATCTTTTTCCATCAGCAACGGAACTCATAAAGTGGTGTTGCGATCTATAAAAAGATTACCAAAACAGATTGAATAAACTCATAAAAATTAAAGTAGCACCAAATTAGTTCTTATAATTTATTCATTATACAACAAAATTTGATAAATAAGCTATCGAAGCAAACACCAAATAACAAAAAACCAAGCTCCAAACTTGTAAAAGAACGCACAGTTGGTGATGGAGTGCCAGCTTTAAGAAAGGCCATGTTAACCGAAATGACCTCCCCTTCACCCTTCAACCCAGCTTTCACCAAATCAAACTGTGAACCTCTAAACCTCTTCACACTCTCAATGCTTTTAAACAAGTTCTCCATGGCACTATTATCATACAGCTTCGCCCCATGCCCTGGAGCTCCTCTAGCCTTAATAACTAACCACCATGGACACCTCTCCGCATAAAATGCCCTGTAATTCTCACTAGGAGAAGCCAACCCTGAATTCCAAAGTAACCATAACAGTTAACAAACCGCTCCACCCTAAAAGACCTAACATTGATATTTAACACTAACAAGCCTTCTCACCTGAAACAAACTATTGAATATTCATAAGTTATAGGTGAAGGATTTGAACACAAAACCTTGAGCTATGATACCACATTCAAAATCACTTCATGAAAAAGCATAAGTTTTCATTTAAGGTCCTAACCTTGACAAACCCCATCCAATTTTAAGGTGTAGTGGATACAGCATAAGATCGAGCCATGATCGATGTTTGACTGATTGAAATAATTGAATATTTATAAGGGATAGGTGAGGGATTCGAGGGCGATAACTTTAACATCAAATTAAATATTTATAAGAGATAAGAGATAGGTGAGGGATTCGAATGCAATAATTTCAGCTCTAATAGGTAAGACAGCAACATTATTGATATTTAACTCTTTCAACAACTGTAATAATCAACTAACTATGACAGAAACCACTATAATAATCAACTAACTATGAAAGAAAGTAGTAAACTTTAAGCAGAAAGAATCTCTATTACCTTCATCAAGCACAACACCAACATTCATATTCTTGAAGACATCAGACTCAGCAAACTTCTCAGCTCCATCATGACCTCCAATCTCTTCATCAGGAGCAAAAGCCACGTAAACAGTTCTCACAGGCTGAAACCCACCTGCCTTCAACTTCCTAATCGCCTCTAAATACTGCATCCCAACGCACTTCATGTCCTGGGACCCTCTGGCGAAGATATTTCCCTCCGAATCCAGGTGGGCCCCAAAGGGGGGGCGGGACCATTTTTCCGGCTCAGACGGAACGACGTCGGTGTGAGAGTAAAGGAGGATGGAGGGTAGGTAAGGGTTGGATCCAGGCCACTTGAGAAGAACGATGGGTTTGTTTTTAGCGAGTTCGAAGGTCTGGGATACTAAAGAGAGGGATTGGGCTTGTGAGAGGAGGAAAGTGGTGACTTTCTTGTAGTCAGGAAAGGGTTGAGAGGTGTTGATTTGGAGATATTCTTGGAATCTTGAGATGATTGGTGATGATGATGAGTTTGTGAAGTGAAATAGATAAAGAAAGAAGAAGATTTGAAGAAGAAGAACAAAGTTGGTCTTCATTTTAGTTGAGTGATTTACTTGGCTTTACCTCTAAGCTGGAGTTGTTGATTGAATTTGAGCAGATTACATGGAGACTAGTGTATGATGACATTAGAGTTAAGAGTTGGTGTTTTGTGATACTAAAAAAAATGGTACCATAAATACTAAATATGTCTCATCATTTTTAATTGAAAAGAGTAAACAACATTTTCCCACCCAAGGTTTTCCTTAATCACCTGCTCACCCAAAACCATTTTCCCATCCAAAGTTAATATTATGTTACTATCCAAAGCCGATTCCAGCCGATTCTGTAATAACTCATTTATACTACTATACTCATAAAAATACATATAATAAAATACGTGTACATTAGTAAAGTAGTTGGATCCAAATTTTTCTTTTATTTAATATACATATTCTTTATACAAAATTTGTATCATTTACAAAAGTTATCAAAAATGTGGTGGACAGTGTAGCTATTCCTCATCGCTTGCCAACGTCCATCTGACCGCGTCCTCACCTAAATCCTGCAAATACATAAAAAAACAACGGGGTGAGCACAAATAATGCTCAGTAAGTAAATCCTCTACTCGTCTATCCCCGTAACTCTCCTCTTAATTCTTTCCTTACACTCTTCTCTTCTCATTTAGTTTCTCTTTCATAATTCTCTTTATTTTCTCTTTCTGTTTCTCTTTCTCATAACTATTTTCTATTAACTCTCTGTAGTATGTCAAGGCCTCATCTTACCGGAGGCACGGTTGGGAACTCATCCCACTCTTCGTGACTCTACTCATTCTCTCTCTTTGTTCTTTCTCATGTTTTCTCATTCTTTCTCATTTGAATGTCACGACCCCATCTTACCAGAGGCATGGTCGGGACTTCTCCAGCTCTACATGACTTTTACTCAATTTCTACCGATCGGATTCGGTTATGCATGGATTCGAAACCCTTGGCCATGTGAGTGTATATTTTTTTTCTCTCTCTCTCGAATGTCATGGCCCCTTCTTATCGGAGGCATGGTTGGAACCTTGTGTTCCACTCTTCGTGACTATCACGGCCCCATCTTACTGGAGGCACAGCTGAAACCTTGTGTTCCACTCTTCGTGACTTTACTCATCACTCACGGGTTCCCCATCGCATAACCAACTCTATTCTCTTCTTTAGCATTTCTCTCTCTTTTATTCTTTATTACTCAATCTCTCTTTCTCTTTACTCTTAGAGTAGCTTATTCTCAAAATTCTCTACTCTTTCTCAAGCTACTTCTCAAATGCACAATTTATGCATATGGATAGCCCATGCCCATTAATGCACTTATGAAATGCCAATATGCACTGTTGCAAGAATTAAGGTTCACTACTCATACTCATACTTCTCTTAGGCATTTCATCAAATAACTCATGTGCATACAAAAACTCCTCTTTAACTACAACTCTACTTCTCTTTTTAACCATCCAAAATGGGAGGAAACTCCCTTCTATGGTTATAGTTCCTATCATAAAAGAACACTCCCAAAGAAGTTACTCAATCTCCTCCAACTTCATCTCAAACTTCAATCTCTCAGCACACATCAACACTTCTCATAAAGTAATTGTATCCAATAAACATAAACTAAATACTCATCTCAACTCAATTTCTCAACAAGCATAATATATACATGCATAAAGAAATCTTTACTCAATGATTTCTTAAACTTTAGCTTAGGTTGGATTTACTTACCTTGTGATGGAGTGATTCCACTACCACTTCTCTTTTCCCTTTAGTAGATAGTATTTTCTCTACAACTTTAAACAATAATACAATAAGACCTCAACACCTTTATCGGTAAATTCCACATCTAGGACAAGGATCCTTACCTTAGGATGCCTTAGATCAACTCTCTACCAAAAGCTACTCAAAAGCCCTCTAAAATCTTTGAAGGATTGAATGAAGAGTTGAGAGAAAATGGTGAATGAGTATGGCAATGGAAGAAGAAGAATGAAGGGTCTATTAAAACTAAACCCTTATTAACTCATATTATATACATCCTTTCCCATTTTAACCTTGCTCTTTCTTAAAAATTTCATCATTGTCCTTTGATTCATTACACTCACACCTCCAACTCTAACACATTCTCCATGGAATTTTCTTATATTTTACTCCCCACTTTTCCTGCTAATTACGGGTAGAATTGTCACTTTACCCCTATGAAAAATTTCTCTAGAAACTTCACTACACATTTCAATCGGCTCTTCGCCGTGGTGAAGACTCTTTCTTCACCCCGGCGAAAAATTACAGAACCTACATCATCGGTTATAGAACCTTGTCGCCGCGGCGAAGATTATTCTTCGCCCCGACGAAGTTTGTAATACCAAGATTTTGCCAAGTCTTTACAATTTTAGGGCAATCACTCAACCAAACTAATACATCAATTCAACCTAGGGCCAACCAGACAACATTAACAATATACCAACTCAAATAAGAGCAAAACAATAACATGTAGGCAATATAACACATATTAGCTACGTACCTCAAGTGAGGCATTACAGATTCTAATGGTAAAAATTCTCTCCGTCACCATCATTTGAACCTTTAGTTTCCTCTCTACAAAACCCATTTCACTCCAGCACCTGATTTCTTGTCGATTGCTGGCCACCGCAAAGCTTCTTAGTTGATTTTCGATTGATTCCAATGATGAATATTCAATTGGTCACCACCCTTTGATCCACCGACCTCCACTCTACAAAACCCTCTTACTTTGGCTCTTGGTAACTTGTTGAATGGTGGCTGAGAAAGTGAAATGTATTTTGAGTATTAACGGAATATAAACATTGGATGAAAAAATAGTATTTTGAAACTTTTTTGATGCAAAAATGTTATTAAGGCAAACCTTGGGTGGGAAAAAGTCGTTTACTCAATTGAAAAAGTAATAAATCTAGTACACACGAAACGTTTTAACTAATACAAGGAAAAAAGTTTTTTATGGTACCACTAATTTTATTGATATATCGTTGTAATATTTTAAAAGTTAAAGCCAACTAAAAAATTCAACCTTTTTTGGCCTTCAATAGTAAACTATTTAAGGTTAGGTTATATTGTCTTTTAAGTTACCATTCAAACTCCAACTTATCCACTATTACATCTATCTAACTTTTTTTTTAAATCATGATTTTATATTGATCCTTAATATCATTTCAATTAAAGTTTGTTGAATTGCATAAAAAAAAAAGATATAATGAAGAAAATGTAATTAAGAGATGGATCATGGATTGAGATTTGTAATTAAGAAGAGATGGATCATGTAACTAAGTAGTAATCATGTGATTAGAGTTTTATATGAAAAACTAAAGTAATAATCAAATAAAAGAGGAAGATAACTTTCACATTGCAAAATAAAAATCCCTATTTTCACGCCACAAAATTAACCAAAACACACACAAAAACATAACAAAACAATGGAGCGAAGCAATACCATGAGAGAAAATATGAAAAAGCTCGCTCTATGGGACACTCGGACTTTCAACCTCATTATCACTCACGACGACCTCGACTCCATAATGGCCACCAAGGGTTTCATCTCTCATCCGCCCTACTCCTCCGCCACCACCCACTTGGCTTGGAAGGAGTATGTCTATTATGCCGAAGCTGTCAAGTCCAACTCCAAGTCGGAGGCACAGCCACCGTCGAGGCCCCGTTTGCCTTACCCCAGAATCGATGGCCTCCATATCTACACTTACCGTGCGTTCATCGGCGCCGTTAACTTTTACCTCGCGATGGGCGACATTTCTGATCTCTTTCATGTTAGGTAGCAGCCTTACTCTTAACTCTCACCTTTCATTTTCTTATTTACATTATTATATTTAGAGATGGCAATGGGCCCGACATTTTCGGGTATCCGGCCCGGCCCGGCCCAAAAGGGCGGGCTTTACCCGAGGTTGGTGGGCTTGGGCTTGGGCTCGGCTTGATTTTAAGGCCCGACCTCGGGCACGGGCCGGGCATGGGTATATCTTTAGGCCTGGCCCGGCCCGGCCCGAAAATTTTAGTATTAATTTTACTAATTTACCCTTATACTATATATTTAATTACAATATTATCCTATATATATATATATCCATTTTTCTCAAACCCTAACCTCAATTTTCATCTCATATTAAAGGTTTAACATGTTAAAATTGCCTTTAAATGAGTTAGATGGGTTTAGTTCAACTTATTAAAGTGGATTTCACCATAACATATTATGCACAGATGAAAAGTTAGTATAATCAACTATTATGGAGTTTTAATTGCTCACTTATTGCTTAAATTATTTGTGGAAATAGCTTCAATTAATATTTAAAAACCATTTCTAAAATTAAAAATATAAAAAAATTTGAAATTTATTAATATTTAAAAATAAACATTATTAAAAAAGGCGGGCTTGGGCCGGGCTCATGGTTATAAAAACCCGTCGGGCCGGGCTTGGGTTTTGCCTATCATACCCGTGAAGCGGGCTCGGGCCGGCTTGGGCCTGTGTCATGAGGTCGGGCTTGGGCCTGGGCCAAGGGGTACCCGGTCCCGGCCCGGCCCATTGCCATCACTAATTATATTTTTTTTATTTAATGAATTAATTTTATATGCCATTGTTGATTACTAGAGGAATGCCGCTTCATCATATTAATGACAGAAATAGTAGGCGGGTTTTGATGCAAGAAGATGATGGAGGGGTTTTTATTTACACAGACGGAACATTGGATCAAACGACGGAGAACTTTTACAAATAGAATCAGCAGAATAGCAATGAGTAACTCAATGGTGATTCGTGAAAGAAGCAGCAACAACAATAATGCCTCCTCTGTTAGCTGCATTGTTCCCTTGAAATTAGATGATTGATCGATTGAAGATTGGAAGAGGAAACAAGTAATTAACCAAATTAATTACCCCTTACAAATACATTAAGCTTAATTGAGTTGTGATTGGGTGCTCTCTCTGTTAACCCCATTTTGTTTTTATGGATAAATATAAACTACATAACATACGCGATGGAGATTTAGTTAGTTTCTCATTGTTGGATCAAGTGCTAATATTGTTAAATAACAAAAATTAATCTCTCTTTCTCTCTCTCTTTTTTCTTTTTTTTTTTTAAATGACCAATAGTATTCAGACAATGAGTAATGCTACACTTACACCATTTTTTTCCACTATTTTGTAAACATCATGATGTGACATATGTTACAACCACACAAATTCTATTATAATATTAAAAATTCAAAATAATTAAAAATTTGTGTGGTTGTGACATATGCCATATTATGATGTAATAAAAATTGTGTAAAAGAGTGATGTAAGTGTAGCATTACTCTTAAGACAATTTACTTGTATTTCAACTAGTTTTTCAGGATCTTAAAACTACCAATTAGGTAAAAGTTCCAGTAGCCTCAACTAATCCCCTAGGATGTGGGATTTTAGAATTACCGCTTGAATAAGAGCTCCAACCATCCAGGTGAATCAAATTTAAAATTTCTTGAATAATATAAAAAAAAAAAAAATTCACAATTACTCACCACCATTAGTGGTTAAACATTTACCCATATGTCTCATATTAAAAATGGATCATATGTAGCCAAACGGAACCTACTTATTTACGAAAATGATGGGTGGAAAATGGAACCCTCAAGGTCCTGTCCATTAACCACAACATCATTTTGGACATTCGTTTAACCGCTGGGCCAAACTAGTTTATTCCTATAAAAAGTGAAGCTTTAGCAAAGAAAGGCTGGGCCTAAATGTAGAGATGTTTTGGACCTACTCCATGCTTGCATCTGCACTCCATTGCTTGCCCAATATTCTCACTCTGACATGCCTGCCAATAAATCCTCCAGTCCTGTCTAGGAAAGCAAAAATCTCTATTTACAAATCCAATTTTATTAAGCTCATTAGAGTTAACCTAATTCTCAAGCGTTTAAGCAGTGTTTTAAAATCGGTTCAGCCCAGACTGGCTAGTTCAATCGAGACCTGGGGCCTTCACTGGGCCAAGTTTCCAATTTTATGTTTTATGAAAAACTCTGGAAATTAGGATGACGATCGACGAATAATTGAAGGTTGTAATGTTTAAGGTTTTGAAGATGAAGGGTCGGTGAGTGGAAAGGTGGCGACAGAGGTGATTTCTAGTGAGTGAAACGACTGAAAATCGTAAAAATAAATCGACAGCAGCAACAGCTATTGTCAACGATTGGCAAGGTGAAACTGGGTGGGGTGAGATGAGTTTTGGCCAAGAGGCTAAGGGGGGAGTTTTTGTGGTGATGGGGTGTGTTGTCGACACTGCAAACATGCCCTAGATTGTCAACGTTGACAATGTAATTTGAAGTGTTTTTGGAAAATTTCAAATCTTTAGGGACCTATGGGAGTTTTTAGGAGTGTTTTTATTGGATTTCAAACGTTTTTACATGCTGATGTCATCAGTTTGATCCACCCGTTAACTCGAGACCCGGCCACTTTATCGAGTTTTTAAAATTAAAACCTTGTGTTTAAGAAAAGATTTTTTAATAATTTTATAAGAAATTTTTTCAAGAATTATTGGTAATCGATTTCCTGAAAATGGCTGAGACATTTGAGACCATATACCAGAGGCAAATGAAATTAAGCCTGACCCAGAAAAAGAAATCTACATAATATTTGAAAATTAGATGAAAATACTTGACATTACTCCTGCAACAATTTACAATTTTGTCTTTCGGTCTTGTCTTCTCAAAAAGAGGTTCATTTGCCCTCCAAATAGCAAATAATTAATAAGCTGGTTACCAGATTTTCTACCCATCTTTTGTCTTTTGGTCTTCTCCGCGTATAAGATGTACAAGAAATAGATGCAGAACCCAAGATTATTGCTTTGGATTCTTTATTGTTAGACTTTCTACTTGCTCTGTCTGCCACCACCCTTCTCTTTTCAGTTTCACTCTTCAGTATGTACCCCAATGCCGGCGCCATTACCCATTTTTGACTCTCGCTCACCATCTCCCTACAAAAATGAACTAAAGATAATGATAAAGCATCCCTCTTTTTTTCCATGCCGGACTAGGATACCCTTCATCAGTGTGAACTAAGGACTTCATTTTTGGCATTTTGGTGTTCAACATTGAGTTTTTTTTACCCTACCTAGCTTCAACTCCGCAAGGAGATTGAGGTCATTTTCATATGAAAACAGAAAAAAGAAAGCTTTCTTCGCTCTTCTTCACTCTTCTTCACTTAAGTCCTTGGCAATCCCAACAAAGAGGAAAAAAGGTATCAAAGAAAAAGGAAGAGAGTAACATTTCGGTACAAATCAGAGACTGCTCTTTGAGCTTATCATCTCAAATGGGTGCTCTTCAAGCCCTAGTTCTCTTCCTGATTTTACGGCAAGCATGCAACATTATGGCTGAGGATGATGAGTTGAAGACATGGAAGTCTGCTACAGCAACATACACCAAAGAAGCACAAGGGTCAATAATAGTCGGTAATTTCTTGCTAAAACATTCAGCAGGCATTATTAGTTTCAACTAAGTGTTAGTGTTTCGTGTCATGTTTACTATTACTTGAAAAGGTTACTAATAAGTGCTCAAGAACGATCTTGTTTGATGTTGCAGAAGGTGCTTGTGGTTATGGGGACCTCCACAAGGCCAGCTATGGCAAATACAGTGCTGGACTTAGCACCATGTTATTACAGAGGGAGTACTTGTGGAGCATGCTTTGGGCTCAGATGTGTTTGATCACATCTTGTGGTGCCTCCCCGGGAGCCCTTCTGTCATTCTTACTGCCACAGATTTCTGCCCTCCAAACTATGGACTTTCATCAGATTATGGTGGGTGGTGCAATTTTCCTAAAGAACACTTTGAGATGTCAGAGGCTGCATTTGGTGAAATTGCAGAGAAAAGAGCTGATATTGTGCCAGTTCAATACAGGAGGTATAATATGTAACATACCAGATTAGGCATATTGGGCAACCTATTGGAAGCCTTTATTGTTTTCTAATATATATTAAATTGTGATGAGAAACATGCTGCTTATGTGAATTTTCTGCAGGGTGAAGTGTATGCGAATAGGTGGGTTGAGATTCACAGTTAGTGGAAGTGCTCACTTTTATCAAGTTCTAGTGACCAGTGTGGGTTTGGATGGTGAAGTCATTGGTGTGAAAGTAAAGGGATCGAGAACTGGATGGATTCCAATGGCAAGAAATTGGGGCCAAATCTGGCAAAGCAATGTCAACCTCACAAGGCAGCCCCTATCTTTTGAGGTGACCACCAGCAGCCGAAGAACACTCACACCCGACAATGTTGCTCCAGCAAACTGGCAGTTTGGTCAGACATACGAAGGGAAACAGTTCTAGTGTGGAAGGCTTTCCAACTTGAATCTGGAAACTACAATCTACAAGATACAGATGTGATATGGCTACTGGTTCTGAGTTTATCTTATTGAAGATCTATACACATGTTCACACATGAAACTTACTCATGGTTTGAACAAATTTCCTGCTATCCCGTCAATTTTGGCTCGTGGTCAAGAAAGATGAAAAAGTCTTAGAAGAAAGCTGAAAAAATATAAGGTCCCACTTTCTCTTTACGACAAAATTGACTATGAAGCATAACTATTGATGAAATGTGTAATTATTGGAATTGCAAAGTAAAGGTATGTACGGATAACCTTGCATTCTCTGCTGCTTATAGTTTTCCTTCCTATGAATTAGGCTGCCTCCAGAAACGGCCTCAATTTTGCTTCTATGAAAAGGATTATTAAGTAGAAGTTAGTGTTACATTAGACAATGCCCAAACATCATATGCACATATTTTGGTGGCTTGCAATATATATCAATTGCTTTTTTACCTTCTGCTAGCATGCAATATCAAACAGATTGACTAAATTTAACAAAAAAGATGAAAGGAATACGTTTTTTCCCCTCTTTAACAATGAAGTTGTGTCTTGTGTACTTAGATTTTCTCATGACTGGATGTTATAAAAGCAAAGATAAAGTTGTTCGAACTGTTCATTGAAGTCTTGAACAATCTAGTCAGTTATCATGCCTCTCAAAATTATAAGAAAACTTAAGTACTACTTATGCAATCTCTTATAGGGCAGAGACACATTAAGAGCTGGTACCATCATCAAATTGGATCAACTTCTACTATTTCATTGAAAGTATTTATCTATCACAAGGTTGTTAAGCTGAAACAGAATAATGAATTAAATTAAAGACGTAGGACAAGAGGGGTTTCGTTCACAATGGCTAAATTAATATCATTCTATTGTCAAGACCTATAGCAAACAATAAAATTCAGTAGCCATTCTCTGCTTCAATGTCATCAATTGAGTAGAGGTTTATGAGTCTTACATGCTTATCCAAAATGTGCACCACTACAGGGAGATCATTTCTGACTTGCTGTAATCTCTTCTTCCTCCTCCAAAAACTCGAGATTGCCATAGTACTTCAGAGCATCCTGCCTTATAATACCTAAAGAACCTGACTCTCCTATTCCTTCTAAACCATTTATCAGTATTCTAAAAGATGACCTATCTGGTTCACAATCAATCGCTTTCATCAAGTTATAACAATCCATCACCAGCCCAATGAGCTTAAAACTTACTAAACTTTTCAACACAGCATTAAACCCCTCAATATCAGGCTCTAAATGATTTTCTCTTTTCAAGCACATGTAAATAATCTCAACTTGTTCAAACAATCCCTTCTCACTCAATACCTGAATCATTTCTGCATACAACAAAACCTGCGGTTTGTACCAGTACTCCCTCCTCCTATCTTCAAAAACCTAGAGAAAAAAAGAAACCAAATTTAGTTGAAAAGTATCAACTTCTGATGATTATAATTATTTTTAACAAGAAATTAATAAAGGTTCTTTAATTTACCTTAAGAGCGAGGAGACACTGGTTCTGCCTGAGGAGTTCACGTAGCACAGCAATCATATCGAACTTCAACAAACGTCTGAACTTAGAATAAATAACTTGGTCTAAATCCGAGGAATTATGGTGTTGGTGGGCTCGCTTCAAGGCTTGCACGGCCTGAATTGCTTCGATGCTGAGATTTCTCCCTCTCTGCAACGGCTTCCTGTTCTTGCCTCTATCCCTCATTTTTATCACTACCATTCTCGTCCCTCTCTGTTCCCTCCGAGTCTGCGTTGGGCATGATGCTCTCAGTTCTAGTTTTACGTCCACCCAAGACGACGACAACTGAGCGACATTCATTCTTCCTATCTATCGCTATGGTGATACCCCAGTTGTTGCCACAAGATCATGAGAAAATTTAGCTGCCCTGTCCCCCCAAGTCTGCATTTAAGAAAATGGCCTTGATACTGTTCATAAAATATTTTATAATTTAGAGAAGATGACGTGGCATAGTTAGGATTAATTAAACACGTAAAATGGGTTAAAATGAAAAGATTAAAACATATGTGGGCCGAATCAGAAATAATGAAAGTTTTCAAAATTTGAAATTTCGCAAAACAAGCCCCACACTCTATTCACGTCGCTTAATCGAAATTCATCAGTTGAAAACGCGATTTCTTGAACGAAAGGGAGACGCGATTTTTTCCGATCCAACACCAATTGATTTGCACCCTAAATCAATTTCTTGAACCCTAAACCGAATACACGCGATTTTCTGCTATAGTCGCGATTTTCGATCGATTTGTTGAACCCTAAGAACGATTTCTTCAACTATAAACGGAATCTGCCAGGCGCGACATAGTCCCATATTTCCAATCCAAACTACAAATTTTCACACCAAATTCAATCCAAAACCATGGTGACACTCACAATGACGCGACAACCCAACGCCGCCGAATCCTGGGATTGGTGGCTCAAGCGATTCAATGGCTGCTCCGGCCGATCATCCCGACCATTGAAGGTGGTCCACACGTAGGAGGAGGCGCCGGCACGAAGAAGAGAGTGAAGAACCAGCACGGGGGAGGGTGTCAAGACGAGGAGTCGGGGCGAGACTTGCAGGCGAAGGAGGATTCCGGGAGAGAATGCGAGGCCGGGGAGGTGGATTCCGGCGATGGTAGGGGCGGGAGGAGTCGCGGGAGGATCCAGCGACGAGGAGAAGGCCGGAAGATAGGGTACGAGTTTGGGATGTTGCTTGTAATTTCGCTTGCGGGATCATTAGTATCGCTTAAGCGATTATTCGGTTTTACTCGTGATCGCAAACAATGATCGCTTAAGAGATCATGAGTGTTTACTCTTGGTGGCAAGCGATCTTAGGTCCAGCGAATCACGATTAAGAGATTCTCGCTTAACTTTTGATCGCTTAAGCGATTTAAAATCGCTTAAGCGATCTTGCATGAGACAGAAAGATCTCTTAGCGATCCATGATCGCTAAGAGACTACAAGGGTTTTGGTTTATTTTTGTTGATGACATTTTATTTATATCGATTGTGCAGTTGTGCGGACCGTAGTAGAGAGTACGAGTTGGAGCCTATAAGTGAGAAGGTACCCTACTTCCCCTTGCAAGGGTGACGGTGAGGTGGGGAGGTTTTTGGAGGTAATAAGGGCCATTTTAGCTAGAATGAGGCATGGTGAAAGAGATTTTGGTGACACTTGTTTCTGCCGGACTTTTTAAGAATTGGAAAAAAAGTGGAAAAAAGTCATTTTAAAAGAAGGAGTGCATTACATGTTGATGCACTCAAGAAAAAGCAAGAAAAAAATGAAATGTGGTTCGTGGTGGAGGAAAGCCACTACGGTTTGGTATGATGGGAGTATGCGTTGGTGACGGGCTTAGGATGCGGGAAAGTGCCAACTAAGGCGGGAGGCACGCAAAGAAGGGAAGAGTACGGGAGCCATAAACTTTTGTAAAAAGGTTTTGAAAGGGGCAAAGTCTATTACAGAAAAGTTTTAGAGAAGAGGCTATCTACAAGATTCGGGTTTAGTGATGCAGAGAAGATAAAAGTGTGCTTGATATTGTTTTTTGCATTCTATCTTATTGGGGTCGTGACTCAACAAAGCTATTGAGAAAGATTGGTTGTCGTTTGTGATGCACTTGGAGTTCTTTAATTCTTATCCGTGGGGACGGATATCATTTGAGCGAACCATCAAGAGCGAAAAAACCCGGAGACATGGCGTTAAAGCATTCCGAATGGGGCGGGAAGGCTAAACCAAGCACGTATAATTTGTTTGGCTTCCATGGGCAATGCAGTAAATATTAATAGCTCTATGTTATATTTTTTTATAATATGTGTGTTTGAATAATGACATGGACTGTTTTTTTACAATGTAGGCTTGGATGTACGAGGCCATCCCCTCGTCTTCGCCAAGGCGGGGGAGGAGCAAGAATGTGAATGTGCAACAATGATTTCCTAGGATGTTGCGGTGGCATGTCGAGAGTGTAACCATTGGGATTATGGCCAATTAGAGATTGAGATTCAAGCAACAGGGTAAGATTGAAGGATTAAGCTTTTGAATATGTAGTTGCTTTTTATTTTGCTTCAATCGATTGATTTTTTTCTTATTGCGGGAGTCGTCCAGTCCCTTTTTGACCCCTATTGGGGATGAAGCGGAAGAGGACTATGTCACATCTTTCAAAGCAATGGAGGATGAAAGGGATGAACAGATAGACCGCTGATGCGGGACCTAAAAGGGGTCACGCATGTGATGGCGATTGCGGGGCCATTGCTTGACAATGTCGTTGATGTTGAGGATAATGAAGCTGGGGGCCGAGGATGAGGGAGGAGAGAAGAGGGAGGAAGAGGTTCGTATGCCTCAAACAAGGCCGGTACAACAAGTACCGCTTTGCCGAGACATCGGCGTAGGGAGAATGAGGTTGTTGACCTCATCAACGGCTCTGTTTGAGAGTTTTACAACTGCCCGTTTATGCAAAGCTTGAGAAGATGGAAGAAACAATGAAAAGGGTGGAGAAGAAAGTGGATAAGGTAGGAGGGAAAGTAGCTAGAATGGAGGGCGAAGTTGGTACAATGGAGGAGGAAGTTGGTGGAGAATTAAAGGCGGTTCAAGTGCAACGGCTTGAAAAGAGAGAGCCGAAAGAGCAAGTTTGTGAAATCGCCTTACATGGTAGTGACACGTAAAGAAGAAGAAAATGAAGAAACAAATGGAGGAACAACCGGTTGGGAAGGAGGAGGTTGAGGAGGTTGGTGGTGGAAGTGGGGCGGTGATAATGGAGGTTGAGGAGGTTGGTGGTGGAAGTGGGGCGGTGATAATGGAGGAGGGAGTTGGGAGGCGAAGGAAGCGGGGATGTAAAATTGGAGGAAGGGGGAGGAAGGGAAGGGAAAGTGGACTCAAATGTCGATTTGTATAGGCCAATAGAGGAAAAGGAAAAAACTTTTATGCCTATTACAATGGATCGGGAATTGATGGCCATATAAAGTGTAAGACGGGGATTATCCCTGGGAATGGTTTAAGAAGTTGTTGGTGATGGGGGCGTGGCTTGAGGACTCCGGTGAGTTATGTTCACTTAATTTTCCTTATTTTTTCCCTGTTTTCCATACTTATCTTGTTGTTTTTATGTGATGTAGCACATCGATGAGATATTACGGCCGGTGAGGCTACTCAGACTAGTGATGGTGATCGTTGTATCCCTGACCGTACTATCACCGATGTGGCGTTTGGGCAAACGCTTGTTTCGGCATATCGGTCTTTAATTAAAAATGCCGCTAGTGGTGTAGCAAAAGGACCGCCGCGAAAACCGATTGCACGAGTCGGATTGCATCCCTGATGATTTCCGGTTTGATGATAGGATTATGCAGTACGTAAGGGGGGATCGGCCCAAATATGGCCACGGTTGGGCCTTTGTTAAAAGTGTCTGCATCATCCTCGTCAAAGCAGATGCAGCTTGATAGCCGATCAATACGCATCTGAGAGGAGGTAGGTGTCGAAGATCCTTGCGCAACCCTTGGGAACCATTTGTCGAGACAAGCGTTGGAGGTCGAGTTGGAGCCTGTCCCGAGTTGTTCCCTTGCCCGCGCATTGCGTGGCAAGTGGGATGTTTGGGCAGTTGGGTGATCAGGTACTAACCGGAAAGTGGCGAATTCAGCGCTCTACCTGCCCAATAAATGAGTCAAGGTAAATTTTGTTTAAAACTAACTTACATAATACAATTGTTCTATAAGTTTATTATAATGGTAATGTCTTCTTCCTATTGTAGCGCTGAATGTGAGGCATATGCCCTCGAATTTATTCGGCTCGACATGACCAATAACCCGATGGACACCTTGAATGACGAAACAATGATAAGAATGTCGGGGAGCACCTGGTCGGGCAGCCTCCATGGGCGGATGGATCCGTTTTGAGTGACCAGAACCCAATCAAAGGGTATGAAAGTTGGGACGCCGAATTGTGTAGTTTATGTGATGTTGATGTTCATACTTGGGTTTTTTTGAGTTGAGTTTATGTGATATCCGTTATAATTATCAATAAGGGTGTATATACATGTTCATTTTCAATGGTGTTTTGATGTGTACTTGAATCGGCCTTATTTAATTTGTTCTCATTGGCTTGGCTATTTTCTAATTCATGCCTTTCTCATATTATGGTGTTTTACACGCGAGTCACTAAGATGGAATGGTCAATCTCCACAGAAAGTCAACCGAGGCACCATATTAGCCGCCCTTGTAGATATCATCTTGAATTTGTTGTAGATATCATTGTAAAGAATTGGATCTGATATTTGGGATATATTTTTGTTTGTCCATATAAGATAATTCATCGGCAGCTTTCAATTTACTATGTATGGTTTGTCCATAAAAGATCATGTGTCTATATAACACGAGAGGTCGCTTAAGCGATCATTCGTATTTAGTAATAATCGCTTAAACGATCGAGAGGTCGCAGTATCATAAGCCCCGATAGCCTGGGGTCATGATGTCATATCTCGCTCGGGAAAAGATCGCTTAAGCGATCATAAATCGCTTAAGCGATCACGAAGTCTTTTAGCAATTATCGCTTGTTGATATCGGTGGTCGCTTGCGTTATCATAGTCCGGCGTATGGCATTCTCGCGGGAAAAGATCGCTTGTATCGAAATGCTTAACGCATCATGGGCTTTTAGCAATTATCGCTTGCTACATTGGTGGTCGCTTGCGATCATAGTCGGGCATGGCATTCGCTGGAAAGAATCGCTTAAGCGATCGTTTAACGCTCTGCGATCATCCGTCTTTTAGTAATAATCGCTTAAGCGATACAAGTGGTCGCTTAAGCGATCATAAGGTCAGGCATATGGCATTCGCCTCCGGAAAGGATCGCCCCCAAGCGATCGAAATCGCTTACGATCATGCGCCTTTAGTAATAATCGCTTGCGATAAAGGTGGTCGCTGTTTATCATAGTCCGCGGATGGTATTCGCTTCGGGGAAAGGATCGCTTAAGCGATCATAAATCGCTAAGCGATCATGCGCTCTTTTTTAGTAATAATCGCTAAGCGATACGTGGTGCTTGCGATCATAGTTTCGGGGCGTACGGCACCGCCTCAAAGGAAAGATCATCGAAACGTATTAAGCGATCATGCATCTTTTAGTAATAAGAATCGCTATATATTGGTGGTCGCTGCGATCATAGCGATGTCATTCCGCCGGAAAGGATCGCTGCGAGCATAAATCGCTAAGCAATCATGCTGCTTTTTAGTAATAATCGCTTGGTCGACATAGGTGGTCGCTTAGCGCATCATAGCGTATGTCATTCGCCAACGAAAGGATCGCTTAAGCGATCATAAATCGCAATTCCGCGATCATGCTAGTATTATCGGGATCTAAGCGGGATAATTAGTAATCGCTAAGTGCTTTATGATCATCGCAGCACGCGTTATTACATTTATATCAAACATATAGTTCCTTTACACGCCGAAAGATCGCTAAGGGTTTACGATTCTGCTGCAGCACTTGTTCCGTTATTACATTTATATCAAACATATAGTTCCTTACACGCCGAAAGATCGCTTTAAGGGTTTACGATTCGCTCGCAGCACTTGTTCCGTTATTACATTTATATCAAACATATAGTTCCTTTACACGCGAAAGATCGCTAATGGTTTACGATTCTGCTCTGAGCACTTGTTCCGTTTTATTACATTTATATCAAACATATAGTTCCTTTACACGCCTGAAAGATCGCTTAAGGGTTGGGGTTTACTTATCGCTCAGCACTTGTTCGTTATTACATTTATATCAAACATATAGTTCCTTTACACGCGGAAAGATCGCTTAAGGGTTTACGATTCGTTCGAGCACTTGTTCCGTTATTACATTTATATCAAACATATAGTTCCTTTTACACGCCGAAAGATCGCTTTAAGGGTTTACGATTCGCTCGCAGCACTTGTTCCGTTATTACATTTATATCAAACATATAGTTCCTTTTACACGTCGAAAGATCGCAAGGGTTTACGGATCTGCTGACACTTGTTCCGTTATTACATTTATATCAAACATATAGTTCCTTTTACACGCCGATCGGTTAAGGGTTTACGATTCGCTGTTGAGCACTTGTTCCGTTATTACATTTATATCAAACATAGCCTACGTTCAGCACTTGTTCCGTTATTATTCCTTTACACGCCGATCGCTAGGGTTTACTTATTCTTCGAGCACTTGTTCCGTTATTACATTTTATATCAAACATATAGTTCCTTTACACGCGATCAGTATATTTTTATATTTGTTTGCTTAATTATTTAGGAAATATCGGTATATTTTTTAATTAATTTTCGACCCATTAAGTGAATTAATTTCATTAATACCAAGAAAAGGTTCAAAAATTAACAAAAACACCCCCCACCCACCCAACTTCCCTGTATTCTGCCACCGACAAAGAACGAATAACCTGGAAATGGTCGGAAATGGCCGGCAGAATTGGCCAGACCTTTTCCGCCATATCCACCGCCGATGTGGGTGGCGGAAAAGGCCACATCTTCCCGTCCATGGACTTTCAATGAAATGTCCGACTTTGACTCGGCCAATCGACGGCCATATATTTGGGTCACATCCTGACGGCAACCTCTCGATTTTTCCGCCTTCTACGGCCGCTTCGCGGATCGCGGGGCCCTTTCCCGGCCACATCCGTGGTCGATCTTGCTTAAAAGGCCATATAGAGGCGCTATCGCCGATCCGACCACGTGCATCGGAAACGCCTTCCCTGGCCGATTCTGGCCCGTTTCCGTGGGTATGGGGGTGTATCTGTTAAATTTTAAAACCATTTGCGTAAGAACGGTTGATAGACAATGGATGCTTACCCGATCATGTGATTGGCGTAGCAGATCCGCCCTTGTCATGATCGCTTGTATCGCATATCGCTTAGTTAATATTGCCTTTTTCCCCTCGGGTCGATTAAGCATCCGGGATCTCTTAAAGTTGATCATGCACTGCGTAATCAATCGGCTGTGAAGGGATCGCTTTAAGCGATCCTTTATCGCTTATATCATGCACGGCGTAATCAATCGCCAGTGAAGGATCGCTTAAGCGATCCTTTATCGCTTAGCGATCATGCACTGGCGTAATCAATCGGGCCCCAGTGAAGGGATCGCTTAAAGCGATCATTTATCGCTTAAGCGATCCATCTGCGAAAACACTTTGTCGCTTAAGCGATACACTTAGTCGCAAGCGATCGTGGGCAATATATACATTTGCATCTTTTCTCCCGAATTTTGACAAACTAAAATTACCAACACGTATTAATTCCATACTTTTTCCTCAATTTGACAAACCTTTAATTCCAAACTAAAATCACCAACAAATATTTAGACCATGTAATAAGAATACACAATATAAAGGATATTTTATTAAAGGTAACAATAAAATTTAAAACATCAATAATTTCATCCTTCTTCGAATCGACTCTAATTACTTCGGCAACCGCTTCTCTTGTGACTGTGTTGCTTGCAAATTGAGCACTTATTCATCTTCCGGGGAACCTCAAAGGCGATGGAATACGCTTAACCCTTTTTTCTCCCCCTTTGGCGTCTTCTTCAATGGCGGCCGGAGGATAATGTCACCCACCTCGCGCACTACCCACCGCTTCTTGGAGGCACCCGGATATATCGCTTCGAATATGCTAGCATGTAGTGATCTGTCATATAGAAAGGGGAGCAAAGTTCCATGTAAATTCTTGAACCAAAATCCGGCTTCCGTTGGTGTTTCAGAGCTGCTAGTGCATGAGGACAAGGTAAATGTTGAATGTCAAGCACTTTACAGCTGCAAGTTTTTGTAACAAGGTTAACTAGGGCATCCGGACCATAGCCGCCGCACAAGAACTCTTGAGCATTAAGAGGATAGGCAAACAAGCATTTGATAGGGCCCATATGTTCTCGCAATATTTTTTCAGCTGACGGAACAAGGGTTGTAGTAAAATTATCTGACTCCGATACGACGCTCATGGAACCACCGCGACAGTGTCCTTTGGATTGAATCAAAAAGTGTAACTATTGGAAACTCTCTTTCTATTAACAACTTTGAATTTATGGACTCAGCTATGTTCGTGGTCATGACATCAAACCTTCTTCCAGGAAAGTAAGCTCTACTCCATCTCTCGAAACCAACATCATGCTCAAGATACTTAGCAACTCTAACATCCTTGATTCGGATTTGCTGGAAGTGTTCCTCGAACTCATCAACCCGGTAAGCTTTGCCGCCATGTAGTATGTCCGAAGGAGGCCAAAGACACTTAAACTTTTGTTTTATGTTCTCACCAAGGTGCCTCATACACAATCCGTGATGTGCTTGACGGTAAACAGTGGCAATCCCTTCTTTATAGAGTTGTGGCCTATCGGATATTATGCACAACTCGCATCGCTGCACTATCGTACGTAATCGTGAAAAAACCAAGTCCACGACTGTCATTCTCGAGTCAACCACACACCATGCAACAGATATGTGTGATTCTCGCCCTCTGTGCTGGCCACCAACAATGTACCTCCATACTTTCCCGTTAGAAAGCAACCATCAACACCAACACCTTTCTCATGTTTACAAAACCCCTTATAGCAAGACCATAAGCAACAAAAAAATATTTAAACATCATATTCCTGTCCCACTTCAAAGCCGTCTTGCTACCTTGGTTTGTCAACTCAAGCATATAACGGTACGCTTCTAATACTGCGTACCCGTGCTCCCGCGTGCCCCTCACAAAATCTTGTGCATGTTGTCTACCTTTCCAAAGCATTTCCAAGAATTCAACAACACATCCCAACTCGTGGCGCACAAGTCTCGAATGTCTTTAGGAGATGGACCTTTCCCTTCGACGAACCGACTTTTGACAAATTGTCCAATAACATCACGACGCTTGTCGATGCTCACCTGAAATATGTCCCAAACCACATGTGTGCTCACGGGTATATGTGCTAAGAATAAACTTTTCCGACTCCGCCAACGCTTCTACAATAAACCCGCCACTTGCGCTTTCGGCCACGACATGCAACCGTCACACCCAATGAATTTGACTTTTTGGTGATGAACTCAAAATTACCTTTCACAAGAACAAGTTTTAGCTTCTCACCACTTCCTCTTTGTTGTCAAATAAATACCCTATGCGTAAGTCCGATCCATCCGTAAAGACATGAGCTGATCCACTACTACCTCCAATTGCCCCCTTTGAACTTGCATAAACGACCATAGTGTTCTCTTCCTCACAATCTACGCCTTCGTATAATCAGTATTTAAAGGAATCTCTACATCGTGGGAACATCTACTGGGGTCCTCCTCCTCAACATTTTCATTCTCGCCCCCCATCACCAACCTCTTCTATAGTGTCCTCCTCACCACCCAATTGACCGTCTACTCTTGATTTTTTCACTAACAAATCAATGGCCTCGTAGTTCAAATTACAACCGTGCAAATCTCCGCCTACATCCTCGTTATCCCCTTCCTTGGAACCAACTTCCAACGGTTTTTCTACATAAGAAACCCTTAAAATCGGCCTCGAACCACTATCGGCCATATCAATCATAAATAAGTTCACACTTTCATCCGACTTTAATACAATAGAGGTACCTTATAATTTTCAGAGCTCGCTTAAAACATACCTCACAACTATATCACTACGCGAGCAACTCAAATTACCTCTTCTAATTATTTCATCAATCAACTCATCAAAACTAAGCTCCGTGGCTCACAAAGAATTGGTGTAACTTCTTTGCTCTTCCCAATCCACTTCCACCTACTTTCTTCCTCCACCCACTCACCAAAATATTCAACACCCAAAACAATTTTTCCCATGTATAATAATAGCCAACTACCTGTAATGCAAGAAAAACAATATTCTTAAATGCTGTACTAAGGGTTCAAATAGTTTAAAAAAGAATCGCACATTCGCATATTTGTCTGATGTATCGCTTGAACGATCATGGTTATTTATACTGGATCGCTTAAGCGATACACCTGATCGCTTAAGCGATTAAGTATAATAACCTTGATCGCTTAAGCGATCTTATGCCATTTATCGATGCGTAAGCGTCTCCGCTCCCATACAACAGAGACTTTAACCAGATCGCTTAAGCGATCTTATGCCACATACCCGATCGCTTAAGCGATCTATCTCGCGATTACCCGACCTACCGGATCGCTTAAGCGATATAATCGGATCGCAAGCGATCCATCGTGCCCAGAACACATTTTCACCATCTCCACCTACAATCGATCCATCATACCCGGAAAATAAATACCTTAACTAATTTTCAACAAATTTCACTCCTTTCAACCTACATTACATCAAACACAACCCAACAACCTAAACAACTAAATCAAAAATCATAACCCAAACCCCATCCATTATTAAATCTTTGTAAATCTAAATATAAAATGTAAAAAAGGAGATACACATACTTAGGCGAAATGTCAGGAGGAGGAGGAGGGGGATCTTTGCCGGAGAAGATGTTAATGGTGGAGGAAGAAGAAAGTGTTAATGGCGGTAGAGATGCGGAAGAAGAAGATGTAGAGGAATGAGGAAGAAGAAGATGTACAGGAAGGAGGAAGAAGAAGAAGATGCAGAGGAAGAAGAAGATGTTGACGACGCCAAGAAGAAGAGAAGAAGATGCAGGTATAGATGCGTTAATGGCGGGAGGAAGAAGAAGGTTTTTGGGTTTATTTGCAACAATTTCGGATTTGTGGAAATATAGATAATTTTGAAAAGATTACATTAATCCTAATTAAGCACTAATTACCCTTAATCAATAATATGGCTATTTAGTTAACATTTCAAAACTTGATAGCCTTTTAATTAAATGTAAACTTCAAATGTCTTTTTAATAACTTTCCCCCAAGATCATAGAGTATCCATGGATAAATTTAAATTTCTTTTATTTTAATATTTTTCTCTGTATCTACTATCTAGAATCGCAGACGACGTCGTATTAACTAGCAGGCAACAAGAAAGGGCAACAACAAAATCACAGGGTGCCTTTGGCTCTCTATTTTTATCTATATTCTCAATCCTATTCTCCAAATAATGTTTAGCACATTATTCCATAAATATTATCCTATTTTTTTAATTACTTTTAGACCCCATAAGGTTATTAATTTCACTAAATACCCACTGAAAAAAAAGTTTAAAAATTAACAAAAACACCCCTATCAACCCAACTTGTTAGATTCTGGTAACCACCGTCAGTGATAGCCAGAATCTGTACAACGCCTAAATTTCGACCAGAAATGATCGAAATTTTACCGATCTAGCAGATATGGCCGAAAAAGGCCAGATCTGGTCGTCGTTGACGGCCAAAGATGGCTGTCATTTTGGCCTTTTCTGGTCGTCGACAGCCATAACAGGCCATAGATCTAGCCTTTTCCAGTCAGATCCGTGGTAGATCTGGTCGGAAAAGGCCATAACGATGCTTACGACCACGATCCGACCTGGCTGCTGCCTGTGAACGGAATTTTTCGGCCGATTCCGCGGCGGCGGTGGCTTAACCGCACGCAGGGCTGGGGGTGTTTTTGTCATTTTATATATTGGGGTCTTTAATTAAATTAGTAAACTTAAGGCCTTTTTCATAAATTTTTAAAATTTACCTCGTATTACTCCCCTATCCAACAACCCAATACTATCCCCAAAATCCTATCCAAAATACTAAACCAAACGCACCCACAATATTAACTCAGCAACCATGGATTCAAAATATTATTATAAAAAAACACAATCACAAACAAGGCCGCCCCGCCACAAGTTGCACAATTCTCATTGCCTTTGGTTTGACCAGCATAAACAATCAGGCCAACCAAATCACACAGAGATCTTATAGGGGGTTGGGAATTTATGGTGCCTTTGGTTCATTATTTTGGATAAGATGTTGGGAATAATATTGGATAATTGGATAGGGGAGTATTATGAGGTAAAATTTAAAAATTTATGAAAAAGCCCCAGGTTTGCTAATTTAATTAAACACCCTAGTATATAAAATGATAAAAACACCCCCACCACCTGCAGTGCCAGATTCTGGCCACCACCATCAAAATCTAGCTGAAAAATTTTGTTACGACATAGACCGGTCGGATCTATTTCATAACGCGTCGCTATGGCCTTTTCTGACCATATCCATTACGGATTTGACCAAAAAAAGCCAGATCTATGGCCAAATGTTGTCGTCAACGGCCGGAAAAGGGATGACCATTTCTTTGGCCATCGTTGACGGCCAGATCGGTGAACTACCAGCCAGTTATGGTCGTGATATAGGCTGTTGTATAGATTCTGGCTACCACCAATGGAATCTCGCAAGTATGGGTTGATGGGGGTGTTTTTGTTAATTTTTAAACTTTTTTTGGGGGGATTTAATGAAATTAATAAACTTAAAGGGTCTAAAAGTAATTTAAAAAATATAGTAATATTTCTGGAATAATGTGGCCAAACAATATTTGGAGAATAGGATTGGGAATATGGGTAGAAATATTGAACCAAACGCACCCTATAGAGCTTACTATTGGTTTTTACTAACCAGTATACAACCTGTTATGGCATCTGACATGGCAATTCCAACTCATCTCCCACGTCAGGTAGTTCCCAAAAAAAAAAAAAAAATTCAATCAAACAAAACTTTGCCTCTCTAATCACCTTCTCAATAACCTAAATCTTCTCTCTCAAATCCCAATTTTAATAACCTAAATCTTCTTTCCCAGATTCCAATTTTAATAACCTAAATCTTATCTTCCAAATTAAATCATACCCAAAACACAAATTACCGATCTCGAATTTGAGAGTATGAATCGCTAGCTACAACGTCCACCATCGGCACCACATTTGTCTTCGTCATCAACCACTGAGAGTTCCTTTTGAGTGGCAAGAGCTTACTCACTCAATGGTCTCTCTTACTTGCTTGCTGCTATTGGAAGAAGTGGAACACAACACTTGGTTGGTGCTTTTGAGTTGAGAACTATGTATAAGTGCGTATAAGTTTCGAATAATGCTACGAACACCGATGCTTTGTATCGAATTTTTACACTGAACGATGTGTCAGTTGAATCAGACGAGCCACGTGTAATGCCCAACATGGAGGTACCTGATTTAAATTATGTTTTATAGCCCTTAGTTAATTTTTGTTAGAATTATTTTAAGAGAATATAAAGAAAATGCCTTAAACTTGCATTAACGGTAAAATGATCTTTTCACTCAAAATTAGTTGAAATTGTGAGGAGTGAAAAGATATAGAATTTCATAGAGAATGCAATAAAAATGAGGGCATTATGGTAATTGACTAAGGGACAAAGATGGAATTTCCAAAAAAGTGTAAGGGCAAAATGGGAAAGCATGTTTATAAAATAAGATGATAAGGGTTTGTAACCCTTATTTCCTTCATTCCACTGCCACTCTCCTCCTCCATTTTCTCTCAATTTTTCATTCACTTCTCCAAGGAATTTGAGGGCTTTTGAGTAGCTTTTCATAGGGTTTTGATTCTAAACTTCAAAAGGTAAGAACTCTTGCTCTTTATCTATGATTTATTTGTGCAAAAGTTGAGTTCTTATGAAGTTTATGCTTAGGGTTAGAAGAAGTTTTGAATCCAACAAGAGTAGAGAGCTTAGTAGAGACTACTCAAGCATAAGGTAAGTAAATTCCACTCAAAATCCAATTTAAGTTAAAGTTTAAGAAAATCAAGCGAGTAGAGATTGCTTTTAAGCATGCATCTGTTATGATTATTGAGAAATTGAGATGAGATTGAGGATTAACTATGCTTGTTGTTGAATATATTTGAATATGAGAAGTGTATGTGATGATATGATGATGGGTTGAAATTAGAAGAATTGGAGAATTCTTTTGGGAGTGTTTGTGCTGTGTAGGTATGATGATGATATAAGAGAGTTTTTCTCTCAATTTGGATGGTTTAAGAAACCAATAGAATGATAATTAAATTAAGGTTTGTTTATGCACAAGTATTGTTTGATGAAATGCCTAAGAGAAGTATGAGTTGAGTAGAAACCTTAATTTTATGCAACATTGCATATGTGCATTTCATAAGTGCATTTAAGTAAGAATTTTAAGCATGAGCCATCCATATGCATATAATTGTGTATGTGTAGAAACTTAAGAAAGAATAAAGAATGAAGAATGAAGAATAAAGAAGAAAGAATAAAACACTCTAAGAATAAAAAGAAAGGAAGAATAAGCATTAAAGAATTAAAGAGTGTTAAAGAAGAGAAAAGAATAGGTTGTTGTGATGGGGAACCATGAGTGTTAAGAAGAAATTCTCACATACACGCCACCTTAACTGAGTGGCATAAGAAGAAGAAGAATTGTACAACCCGTAAGAGTATATGTGGATGAGGGTTGTACCAAAAAGAATTCCTACGTGCATGCCACCTTAATTGAATGGCCTAAGAAGAAAGAAGAATTTGTATGGTCCACAAGAGTGCATGTAGATGAGGACTGTACTCACTCACACGGACGAGGTTCCAAATCCATGAATTAACCGAGTCCAATCGGCAAAAAATAATAATAAGAAAGAATAAGAATGAGAAAAGAAAGAATGAGAAAAAGTAAGAATAAGAAAGAATGAGAAGGCTTGAACAAGCAAAGAAGAAGAAAATAAAAGAAAAACAAGAAAGAAAAGAAAAGAAAATGGAAAAAGAAATAGAAAGAAAAAAGAAAATATATTTTTGCATTATTGCATATGCATTTCATTCATGCATATTACCATGAATTTCATCATGGATAGAAAGAATAGAAAGAATGGGAAGAAAGAAAAGAACAGAGAGAATTAGAAACAGAGAAAGAAAAGAGAAAGAATTAAGGAAGAAAAAAAAAAAGAAGAGGATTAAATAAGGAAAGAACCAAAGAAGGAGAAGAGTTCAGGGATTTACTTACTGAGCATTTTTATGCTCACCCTGTTGATTTTCCATGTTTTTGTAGGAAATAGGTAAGCAGCGGTCGGAAGGATGTCGACAAGCGGAGAGGATTGGCATTACTATCCACCGTTGCTAAGTTTTTGCATTTGCTGTTTTGATATATGTAAAGAATTATATTTTGTAAGTAAAGAAAATGTGGGCCCAACTATTTTCATATACTAATTATGTATGTTTTTATTGTATTGTTATAAAGTATACTAGTAGAAAGAAGTCATTACACCACGTATCACGTTAACAAATATTTCACGAATGAACGGCTATCCATCAAATATGGATGGTCGTCCATTATTATTGGATTGCTGTTCATTTGAAATGGACCCTCGGCCATGCAAAAATAACAATGGACTCCCGTCTATATTATATGGACGGGAGTCCATTTACTATGGATGGTCATTCACCTAGAATGGATGCCTGTTCATAATTTAAATTAAAAAAAATTAGCCTAGATTGTTTATGGACGCCTGTCCATCTTATGAGAACGGCCATCCATTGTTTATGGACGGTCATCCTCATAAGATGGATGGGCATCCATCTTTTAGTATTAACAATTTTGAATTTTAAATTTATTCAAAGCTCAAATAATCAAAGAAATAAAGGATATACCAGTATGATTGCGAATCCTATTAATTAGATATCACCATTCATTGAAACGGTAATAAAGTTTGACACCAACCAACAAGCATTAATTGCACCAGCTTGACCTAACTGAGTTAGCATTGAATAAGAGCAGGCATAAGCAGGACTAGAGCTGAATGTTATGGTAACAGAGTAATATAAAAATAGAAATTGCATTGAATTGAGCAAGAGGACAAATAAAAAAGAAGCAGGCAATTTATATGGATGGTCATTCATATAAGATAGATGGGTGTCCATTATTTTGTTTTTAAAATTTTCAGGACGGACGTCCATAGTGAATGGACATCCGTCCATATAATATGGATAGGAGTCCATTGATATTTTTATGGATGCTCGTTCATTCTTGATGAATGAGCTTCCATTAAATATGGATGGGCGTCCATATTGTTGGATGACCGTTCATTCACAGAAGACTCCAATGTGGCTGCGTCTGACTGGATGTCATGTCCTTGAAAAAATTCGATGCAAAAATTCGGTGTCCGTAGCATTATTCATAAGTTTTATGATAAACAATATTATAGTGAAAAAAAAGCTTTATAAATCCAATCAATAGAGAAAAATTTGTGCAAATATAAAACAGTGAAAGGGAATTGCACAATTTGGGGAAGAAAAAGTGAAAATCGGATGACTTGGTGACTGATTTTGGTAGTGCCCATAATCTTTTTCTTGAAGACTAATAATATAGTTTTCAACGAGACACTTAGAAACCTTTTATGTTAGTTATCATAATTATATAATCATAATGGCTAAAGTAACCATCTGGACTGTCTTTCCCTAATTTTCAAGTGTGACCCAATTTTTTAGGCCTAAAATTCTTTATGTTAGTTATTTTGTCAGTTTATTGTTATTACATGATAATATCTTAATTATTAGTTTATTATGTTGTTAAAAATTCATTAAACTTTTGTAGTGTGAGAAATGGGTAGTTTTTTGGGTTATTTGGGTTTCAGTTTTGTCGGGTTTGTGTGTAAATTTGTGCATATATTCCTGGTTACCTAATGATATATATGCTAACATATATAAAACAATATTATATCGTAAAAACACAAAAATATGGGGTTGAAACTGAGTGCGAGGGCAAGCTTTAATTTAGAGAGAATACGAGTAACTCTGAAAGGCTTCCATTTTCATTTTTGGTTAGCAGGTTATGAGGCTTTATTTATTTATTGTTCTATTATTTTTTCTGTTTATAAATTTTTGCTCATATTGATAGTTTTTTATTTGAAAATGTTGTTGATATGAAAGTGTTGTTTGTGTTGGTCATAATAATAAATCTTTGTGTTTGTCAAAGGCCTAGGTTTATGTATGCTTTCTTAAAATTCTTCATGAAAAATACATCTTTGTGTGACCTTAATACTTGACTTGGCAAAGTGTTACCCGTACCTGCTAGTAAACAGGTGCCTGGTCTAAATGGGTGGGTACGGGTAACACCATTAATTACCCGTTTGAAATTTACTCGTACTTGACCCGCCCATGGAAATTGCAGGCAAACCGGGTGGTGCCTGCATTTTACTTTAAAAAAAAAAGTCAAAACCGTAAAAGCATTTCTCTCTCACGCTACGCAACCATCAATCACTCATTAAACTCCACCACTCTTTTTCTCTCTCTTTCTTCATCAATGCTTCTATCATCTTCTATTAAACTCCACCTCTCTTACGCAACCCACCTCTCCATAGAATCTTCCATTAAACAAGTCTCCTTTTCTCTTTCTCTCTGTTTGCAGACAAACTCCATTTCTGTCATCTTCCATTAAACTCCACCTCTATTTTTTCTCTCTCTTCCTTCATCAATCCCTTCTTCTGTACACAAGGTCACAACCCAACTCTCCATACAATCCAACCAAACAAGTCTACCTTTCTCTTTCTCTCTGTTAATGGCCAAAAACAAAAACTCAAAATACCTAAGAATGGACTCACAACACCGCAACAACACTAGTACAAGTACAAACAAGTAAGCTCTTCATTTGTTTTACTTCTCGCCTTTCATCTTCTTCCTCCATTAAAATCACTTCTAAATCAATCTTGAGTCCCGACCATGCTAGAGATTCGTCCCAAATCTCCCTCTCTACTTCTCTTAGTTGGAGATTAAGAAACAGTGGTAGTATCAAAGGTGACCAAGCTTCACCCATGTTCTCGACTTCCAATGGCAAGAAATGTGGCTATTCTTTTGAGAACCCTAAACCTTCTTCTCCCAAGAAACAAAAAACTTCAGAAACAAGAAACAAGACAAGAAAAATAAGGGCTAGATCCAAAAGTAGGAGAGGTTAGTTTTAGAAACGGGTGGCTTGCTGGTTGACCCGTATCCGCACGGGTGGGTATGGGTCATGAATTTTCTTACCCGTGAAATTTTTTTACCCATGAACCTATACCCATTTTACCTGTTAGCCAGGTCTGCTTAATACTGATGGTGGACATTTTTGGAACTATTTTTTTTACTAATATGCATGGTTTTTCAGTACACAAGTCTAGTTTAGTTCATTGTATTCGAAATGAATTTAAGTTCAGGCAGAAACAAAGGCTAATAACATGCAAAAGCAGATAGTAGAAGAGATAAATGAATAGTTAAAGGCTTCAGTTTCTAATACTAAAAAGGTAAGCATTGTAATGAAGCGAGGTTATTACTAAGTATGAATGAGTACCCATGTTTGTATGATAAATGATAATTTTTGGTATATGCACAAGTTAATGTAGTTTGAACAAAATTTTTGATGGTTTTGTTTCTATCATGTTTGTTATCTTATTATATTCTAATTCTGAATGTTATAATATAAATTAATCAGGATAGTCAATTTGAAGAAGTTGAAGATAGAGAAAGTGTAGAGGAGGAATGGAAGCCGAAGCCTGGGATGGTTTTTTATTTACTTGATAATCTTCTCGAATACTATAAAAGCTATAGGAATAAAATGGGGTTTGAAGTTATTTTAAGATCTTCAAGGAAAGGATATGATGGAGAGGTGAAAAATGCAACAATAGCTTGTTCTTGTACTAGGAAGTCAAGTAGTAACACTCGAAATGCTTTTAAATTGTACCGAGTGACAAAGACGGGCTGTAAGGCTCAGGTTGGTGCAACCGTATCTATTGACGGAAAATGGCAAATATGTTTAATGGGTTTAGATCATAACCATGAACTCAGCAGCCCAACAAAAACTAGATATTTCGACAACAATCGTGGTATACAACCATATGGGAAAATGAGACTTGAAGTGAATGATAGGGCTGCGATTATACCGAATAAATTTTCAATTCCATGTTAGTTGAAGCAGGGGATCCTGAGAATTTGACTTTCTTGCAAAAAGATTTTTGGAACTATTTTGAAAAAGTTAGGAGGATGCAACTTGGTGGGACGCTTATGTAATCCAAAAATATTTTTTAAAGTTGCAAAAAGATAGTGCAAATTTCTTCTACATGATAGATTTAGATAAGAAAGGGTGAATTACAGAATGTTATATGGGTGAATGCAAGAAGTAGGGTCTTATTTAGGGAATTTGGCAACGTTGTCAAATTTGACACTACATATTTGACCAACAAGTATGATATGCCATTTGTAGCGTTTGTTGGTGTTGAAAATCATGGGCATTTGACACTCTTAGGTTGTGGGTTAATCTCTCATGAGGACACAAAGACTTTTGTTTAGCTTTTTGAATCTTGGCTTGCATATATGTGGAATTGTGCTCCAAATGCAATAATCACTGATCAAGACAAGGCGATGCAAAATGCAATCGAGATTGTGCTTCCCGGTAGTCGATATAGATGGTGTTTGTGGTACTTAATGAAGAAATTGTCGGAAAAGATAAGGGGTTATTGCGAATATGAACGTATTAAATTTTCTTTGCAAAATGTTATGTATGATTCATTGACACATGAGGAGTTCAAACAACGTTGGACTAGATTCATTGATAAATACAACCTTACGACAATGAGTGGTTACTTGGATTGTATAATGAAAGATAACAGAGGATGCCAGCATCTGTAAAAGACACATTTTGAAGAGGTATGTCTACCACTCAACGGAGTGAAAGTATGCATGCATTCTTTGATGGGTATGTACATTCTACAACTACTTTGAAATAGTTTGTAGAACAATATGAGAATGTATTGTGTGATAAAGTAGAAAAAGAAAAGGAGGTCAATTTTAGATCATGGAAATCACGGATCCCTTGCATAATTGGTTATCCGATGGAGAAACAATTTCAAGAGGCATACACGATTGCGAAATTCAAAGAGTTCCAACAAGAGCTGACTACTAAGTTGCATTGTGAGATATCTTTTTCTAGGGCCACTAAATATGAAATAGTATATATTGTAAAGGAAGTTGTCGCGGTCCAGGAGACCTCTCGTAGTGTGCCTTTTGTGGTTTGTTGTGATGACCGTGGTTGTGATGTTCGTTGCAACTGTCGATTGTTTGAGTTTAGAGGGATTATTTTTTGACATGTAATAGCGATGTTGCTTCATAAATAGATTTATCATATACCTGAAAAGTTCATTTTAAGAAGGTGGAGGAAAAATGTATATAAATGCCACATAAAGGTTAGAATTAGTTATAGTAGTTGGAGCATGACTGCTGAAGGAGAACGGTTTGATCAATTGTCCAATTCATTCTCTGAGGTCGCTAATTTGGCCTCAATCAATATTGATGATAGTAATATGGTGAAGAAATTACTGTCAAATGAATGTTTTGGTGGGCTTGATAGACACTATGACATGACTATCACGGTGGATCAAATTTTGATAGTATTCACACTAATTCCACAAAGGCAATCAATAATATTCTAACTCCCTAGGTTGTTCGTTGCAAAGGTCAACCTCCATTCAAGAGGAAGCAATCAAAGCTCGAACAAATTTTACATAAAGATAAACAAAAGAAATTTCATAAAAAAGTGACTTCTGTGACATTCTTGAATCGATTGTATGATAGGGGTTCCCAAGAAACAAAGCAAGTGAATGAACCTTTTCAAGATGCTATTAACTTCCAAGGATGTGAAGAAAGAGTTCGTATATTAAGTCATGTACGATTCATTAAATTTATACCCTTTTTTGTGGACAATTAATTTCTTAAGTCATTTTTTTACATTTTTCAGAATTATAGTGAAAGGCCAGGCGCTTATAGGCTATGTAGCAAATCCAAACTTATGAATGAAGAATAATAGGTTGAAGACCATCGTGAAAAGAATAGACAAGTTTGAAGATGTTATATCATAAAGTTGTATTATATAATTTACTTTTGTTCATTTGTAATCCAAGTTGAAGATGTCATGTTGTTCTTGGATAATATTTTGTTCTTATATAATATATTGTACATAGTTTCTTACCCATGTATCATGAACAATATATTTTGTTCTTGTATAATATATTATACATGTAAGACATCAATTTAAAAGATGCAAGATTTACTATGAAAAAAAAAAAAAAAAGAAAACACTTTATTGATGGTGTATATAGCCATTTCTTGTATAATATTTTTACCAAAACGAAACATGACCCCACAGCGTAACATTGGGGAAAGAACATCAAAACCTTGAAGCATTTGAAAACCTAAATTAGAAGCAATAAATTACATTAATGAGTATCGCAAAATTATGGTTCTCTATTTAAACAAGTTGAGTCTAATGAGTTGACTTCTTGATTCCGAACAATCAATTTAAGGAATTTTCTTGATCATTACAATAGAAGTCTTCGAATATCACTGAAGTTACAATGCAAAGCTGAAAGAAATGCACTTGTAGTAATAAAATTTTTCTAAGATTGTGGGGTTGGTGATGGCTTTCTAGGGTTTATGGTGGTGAGGGGGTGGTAGTAGGGTTCCCTGGGTACAGTGGGGGGCAATTGTGGTGGTAGGTGATGCTTGGGAAATGACTGTAGTGGGTAGAAAATGGGGGTAGTGTGTGGTGGTCAAGTGGGCAATGGCTGCAGGTGGTTGCAGGGGTGCTGGGGGTGTTAGGTTGGTGAAATCTGGGTTCAAGGCTAAGAAAGGTGGTTGGGGCGCTAGGAGGTAGCAAGGTGGCATGGGTACAGTGGGGGGCAGCTGTGGTGACAGGTGACGGTTGGGAAGTGATTATAGTGGGCAGAAAAGGGGGGGAGGGTAGTGTGTGGTGGGCAATGGTTGCAAGTAGTTGCAAGGGTGTTAGGAGTGTTATATTGGTGAAATCTAGGTTGGGCAAGACCAAGGAAGGTGGTTGGGGTGCCGAGAGGTAGCAAGGTGGCTTGGGTACATAAGGGTAGTTGTGGAGGCGGGTGATGGTTAGGAAATGATTGTAGTGGGAAAAAAAAGAGTGTAGTGTGTGGTGATCAAGTGGAAAATGGTTGCAAGGGTGTTGGGGGTGTTAGGTTGGTGAAATCTGGGTTGGGCAGGCCAAGAAAGATGGTTGGGGTGTTGGGAGGTAACAGGGTGGCCTGTGTACAGTGGGGGGCAATTATAGTGGTGGGTGATGGTTGGGAAGTGACTATAGTGAGTAGAAAAGGGGGTCAATGTGTGGTGGTCAAGTGGGCAATGGCTGCAGGGCTTGCACGGGTGTTGGGGTGTTAGGTTGGTGAAATTTGGGTTGGGCAAGGCCAAGAAAGGTGGTTAAGGTATTGGGAGGTAACAAGGTGGCCTGGGTTGGGCAAGGCGCTTGCGTGCTTGTGCCTTGGTTTTGGTTGTGGAAAATGGTTGAGCAGGTGGTGGGCGTAACACAAATGCAGATGGATATGGTGACTGGATGCAGGGGGGAGGCCGGAAAAATAGTACAAACAATCAAACAACCCAAAACACTCCCAATATAATCAATCTCCTATTAAGCAAACTCCAAAACAAATACTACGATAAAATCCATACACAACTGTCACACAAAGACACTGAGGAAGTGATGAAACCACCCGATATGTGGTATACAAAAAGAAAACTAAGGGAGGCAAGTAGGGGATTTTGGGCTATAACAAGAAGATTCCTATGGGTGAGGTGTGAGAGTGAGGTGTTAGAGTGAGCTTTTAAGAATTGGTTATTGGGTGAACAGGTGGCATTAAAGGATGGGATAAAGGAATAATTCGACTAAAAGGAAAAGTGAATAAAAAGGGAGGCAATTAAGAGGATTATCATTAGAAAATTACATGGGAAACTAGAGAGGAGGCTGACCCTCGAAGTTTAGCTGGGATAGGAGTAGTTTTCTGTTAATTTTGTAGTTTTCTTTAATGTGAGGTTGATTGATTCCAATTATTGATTCAGTTTCTTCCATTTTATTCTTTGCTTAGTTAATATAAAACATTCAGTTTGCATTTCCATTTTTAATATCGTCATTTCCTATTTCATTTGAGTTACTGTTTCTTTAATGTTGAGTTGTTGAATGCGCAGGGATCCAACAAAGTGATATCAAAGCAGTTTGTCTAGTAATGGTTGCAATGAGAATCAAGACAAGAGTGGAAAATGTGGAAATGGAGATAGCCAAAATCGGGGTGGACATTGGTACAATAAGAGAGTGTTTAACAAAGCTACAGAGTTGGATGAGAAGGAAAGAGGAAGAAAAAGTCAGGAGAGAAAAGAGGGGCAAATAAACTAAGGCGTCGTGGGCAACAATTAGAATAGAGGTGGTCAGAACAGAGGGAAAACCAGGATGGTCAATCGGGAACTAGAAGTCGGTACCAACATCATGATGAGTCAAGTAGCACCAACAACACCATCCGAGGATACTTTGGTGGCCCCAAGTTGGAGTTACCAGTCTTCTCTGGCGAGGATTCATATGGGCGGTTGTTTAGGATTGAGCAATATTTCACTATTAACAGAATAGGCAAAGCGGAGAAGCTAACTAATGCGGTCGTATGCATGGAAGGAGATGCCATAAATTGGTACTAGTAGATGGAGGTGAGAGCTTCGGTTGTGACATGGCAAGCCTTCAAACTTGCCCTCCTTAATCGTTTCAGTGGGTCCCAAGAAAGGAGCCTATATGAGACGCTCATGGGCATCCAGCAAGTGGGAACTGTGGAGGACTACAAGCGACACTTCAAAGCTGTCACGGCACCATTGGTGGAGGAGAAAGAAGAGATATTGATGGTTGCCTTTTTTAATGGACTGAAATCAGAGATTAGGGCCGAAATTAAGTTAAACCAGCCCAACACTTTAATCCAACTCTTAGATTTGGCCCAAAGAGTGGAAGAAAAAAACTGGGCCTTAGATGAATTGAGGGCTGGGCCAGGTAGATTTGGGATGAGTATTGGGCCTACTAGGCATGTTAGTATGGAGAGTGGATTGGGTTGTGGATTAAATATTACTGAGCTTGGAATAGGTCGAAATTACGGGTCATTCGAAGTCAGGTCTAGGACCTAATCTCCTTTCAACCTAAATTCTAGCTCCGTCAAATCTCTTCCCGTCATTGAGTAGCCACAATAACCATGATTTACCAGTCAAACTTCGGGGAACCTTTGAACCTAGGAAGATCGTCAACCCAACAACATACCGACAACCAGTTACCGGAGCAACAACATCCTATCGTTGCGACCTGCCGATTCCAACTCAAAGTTATGGTGAAGCTTTCCTTTCAAACACGTGACAGAAGCCGAGGTCCAATGGAAAAGGCAACAAGGAATATGTTTTAGGTGTGATGGAAAATTTGTGCCACGGCACAAGTGTGGGGAACACCAGTTCCAGGTGATATTAATTGATAAAGAAGTTAGGGAGGAAACGAGAAAAAAAAAAAAAAGGAAAGTGAAGAAGAGGTTCGAACACCCTAACAAAATTTTGTTGAATTCTTTCTAAGCTTAGTAGTGGGTATCAACGGACCAAAAATATTAAAGTTGAGAGGACAGATTAACAGTAGAGAAGTGATTGTCTTGATCGATAGTAGAGCTTCACATAATTTTATCCGCAAAGACATTATTGATAAGTTATCTCTCCTAGTGACATGGACGAAACCGCTTGGAGTTTGAGTGGGTGATAGATATTAAGTTAGAAGTGAAGGCAAGTGTCAAGGGGTTTGTTTGGAGATTCAAGGGGTTACAATTGTTCATAATTTTTTCCCTTTTGACATGGGAAGTGCCGATGTGATTTTAGGAATTGTCTGGCTTGAAATGTTAGGTAAGACAACTACAAATTGGAAGAAACATGTCATGAAATTCAAATTGGGAATAAGAAAGGTGAAACCAGTGGGTGATCCATTCTAATGCAAGACTCTCTAAAAGCGATGATTAAGACCCTCCAAACTAAAGGTCATGGGTGCTTAGTTGAATTTGGACAGATTAAGATACAACATGACAATATGGTTAGCATGGATTCCCAAGTAAGTACCTTATTACGAGAATTTGATTATGTTTTCACTCCACTTATTGAATTACCACCTATGAGATCCCAAGACCATGCCATCCGTTTGAAACCCGACACCCTACCCTCAAATATACGCCTTTACCGTTACTCATACTACCAAAAAAATGAGATTGAAAATTTAGTGAGGGAAATGCTCTAAATCTGGATCATTCAACCAAGTGTTAGCCCTTTCTCTAATCCTGTTTTGTTAGTTAGAAAAAAATATGGGGGTTGGCGATCTTGCGTAGATTATCAAGCTCTCAACCAGAGTGCCATTCTAGATAAGTTCCCAATACCAACCATAGAAGAATTACTTGATGAATTAGGGGGTGCAATAGTGTTCTCCAAAATCGATCTTAAGTTGGGTTACCATCAAATCAAGGTTAGGGAAGAAGATATTTGTAAGATAGCCTTCTGAACTCATGAATAGCATTATGAGTTCCTAGTCATGCCTTTCAGATTGACAAATGTCCCCTCGACATTCAGGCTCTCGTGAACAATATTTTTTTGTCCATATTTGAGGAAATTAATTATGGTATTTTTTTGACGATATACTTGTTTATGGCCCGAATCTTGAAGCATACCTGAGGCATTTACAGATTACTCTTCAGACATTACAGCAACACAAACTTGTCGGTAACAAGAAAAAATGTGTATTTGGTAGGGAGAAGATAGAATACTTGGGGCATATCATTTCCTCAAATGGGGTTGCAACTGACCCCTCAAAAATAGAAAGCATGGTAAACTGGCCAACACCAAAAGATATCAAGGCTCTCCGAGGATTTTTGGGACTCACTAGGTATTATCAATGGTTTGTTTAGGGTTATGGGAAGATTGCCTGTAACACCCCACTTGAGGTACGTAGTTATTGTTTCTTCTTTTGCTCTTATTTGAGTTGGTTTCTTGGTATTATTGTTTGGTTGACATTTGATTGAGTGTTATGTTGAATACTTGCCCTATAATTGGTTGAAAATAGAAGAAGTTTAGTGTTCCAAGCTTCACCGGGGCAAAGAAGAATCTTTGCCGTGGCGAAGAGGTGTTGAAGCCATGGGAAGCTGCTGGATAGTTTTGCTGCGGCGACAAAAGCTTCCTCAGCGACAGTGACCAAAATGTTTGTTAAGTTTTAGATATTTTCTTCCCTAAGGGCAATTTGACCATTCTACCCCTAATTAGCAAGAAAAGTGGGGAGTAAAATGTAAGAAATTTTCATGGAGAATATGTTGCTATGGGGGTGTGTTTGTAATGAATCAAAGGATATAGATAGAATTCCCAAAGAAGAGTAAGGGCAAAATGGGAATGCTTGTGTATAAATTTCATTAAAAGGAATTAAGTCATTGCAAACCCTTCATTCTTCTTTTCCATCGCCACTCTCCTCTCTTGCTTTCTCTCAAATCCTCTTTCTTTTGATCAAGGAGTTTTAAAGGGCTTTTGGAGTGATTTAGGGTAGAAAATCAACCTAAGGCATCCTAAGGTAAGGATTCTTGCTTTGGTTGTGAAGCTTTGTGAGTTTTTGTATATATTGAATATTGAGGGTTTTTGTTCTTTTGTTTAAGAGTAGAGAAAAAGTCAAGCAAACCAAGTGAAAGGAAGAGTTAGTGAAATCTCTCCATAACAAGGTAAGTAAATCCCAACCCAAGTTGAGATTTGGGAATTTTCTTGATTAGGGTTTTGATAGCACTTATGTATGTATGTTATATACATGTTATATGCCATGTTATTGAGGCTTAAATAGAGATTTCTAGTGCTTTGTGATTGTTTTTACATTGCAAATATAAGAAGTGAGATGTGGGTTGGAAAGGTAGTTTGAGATGGAATTGAAGGGTATTGAGGAATCCTTTTGGAAGTGTCTTTCTTGGGCAGGATATGTGGCTATGTGAGGGGGTTTCTCCCCATTTTGGATGGTTAGAGAAAGATTTAGAATTATTGTTATAGTAGAGTTTTATTATGCACTTGAGTTGTTTGATGAAATGCCTAATAGAGGTTTGAGTATGAGTAGTGAACCTTAATTCTTGCAACATTGCATGTTGGCATTTCATAAGTGCATTAGTGGAGATGAACCATCCATAGGCATTAATTGTGCATTGAGAAGTGACCTAAGAAAGAGTAGAGAACTTTGTGTATGCACTTGCTCTATGAGTAGAGAACTTTGTGGATGCAACTACTCTAAGGGTAGGGAGAATGAGAAGTGCTAGAATAGAGTGAATGAGAATAGTATTAGAAATGGGTGGATGCTTTGTGATCATCACCCGACAGTTATGAGAATCGGGTTGATGCTTTGTGATCACCACCCGAATAGCTATTAGAAATGGGTTGATGCTTTGTGATTATCACCCGATAGGTATCAGAAATAGGTGGATGCTTTGTGACCATCACCCGGTTAGTTATTAGAAAAAGGGTTGATGCTTTGTGATCATCACCCAATATTTATTAGAGATGGGTTGATGCTTTGTGATCATCACCCAACAGTGATTAGGAACGGGTTAATGCTTGGTGATCGTTACCCGAAAGTTATGAGGAACGGGTAGGTGCTATGTGGTCTCCACCCGATAGTTACGAAAACCGGGTAGGTGCTTCGTGATCCCCACTTGGTAGTCACTAAGAACGGGTTGGTGCTGTGTGAATTCCACCCGATAGTCATGAAGAGTGAGATGGTGCTATGTGAACGCCATCCAGCCGTACCTCTGGTAAGATGAGGCCATGACGTTTAGTAGGAAACAACAGAAAGTGTGAGGAAAGAATTAAAAGTAATACATACGGGGATAGACAGATAGAGGGTGTCACTTACTGAGCATTATTTTGTGCTCACCCCGTTATTTTCCTTTGTGGAAGCAGGATCTAGGTGATGATGCAGTCGGAGGGGCGTTGACAAGCGAGGAGCAATAACTACACTGTTTCCCCTGTTTTGTCTTTTAAAATGGCATTTTTTTGTAAATGACGTTCTTTGTGTATAAAAGACGTATGACTTATAATACAAAGGAAAAGTTTTGGGCCCATTTTCTATTGTTATTATGCATGCATTGTACTAGTTTACAGCAGTTGTTATCTACTAACATGCCTTTTGAAGAAAGACTTTTTTACTTGTAATTCAGAGGCCCAAAGATCATTTGATGAATTGAAACAGGCAATGACTTCGGTCTCAGTACTTGCTATGCCAGATTTCTCTAAGACATTTGTGGTCAAAACTAACACCTCAAGGAGTGGGATTGGCGTTGTATTGATGCAAGATGGAAAACCTTTAGCTTTCTTCAATCAAGGATTATCTCATCGATCACAACTTAAATCAATCAACAAACGAGAATTGATGGCAATTATCTTCGCTATGCAGAAATGGAAGCATTATCTAATGGAAAGGCATTTCATTATTTGCATTGATAAAAAAAAGTCTTTGTTTCTTGATGGACCAATGAGTGATGGGTGAGGATCAACATAAATGGGTTACTAAGTTAATTGGGCTAGACTTTGAAATTCAATATCAACCGGACACTGAAAATAGAGTTGCGGATGCACTATCTCAAAAAGGTGAAAAAGTTGAACAAGCAGCCCTTTCCTTGGTGTGTTTTTCGGGAATGGAAGAGTTAGAAAAAGCAATCCAACAAGATCCTAAGATGCGACTGATTGTTCAAGACTTATGTAACGCCCCACTTGAGGTACGTAGCTAATGTTTGTTATATTGCCTACATGTTTATTGTTTTGTTCTTATTTGAGTTGGTATATTGTTAATATTGTTTGGTTGGCCCTTGGTTGAATTGATGTTGTGAGTTGGTTGAGTGGCTGCCCTGAAATTGTAAGGACTTGGTGAAATCTTGGTATTACAGACTTCGCCAGGGCGAAGAATAATCTACGCCATGGCATGAGGTTCTGTAACCGACAATGTAGGTTCTGTAATTCTTCGCCAAGGCGAAGAAAGAGTTTTTGCAGCAGCGAAGAGCCGGTTAAAATGTGTAGTGAAGTTTCTATAGAAATTTTCCATAGGGGCAAAGTGACCATTCTACCCCTAATTAGCAGGAAAAGTGGGGAGTGAAATGTAAGAAAATTCCATGGAGAATGTGTTAGAGTTGGGGGTGTGAGTGTAATGAATCAAAGGACAAGGATGGAATTTCCAAGAAAAAGCAAGGGCAAAATGGGAAAGAATGTGTATAATATGAGTTAATAAGGGTTTAGTCTTAGTAAACCCTTCATTTTTCTCTACTCCACCGCCATTCTCATTCACCATTTTCTCTCAACTTTTCATTCAATCCTTCAAGGATTTTAGAGGGCTTTTGAGTAGCCTTTGGTAGAGAGTTGATCTAAGGCATCCTAAGGTAAGGATCCTTGTTCTAGATGTGAAATTTACCTATAAAGGTGTTAAGGTCTTATTGTGTTATTGTTTAAAATTGTAGAGAAAAGACTATCTACCAAAGAAAAGAGAAATGCTAATGGAATCACACCATCACAAGGTAAGTAAATCCAACCCAAGCTAAAGTTTAAGAAATCATTGAGTAGAGATTTCTTTATGCATGTATATGTTATTCTTGTTAAGAAATTGAGTTGAGATGAGTATTTATTTTATGTTTGTTGGATACACTTATTTTATGAGAAGTGTTGATGTGTGATGAGAGATTGAAATTTGAGATGAAGTTGGAGGAGATTGAGTAACTTCTTTGGTAGTGTTCCTTTATGATAGGAACTATGACCATAGAAGGGAGTTTCCTCCCATTTTGTATGGTTAAAAAGAGAAGTAGAGTTGTAGTTAAAGAAGAGTTTTTGTATGCACATGAGTTGTTTGATGAAATGCTTAAGAGAAGTATGAGCATGAATAGTGAACCTTAATTCTTGCAATATTGCATATTGGCATTTCATAAGTGCATTAATGAGCATGAAGCATCCATATGCATTAATTGTGCATTTGAGACGTAGCTTGTGCTTTTGAGAAATAGCTTGAGAAAGAGTAGAGAATTTTGAGTATAAGTTACATTAAGAGTAAAGAGAAAGAGAGATTGAGTAATAAAGAAATGCTAAAGAAGAGAATAGAGTTAGTTGTGCGATGGGGAACCCGTGAATGATGAGTAAAGTCACAAAGAGTGGAACACCAGGTTCCAGTCGTGCCTCCGGTAAGATGGGGCTGTGACAGTCACAAAGAGTGGAACACAAGGTTCTAGCTGTGCCTCCGGTAAGAAGGGGCCATGACATTCGAGAAATAAAGAGAGAGAATACACACTCACATGGCCGAGGGTTCCGAATCCATGCATAATTGAATCTGATCGGTAGAGAATGAGTAGAAGTCACGTAGAGCGGGAGAAGTCCCAACCGTGCCTCCAGTAAGATGGGGCCGTGACATTCAAATGAGAAAGAATGAAAAAAGATGAGAAAGAACAAAAAGAGAGAATGAGTAGAGTCACGAAGAGTGGGATGAGTTCCCAGTCGTGCCTTCGATAAGATGAGGCCGTGACACACAATAGAGAGTTAATAGAAGAGAGTATGAGAAACAGAAACAGAAACAGAAAATAGCGAGAATTATGAAAGAGAAACTAAATGAGAAGAGAAGCATGTAAGGAAAGAATGATGAGAAAGAGTTACGGGGATAGACGAGTAAAGGATTTACTTACTGAGCATTATTTGTGCTCACCCTGTCATTTTCCTATGTTTTTGCAGGATCTAGGTGAGGACGAGGTCGAATGGATGTCGGCAAGCGAGGAGGAATAGCTACACTATCCACCACATTTTTGATAAGTTGTGTAAATGATAGAAATTTTGTGTAAAGACTATGTATATTGAATAAAAGAGAAAAAAAATTGGGCCCAACTACTTTACTAACGTATACGTATTTTATTATATGTATTTCTTTAAGTATTCTAGTATAAAGCAGTTATTACAACTTAATTAAGGATCGCAATAACCATCCTACTTTTTGGCTGCAAGGAAGTCAATTGATGTATGATGATTGTCTGGTGCTACCCAAACTCGGCCCACATATTCAGAAGCTTTTACAAGAATTTCATTCTTCACCAATTGGTGGGCACTTTGGATTTTTTCACGCTTATAAGAGGCTTTATAATGCGGTTTTTGGGAAGGGATGAAAATAGATGTCCAATTCTTTATCACGACTTGTTTGACCTACCAACAAAATAAGTACGAAGCCCTTAGTCCAACCGGTCTTCTACAACCTCTTACAATCCCCACTCAAGTTTTGGAAGACGTTTCTATGGATTTTATAATGGGACTTTCCTAGGCTTAGAATGTTGATACTATTTTAGTGGTTGTCAATTGACTCAAAATATAACCATTTTCTCACCCTCAAACACCCTTACACAACAAAAGATGTGGCAACCTTGTTCGCACAAGAAATCATGAGGCCACATGGGTTCCACGGACCATTGTTTCAGATTGTGACCATGTATTTATGAGTCTTTTTTGGAAAGAATTGTTTAGGTAATCCGACATCCGTCTTCTTATGAGTTTGGCCTATCACCCCCAAACAGACAGCTAATCGAGGTGGTTAACTGATGCTTGGAGACTTATCTTCATTGTTTTGTGAGTACCCAACCACGATAGTGGCCAAAATGGATCCATTGGGCGGAATTTTGGTTCAACACTACCTACAATAATTCCACGGAAAGGACACCCTTTAGGGCACTCTATGGCCGAGATCCACCAGCTTTCTTGACATATATTGATAACCATTTGGTGGTTGATAAGGTGAACCAACAATTACCGGATCACAACTTCATGTTACAAGAATTGAAGGACAACCTTGCCAAGGCTCAAAACCGCATGAAATGCTATAGTGATGGAAAACGAAGGGAAGTAACTTTTGCTGTGGGTGAATCAGTTTATTTGGAACTTCAACCTTACTGCTTCCACTCCTTAGCTACTAGATTTAATGAGAAGTTGAATCCTCGATATTATGGTCCTTTTGTGATTGCTGACAAAATAGGTAAAGTAGCTTACTAGCTGACACTACCACTGACAGCCTAAATCCATAATGTGTTTCACGTTTCTCAACTCAAGAGGGCCACATTCCCTTCACCTACTACTCAACCCTTACCAGACAACCTTGATGAAGATATGGTTCTCAATGTGGAGCCTAAAGAAGTGTTGAAAATGTGTCGGTTATTGAATGGAGATTATGAAGTCCTTATCAAACGGCAAGGACTCCCTCACTATGAAAACACATGGGAAGATTTTTCTACTCTCAACCGTCAGTTTTCTTCTGTCCACCTTGAGGACAAGGTGGCTTTCCTTGGGGCGGGTAATGATGAAAGCACCCGATACATGGTATACAATAAGAAAACTAAGGGAGGCAAGCAGGGGATTTTGGGTTGTAACAAGAAGATTTAGATGGGTGAGGTGTGAGAGTGAGGTGTTAAAGTAAGCTATTAAGAATTGGTTATTGGGTGAACAGTGGTAGTAAGGGATGGGATAAGGGAATAATTCTGTTAGGAGGAAAAATGAATAAAAAATGAGGCAATTGAGAGTATTATCATTAGGGAATTATATGGGAAACTGAGGAAGAGGCTGACCCTTAAAGTCCAGCTAGGATGGGAGTAGTTTTCTGTTAATTTTGTAGTTTTCTGTTAATTTTGTAGTTTTCTTTTATGTGAGGTTGACTGATTCCAATTATTTGTTTAGTTTCTTCTGTTTTGTGTTTTGTTAATATAAAACATTTAGTTTGCATTTCCACTTTTAATATCACCATTTCCTATTTCGTTTGAGTCACTGTTTCTTTAATTTTGAGTTGTTGAATGCACGGGATTCCAACAGGAAGCAATGGGCGGTGACTGGTGGCCAAGCATAGTCAAGGATGATAGGGTTTTTTGGGGGGGAATTTGGTGAGGTGAAAGATGGCATCTGGGTAGATTTCTGATGCTGGAATTGACCAAAAATCAGTTTGAATTGCACGAACCCTAGATGAGCAGTGCCCGACGATTGTGGGTGATCTTCGGTGGGGATGATAGGGGTTTTGGTCAGGGGAGGCTGGTGAAGTGAAAGATTGTGTCGGGGTAGATTTCTGATGCCAGAATCGACCAAAAATCACTTTGACTCGTGTGAACACTAGATGAGCGATGGTCGATAATTGGTGGGTGATCTTCAGTAGGGATGATAGAGGTTTTGGTTGGGGGAGGCCGATGAAGTGAAAGGTGGCTTCGGGGTAGATTTTCAATGCCAGAATCAATCAAAAATTGGTTTGAATCGCGTGAACCCTAGATGGGCAGTGATCGGCAATTGGTGGGTGATTTTCAGTGGGAATGATAAGGGTTTTAGTGAGGGGAGGGGAGGCCGGTGAAGTGAAAGGTGGGGTCGGGGTTGATTTTCGATGCTGGAGACGACCAGAATTGGCTTGAATCGCACGAACCCTAGATGAGTGGTGGGTAGGGATTGGTGGTGAGAAGGGTATTAGGGAGGCAAAATTTCGTTTGATTGAATTTTTTTATTTTTATTTTTGGAACTACCTAACGTGGTAGATGAGTTGGCATCACCATGTCAAATGCCACGTTAACCAATAGTAAGCATATCATTTATGGGAATTTTATTGGTGAGTTGTGCTCAACATTTAATTTAAATTAGTGGTATCTTGTAGTGATACCCAACGTCTCTCTCTTCAAGAGGAGATGAATCTTCTTCATCTTAGGCTAGCTCACTATAATTAAACAATGACCAACCATATGGAATGCACATGAAGCACATGACTAACCAAAGTGGATTTCATCCCTTTGTGACTAGTTTTGTTCTTGACATCAATGTTCTGAAACCCATCAAATACCAAGTCTGTTGCAATCTCATTATATGTGTTTTCTACTATGATGAATCTTATTGTGATTAGACCATAACTTATGTATTACATCATAATCCAAGTTTCACACTTGAGCGCCTTAAACCATGAAATCCCCGTTTATAAAACTGCATTTTTTATCTCAGAAAGCCAACGTTTTGATGTTGTTAGTTGTCTTTGTCACAAATCCTGGTTAAATAAAAGGATTCTTTCCAGAAATTGGTTAGGAAAACATTGTTTTGCAAATCATCATCTCCACCAACTATGCTGCTCAACATTAACATATACTACGTAGTAATCAGCTCCGGAAACACATTTGGAACATAAAGCATCCGAAAGAAGATGAAACTGAGACGGATTCTCAACTTAACAAGCTAAGGTAAGGTAGAAGTTAAATTCATGATAGAAACTCTAAGAAGTAATACTAAAATCTAAATCAATCCATGAAGCTTGAATTTTCACCACTTGTCTGGGCCTTGAAAATAATGCGGAAAAGTGATAGTTTCTTAAGAAACTGGGAGGTGCACTTCCAACCTCCCTTTTTTTTTTAAAAAAAATTTCCTCTTCCTTTTCCATTACACTTTGCTTGTCTCACTGAGGCCTTAAGTTTCTACTATGAGATTAATTGAATCTAGTTTTCATCTACTCTTCCCAATGTCTAAGGATTTACTGCGTCCAATGCATCAGTTTTCACAGAATGAACCAAATATATAATTTGCAGTTTCTAATAAAAAAAATTGTAAAAAAAATGATAATAATGGACCAAAACACAATTCATAAACACAGCTTACCAACATGGACCAAAAGACAATTCATAAACATAGCTCACCCCTCACCAAGTCATTTTCTGCATACACAATATCAACAAATTGTGAGGTCTCTGTTTATATACCAACTAATGTGGGTTTCTCTATCTTTTGCAGTTAAGTGTATCCCCACAGATCATTAGGCTTTCAGATATTCGTAATATTTGCCGATAATCTTTTATTTGTGAATTAGAAGTTGGGTCAAGAACCAACCGACCATAACTGACTAAAAAAGATCGTTGTGATTTAAGGATCAAGAGTTCCTTAATAGAAAATCATCAAAATATCAAGCTACCACCATGCTCTACTAGTACTAAAACTATGTTCCTTCTCAAAAACAAGATGCCAAAACTCAATTGTATTAGGACTACCTCCCAAAGGCATTCCTATCTTATGTACTTTGGACACCAATAGCCTAGTTAACATCTGTCTCTGGCAGCTAACCTAAGCATTCTCCTTTCTTGAATGTTTATGAGCAACATAATGTTTTTAAGTATGTGATAGACCACCAATTTCCAAGAAGAGGAGGAGGGGTATTAAAAAGAAAGGAAGATAATCTCCTCCCTCACTATTAAGCCTCTTAAAGCCACAAGTCTGCATATACGTTTTAAATTTCAGAAGATAGGAACGTCAATGGATCTTGGACAACCAATAACCCATTTCCTCCATCTTTGGCAAAAATCTTTGACTTCCAATACACCATTAAAACTCCAACTTCCAATACAAGATTACCTTCAGATACAATTGACAAGTGAACTTTGTTGGAGAATTTACTAAGCAACAATAGGCAAGAAGAGGAAAACGCCAGAAATTTAGCCTTCTGCAAATCCTGTGCAGCTTTATTTCAGATATAGGACCACCATGGACAAGTAGTATCAACATAATTTGACATTAATATACCGACTGTGATCACTTATCCAGAAACACATGACTGATAGGGATGGGGTGGGCCAGGGTCGGGGCGGGGATCTCGTTCCTCAGCCCCATCCTCGATCTCAACTCCCACTCCCATCCTAGCCCGTCCTCGGAGGCTGGGATAACTCCCATACCCAAGCCTGATCCGTATCCGTCCCCATCTCGATGAACCGGTTTTCTGCCAGGAATTACCTTTCTGGGGATTTTTTCCTGGTAGGGATCAATAATGATCCTAAAAATGCTAATCTAATCTAATCAAATAAAATTAATTTTTATGTCATTTTGTTTTCTAATTAGTTTTTTTCTTTTTTTTGCTATATTAGCATTTTACCTACTATAAATAAAGCTCATTTTTATGTGCAGATTTTTCTATGAATTGAATATTCAAATATCTTGGTATAGCATCGTAACTCTTTTGGCATATTCTACCAAATTTATACAAATCAGGCTTAGGCTTTATTAATTAATTTTTCATAGAATTAATATAATTATATTCAATCTTAGTATAATTTATTAGATAAATTGATTAATTATTTAATTATATAGGGGTTTAAGCTTAGTTAACCCTGTTAATTAATTAATTTTCATAAAAAAATAATATAACTATATTCAATCTTAACATAATTTACTAGATAAATTGATTAATTATTTAATTATATGGAGGCTTAGACTTAGTCAAATTTATTAATTAATTAATTTTTCATAAAATTAATATAATTATATTCAATCTTAACATTATCGATAATGTTATGTATACTACTGGTTCTTACTAACCGATTTACAACATGACATGACATATGACGTGATAATGCCATCTCATCTCCACTGTTAGTCACTTGCCATGTCACATAAGCTCAAAAAAAAAAAAAAAAAAAAAAATCAAATGTAAAATCCCATTTTAGCAAAAGAAATTTTGCCTACCCTAATCCCAAATTTCAAAACCTAAATTTTGAGTTCTCTCCCAAATAATATCAATGCCTAAACCCAAATTATGAACCCTAAATTTTGAATTCTCTTTCATATGCTTACTACCTAGTCTTCAAAACTGTTCATAGCAAATCTCTAACATTTAGATGAAAATATTTTATTTCTCATTACCCTAATTGCACCCCTTTTTCTCTTTTGTTCCCCCTTGGAGTCACTTAATCGAATCAGAAATTGATTTTTGTGATTGGGCAATATGAGTTCAGAATCGCAATCGCAATCGCAATGACAATCACCATCTTCTCCTCCTCGGCGACGGTTATTGTGCATAAAGTGTTTCGACGCTCTTGGGTTCTGCTATTCACTGCCGATCGCTGTTGGGTATTCGTTGATGAGATCTTGCTCTTGTAGACTTTTTAATTCTCAAAACCAAACCCGCTTCTTGCATTGAGATAATAAATTATTCTCTTTTCCATCCCCATTTTCGTTTATGATGGCCCTGGTTCATGGCGTTATGGGATGAGGAAGAAAAAAAATTACTTATTTGGAGGATGTCTTTTGATAATTTTTTTCTTGCTTTTATCTTATACAACACATGTTTGTTTGAGAGGCATGCAATTGGTGACCAGAGTTTGTCATTGATCCTCTCTGCTCCGCTTTTCTTGGTTATTGGTATGATCTTTAGAGGAAATTATGAGGATGGATGACATATACATAATTGGACCAACTCCTGATGAGTTGAAGTGGCCTATTTTGATTTACTGGTGTGAGGTGTGAGGTGTGAGGTGTGAGGTTCTTGCTGAGATGTCCTTTGCAGAGCACTGCCTGTTGTGCTTGTTCTGCAGGAGTTGTTCTTGAATTATGCTAGTTCTTGGTTGTTGTTTCTTCTGGCTTATGGAATTGAGTTAGGCTCGGTTGAGGGCAAGTGTCTAGCAGTGAAGGTTGTATCTGACAGTTTGATCTTCTTGTTTGGGGGCCCTCCTTTGCATAGAAAGTCTTGCTTCTGCTGCACAGTTTTTTTTTTTTTTTTTTTTTTTTTTTTTTCTCTTAAGAAGTTTGGATGGTGGCATCTCACCTGCTGCTTTTTGTTTTGCTGGTCTTTTTGCCTTATGGAGGTAGGATGGTTTTTATGTATAACACATGTATATTGTATATACTTTGTGATTAATGCATTTACCGTAATTGAAATGTGCTTCTGGACTTGCGTTTATGATTAGTGAGATGTGAAATGATGTTTTATTTATTTAGTCCTTGAATATTCATCCATTGGACTTTGTGCTTGCTTAATTATGGTCTATTATTTATTTATCTATCTCCTTTGCAATTTAGTAATTTAAAGTTCTTGCATACTCTAAATAATTTCTATATACTTTTGATAGCCCTGGTTCATCTTCTATCTATTAAGCTGTTCACTTTGTATTTGTTTTTGGGATCCATTCTTCTTTTACTCTATTTTTATCGCATCGCTTGTTTTAAGTTATATTCAATCTCCAGGGAAAAACATACTTCCAAATCAATATACTTTTTGGACTTTAAGTTTTTCACAACCAATTCACATTGTATCTTGCTTGTGATTTATTTTCTTCAATTTTCAACTTGAGCATCCATTATTTTTTTTATTTTTTTTTTCTTTTGGGTGTTCATCGTAGGATCTAAAGTTGTAACAAGTTTTGAAATCCATCTTTTATTGATGTATTATTGTTGAGTAAAAGATTTTGCATTTTCAATATTTTATTGGTACTTGTATTATTGTAAGAAAAGGATTTTGCATTTTCAATGTTTTGTTGGTGGCACTTTGTTAATGAACTGTGATGTTTGAGGGACTGTGTATTGATTATCACAAACCTCTTCAGGATGGGAAAATTGTGAAGTTCAATCCTTCCTGGATAAAATGCTGCTATTATTCATGTTTTTCACATGGTCTTTGCGTGAACAAAAATCTTGTTAGGAAACGACCCGGTTGCACAGCGGAAAACAAAATTTTATACAACCGTAGATCGTTCCTTAAAGCCCAAAATCAAGGCACAAATTTTGCAGTTTATGTATAATATCAAGAATCTGCAGAAAATAAAATAAATCTAAAAGGTTTAGATTCATACCCACATTGGAGGCTCCACCAATATTGTCTCTGAACGTGTTTGCTACCGATCTAAGTATAGGATCGAACCAAGAAGTCCACACGAAGACAACCATCAAGAACCAAGGAGGGATTTGCTAGATCCTCCTTGGCCTTAAGAAATCAAGAAGAAAAGAAGTATTTGATTTTTCAATCAAAAGGTGAAAGTGGCGTGAGAGTGAGAGTAAAATGGGGCTGTTGTATTTTGGTTTTGCAATCATAAATGAGCTAAAAAGTTATGTTTTACAAATGAACATTTTTCTTTTATAGTAAAACCTTAATACCCTATTCCCACATGGGATGGGCTTGGGCTCCAACCCAAACACCCCATGTTGCCAAACACTCCCAAATTAGATATTTTATTTATTTAATCATTATTTCAATTAAAAATCAATTAATATATATATTAACATTTAACAATAATGATAATTTATTTAAATATATGCGAACAAATATTTAAACGGAATTTCACTTATTTAATTTTTCTAACAAATTAAATAAAGGCTACGACCTCAGCAAATTTAATTGCACTGTGAAATTACCAAAATACCTTTTCGCCCAAAAAGACGAAAACGCCCTTCTTTCTTCTTGGCTCTTAAATTATCTTCTAAATGTGTGACCCATAGGCTCCTCATCATACCGATAGTGTATAGTATCGCGATTAACACCAATTAATCGTCTCACTTATACACAGACCAAGATTGGCCCCTAGCAAGGCATCATGGCCACCCGATAGATTCGGATTCAGCAAAGTAGCTACCTGTCAACGATATGGTTACCGTACAATTCGATCCTTTCATTATACGTTATCTCAACGAGACGAAGGCATATAAATAGTGTCAACCTTCGGCTACTCTCGATATTATATATTTAGTTTCTGGACCAATGACCCGTATTATAATCTGGATAGAGCAACAACTCAATCCCACTATGGCCACAGTTTTAGTGTCATCGCCATATACTGAATTGCGTCGTGAGATAACTTCTCCCGTACCCGAGAGTGATGAATCCTCTATCAATCCACCATAGTCTTGATACACTCCTCGATGCAGCCAATCACCACCGTATTGATAGCTCTGAATAGAACTGCGTTAGGCTAGTGTCAAACTGTACCAATCGGTGCACAAGGCGCTCCGATGATCTCAAGTCTAAGGATCACATGCACCACCATTCGTTAGAGGATTTGTTCCATAGACACTGGGGTTACCATCCATATGGAATCCTCTGGTGGGTCGCTAGTGAACTTGCCCGCAAGATATCCGCCTACAATAAGCACCCATGTGTTGCACCAGGTTGTCACCAAACAACCTTGACAAGTGAGATCAATCACTGCCTTTCGACAAGGTCGTTCAACACTATGATAGCCTTAATGTATTATCTGTGCCCTTACTTCAGAATAATACTGGGGCTACGAACGTTTCTAGAATGGCCACCATATGTGCTCATAGGGTTCTCACTATCAAGATTTGAAACACTTGATACCCTTGTCACAGTTCTACCATTCTAAGGACATATATCAATACATATTGCAATAATCATGATTTACGCGATATAGGATAAAATGCCTTTTATTATTGATTAATGAACATTATTACAAAGAGTCAATTCTACAATAATTGATTGGCTCTAGGGCATCTACTCTAACAAGATCAATTTATGGACTCAAGCAAGCTTCAAGGAGCTAGAACATTCGTTTTGATGAGGCCGTAAAAGAATTCGGTTTTATCAAAAACGAAGATGAGCCCTGTGTTTACAAGAAAGTGAGTGGGAGCGCAGTAGCATTCTTAGTGTTGTATGTCGGTGAGACAGGATAGATTATACCTAGAGTGTCGGGAAGCCATTTCATTGATTTACCTTGCTTTGTAGGTTTAGGGGATCGTAGAGGGTGGAGGAGAATTGTGTGAGTCGGTCTCGTGTCGAACCAAAACCGTAACGACAACATTTTTATTATAAAGTCTTTATTAGTTTTAATTGCACTATTTCATTATTTGCATTTAGTCTATTTAGTTTCATTAATCAATTGTCAATTTCATTTTCGCTACTTAAAATACATTAGGTTGTTAGTCTTGCTCCCTGTGGATTCGATCCTGCTTACTGCTAACTACGGTATTTAGGTTTAATTTTGTGACCGTGACGATTGGTCTAACAAAAGGAAAAACATGAACTATGTAACTAATCTCAAAAAAGTACCTTAATGCACAGTACGTAAATCATAATTTCAGCTGAATAATATGAAGTGCAAGCGTCGCTCGCAAGTTGTGTTATTTTATCAAAACTCCTTCAAATAAAATGCAAATAAACCCTCTTAGTATTACTCTAGACAGAATAGAACATGAATTGGAGAATGTTTTCGAGATCTATAAAGCATTACAGGATTCGCCTTTTCCTAATATTTTTGGAATCACCCAAAGGACTTGTATAATGATACATATACATTTTTCTATAAGTACAATTTAACCTAGTAATTCACGGCTCTTTTCTGATGATCAGGAGGCAATAATGGATGCTGTGGAAGCTTGTCTTCAAGATACTGTAACATGCAACACCAGGGGCGGACCTAGGAATGAAACTTAGTGGGGGTCAAAGGTTTAAGTAACAATTAACATAAATATAAATAAAAATATTTGTATTTGTATTAATAAAATTCTCATTAACTAATACATTTATAATTATCCTCGACGTGATTTCATCTTTTGAAAATATTGTATAATAACTTCATTTTTAATACTATCAAATACATCATTATCTATATACACAACAAAACTATCATTCAACTATTGATTACTCATTCTATTTCGCAAATGATTCTTCACAACATTCATTGTTGAAAATGCTCTCTCTACTCTAGCAATGACAATCAGTAAAATCAATGCTAATTTTATCAATAGATAAACTAATGTAAACACTCTATCCTTCTTAGTTTCAATCATCACTCTTGCAAGATCTCAAATCCTATTCAATTTCATAAATTTCATATTAGAGCATACATCCAAAATGTAAATATCAAATTGAGAATCAAGTGCCATAAGTTCTAAGTCAAAAAAATATTCTAGATAAAGTTTAGCAGGGCGCATGAATTTTTGCTTATCAAAAGCATCAAAATTTTTGTTTAGACATAAGTATTCCAAACAAATAAGTAATTCATTGTTTACCTCATTGAAACGTTATTCAACTCTTAAAGCTGCATATCTAGGACACTATAAAATACTTCAATGCAGTAATGATGCAAGTTTGTGATACTTTTAGTCTTCTATTGTGATAGCCCTTGAATAAAAAATTTGTCATCCATATTTGGAATATCAATGTCATGTTTGGCACAAAAAGAACAAAAATTGCTAAACAAATTTGTAATCCATATTTGGAATATCAATGTCATGAAATTAGTTAAACAAAACTCAATAACTAAATCAAGTAAAAAAAGGAAATCAACAAACATTCTTACTATTAAAAGAGATTCTGAAAACAGTGGCAATTCTTCAATTGAGTGGTGGTGCACGCTGGGGCTGGGGAAGAGAAAAATAGAGATTGGAGAGATGGAGTGGGACACATTGGCCAAGAGAAACAGTTGGGATTAGGGGAAAAAATCATTGTTTTAAAACCCGACCCGGCAGCTTCAACGAACTGGGTTTAACTTTTCCGATTCACCCCAAAACCCTAAGATTTGGGAGGATGATCGGTGAACAATCAACTGCCGAAAGGTTAGGGCTTTTGAAGACTAAGTTCCTATGAATGCAATGGTGGTGACGGGGTTGATTTTCAATGAGTAAATTGACCGAAAATCGAACAAATCGGGCAGGGGCAACAATGGGATTTTTCTAGCGATTGGTGAGGCTAACGAGGGTGGGGTGAGGTGGGCTTTGGTTAGGAGGAACAGGAGAGTAATTCTTGGGTGATGGGGAGGTTTTTCGACGCCGGCGTGGATGAGATGGCCTGGAATGCCCACGCCGGCGTCGGTAAGATCTGGCCAAAATCAAACCTATTTTGGCCAGATCTTGGGTGGATTTTAATGGAAATGAGGTCAGGGGATGATTGGGGTTGCATCTGGGGTGTCGTCGTTGCCGATCAGTCGTCAGTTGATTTTCATTTGGGGTGTGTTTGATAAATTTCAAACATGTAGGGACTTGTAGGTAATTATCAGAGGTGTATTTATTGAGTTTTAAAATTTTTTGTCAATCGGTTTGACCAGCGGTCAAACCAGTTAAACCGGTCAACTCGGGACCTGAAAAATTTGCCGGGTTTCACCCCGGGTTGGGTTTTAAAACATTGGAAAAAATGGGGAAATATATTATTGAAGAAAGTCAAAATTTTTAATTAATTTAGTTTTTTGTAATTTAGTTTTGTTATGGGGCAGAGTTGAAAAAAATTTTAAAAAATAAAACCCAAGTGGGGTCACTTGACCCCACATGACCCCATGTGGGTTCGCCCCTGTGCAGCACCCACCAGGTAGAACTTTTGTTAAGTACTAAAAGATTACAAGAATCGATTTGCATATCCATATGAACGAATAAGAAGCTAAATTACGTGAAAACTGCAGTGACTCACCATCAAAATGGAAAAAGAGTTGGAAGCTATTAGAAATCTAAGAATAACGTATATTTTGTTTCTATCCCAAGATCATATTAATAGTCATCCATTGTAATCGTATTTTACTTAAACGAATTACAATAAAGTTCACAGCATAAATACCTCATTTCCTTGCTAATCTTAAAAGCACAACCACTGTCCTCTTGAATTCAGTTAAATTGATGAAAGAGGAGAGAAAAAAATTTGGGTAATGTGTTTCTGTGAGTTTTTGTGAGACAAGAGTTTTTCAACCAAAAAAAAAAAAGAAAAAACTCTTCTAAACTTGCGGCAGTTGCCTTCAAGGCAATTGTTGCAAAATGGTGGTAACTGCCAAAGGCAATTACCACAACACATTAGTATTTGGTGGGTCTCATCATGGGTGTCCCACTCATATCCAATATTTTTCACTCACACATGATGGGACTATTTCTCTTTGTGCTTCTTCAAATTCCATACTTTATTAAATATGCCGTGTGACCATGCATACATTGAGAGCACATTAGTCATATATCTATTTGGAATATATAATTTCTTGGAACTTGGGTTGTATGTTGTATGCAATACCCTAGATTACTTATCATATTTTCCTCTAAGAATTTCATTTATAATAAACATATGTTGTATTCATAATTATGTTTTCTCTTTACATTAAAAAAAAAAAAAAAAAAAAAAAAACTAAAACTAAAATTAAAACAAAAACAAAAACAAAACAAAACAAAATATAATTGGTTGACCAATGAATACACATGATTATAGTGTGATAATCTAAAATTGTAATCTTCCTCTTTTCTCGATTCTTGCAACTTTCACTTAATTTGCTTTTCCAGAAATGTCCCAGTAGATTGAATTTATCTTAATCTATTGGCAACACTCTAAGATAGCAATCATTAAATAAGGTTATCAAAAAACATAATAGTATGAATCAAATGCAATAACATTTTCTCCTTTCCCATGGAGTGCATGTCTCCCTTTTTTTATTGTAAATGTCATACAAATTTTAGTTTAGGCATACCTAATGTCTAACTTGAGTTCACTTTACATATTTTTAACTCATCAGAACTCTAATATGGCAATTAGACATATAAAGTGATAAATTTTCATAATATATCACTTGTGGTCATATTTCATTATGACATTATTTCCATTCTATTTTACGCAATGTTAAATATTTTAAGCTTGACTCTCTATTATCACCTACATAATAAGCTTAAAAACATCTCATCTCCATTTCCACAAAGTAATGAAGGCGATTGCCTATGTAAGAAGGCCAATCTTTTAACTGTCCGACATGCTTTTCAAAATAAGTAAATATAATATTTACATAACAAATATATGTGTGTGTGTGTGTGTGTGTGTGTGTGTATATATATATACTCCTTCATGTATGTTCCATAATAAACGAAATTAAGCATTGACAATATTGTTATTTAATACTGACCAGACAAACGTGAACATTTTTGGGAAATCTCAAAGTATGAGTACATTCAACATCTATGTAAGCCTAGAGATCTAATATGTCCATTAAAAGTATCTCTTGGTATAGGCTATATAAATGGATTCGCAACCATGTCATGCGTGTATATGTACTTCATGTTCACCTCATTTTGTACCACCAAGTCTAGCACAAAATTTTATTTGATATCTATGGGTGCGTTTGTTTCCCTATTTTTATCCATATTCCCAATTCTATTCTCCAAATAATGTTTGGCACATTATTCTAGAATTATTAACCTATTTTTTAATTACTTTTAGACCCCATAAGATTATTAATTTCATTAAATACCCCCTGAAAAAAGTTTAAAAATTAACAAAAACACCCCTATCAACCCATACTTGCTAGATTCTGGCAACCACCATCGGTGATAGCCAGAATCTATACAACGGCCTACTAGCCGACCATAAATGGCCAGAAGTTCACCGATCTGGCTGTCAGCGATGGCCAAAGAAATAGCCGTCGTTGACGGTCAACGACGACCAAATCTTGGCCATCGTTGACCAAAAATGACGGCCAAAGATGGACTTTTTTTGATGTTTTCCGACCATCGATGGCAACATTTGGCCGTAAATATGCATTTTCCAGCCAAATCCATGGTGGATCTGGCTGGAAAAGGCCATAATCGACGTAGCATTACGACGCATCCGACGCTCGGTCGTGTCGTAACAAAATTTTTCAGCCAGATTCTGGCGATGGTGGCCGGAATCTGGCATTGCAAGTGGTGGGGGTGTTTTTGTAGTTTTATATATTAGGGTCTTTAATTAAATTAGTAAACCTAACGGATTTTTCATAAATTTTTAAAATTTACCTTGTAATACTCTCTTATCCAACAACCCAATACTATCCCCAAAATTCTATCTAAAATAATGAACCAAACGCACCCTATATGTTTCGTTTTACCACGATATTTGGGATCCTTAATGTATGCTATTGTTGCTTGACTATCATAGTTTACTCTCATTGGTTCAATAGCAACACTAACTATTCCTAGATGATTCATGAACCGTCTCAACCAAACGGCTTCTTACACTGCAGTTGAAAATGATACAAACTCAGTCTCCACTATAGGTAAGGCTATACATGATTGTTTCTTACTGCTCCAAGATATGGCTTCACCATTTAGTAAGAAAACATATCCGAAAGTAGATTTTCTTTCATCTAAATCTCCTCCCCAATCAACATTGGTGTAGCCTCTCAAGTGTAAATCATTTCATTGATAACATAATAAGTAATCAACTGTTCCTTTTAGATAACTTAAGATTCTCTTCACTACTTTCCAATGTGCTTATCTTGGGTCAGACTGATATTTGCTTACCAACCCAACAGTGTAACAGATGTCGGGTCTTATGCACAACATGACATACATGAGACTTCCAACAACACTTGTATAAGGAACATTCTTCATTTGTTTCTTTTCTTATGGAGTCTTCAGACACAATTTACGAATCAAAGTCTCGTCTTTCGTGATAGGGTTGTCTATGGGTTTACAATCTTGCATATGAAATTGTTCAAGAATTTTCTTAATGTATGGTTTTTGTAAAAGAGATACTAATTTTCCTAAGCGATCTCTTAAAATCTTGACTCCAAGAATATATGTAGTCTTTCATCTCAAAATGAGATGATAACCATCCTTTGATTTCATTGACAAATCTATTATCATTTCCAGCTATAAGTATATCATCAGTATATAATGATAATTTAACAAATTTGTTATTAGATCTCTTTATGTATACACAGTGATCTTCATCAATCATTTTGAAATCATACCACATTATTGCATTATGAAATCGATTATACCACTATCTTGAGGACTGCTTGAGGCCATAAATTAAATTTAAAAGTTTACACACTTTGTTTTCTTGACCTTCTCTAATATAACCTATTGGTTGTTCCATATAGATTTCTTCTTGTAATTCTCCATTGAGAAAAGCGGTTTTTACATTTATTTGATGCAATTCAAGATCCATGCTAGCAATTATAGCTAGAATGAGTTGGATTGAGGTAAACCGTACAATAGCCGAAAACGTTTCTTCATAATATATTCCTTCTTGTTGTGTATACCCCTTCGCGACTAAGCGAGCTTTGTATCTTTCAATACTACCATCAGCTTTACGCTTGATTTTGAGAACCCATTTGTTCCCAATGGCTTTGCGTCCTTTCGGTAAATGAACTAATTCCCATACTTGGTTTGATTTCATAGACTCCATTCTTTTTCCATTGCTTTTATCCATTTTTCCTTAGAAGGGCAATTAAGAGCCTCATTTACATTCCTTGGCTCTTCTTTATCTTGTGGATTAACTAGAAAAAATCCTCCTTCAATCTCAAATCATCGACATGGAACTTGTTTCCTGTTTGATTGATGTATTGGAGATTTGTAATGACTTTCTCTCTAGCTAGTATACTCGTAAAATAAACAGTAAAACTCACTAAATATATATATATTACGAAAATATGCATGTAGATGAGTATAAAATAATGGGCCGAATTTTTCCTTACATGTACAAAACTATACATAGTGTAAATAAATTTCTCAAGAAGCTCAGCATTGTTGCCTGACCCTTCCGCATCTTGACATTCCAAGCGACCGCATCTCATCTACTACTGCAAAAACATTAAAAACAATGGGGTAAGCACTAATTGCTTAGTAAGTAAACCCGCTATGCTACCCTTTTATCTCCGTTGCTCATATTCTGAATTCTTTCCTTACATCACACTTCTCTCTTCTTCTCTCTTCTTTTCTATTCTTTCTCTCTGTTCTTTCTCTGTTCTTTTTCTGTTCTATCTCTCTGTTCTTTCTCTATTCTTTTTCTGTTCTTTCTTTCTGTGTTCTATTCTTTTTTTCTTTTTGTTCTATTCTTTCTTTCTGTGTTCTATTCTTTCTTTCGTTCTATTCTTTCTTTCTATTCTTTCTTTCTTTCCATTCTTTCTTTCTTTCTATTTTTCCTTTCTTTCTACTCTTTCTTTCTTTCTTTCTATTCTTTCTTTCTTTTCTTTCTTTCTATGCCGATTGGACTCGGTTGAGGCATGGATTCGGAACCCTGACCATGTGAGCGGGTACAGTTCTCATTTATATGCACTTTTATCAGACTGTACAGCTCTTTTTTCTGATTCTAAGGCTACTCACTAAAGGCAGCGCGTATGTAGGTAAATTATGTTGGTACAGTTCTCATCCACATACACTTCTAATGAACTGTACACTTACTTCTTTTTTATTCGGAGGCCGATCACTGAAGACAGCGTGTATGTGGAACAATTCTTCTCTGTCACTCACGGGTTCCCCATCGCAACAACCTTCTCTTCTCTTATTTTTTTACAATTAATTATTTTCTTTCTTTTTCTTTATTCTTTACTATTCTCATCCATGTGTATGTGCATGGAACTATGCTTATTATTTACTATTCTTTCTAAATGCAAATGTGAGAATGTAAACCCCGCGTTATTATTCCGATGCCCTAAGGTATGATATTTACCTTTTCAAGTAATTTTCTTTTTTTGAATGGAAGGGTAAAATGGTCAATTTACATGTATTTCGAGATGTGGTCATTATAAAGTGTAAGGGGTGATGTCATTGAAGAGAAATGAGGGTAGAATGGTCATAAAGTTTATTGATAAGGTTAAATGGCATAAACGGTAACCAAGGGTATAATGGTCTTTTCATACAAATCCATATGATTTAAGTGTCCATAAAAGTGCACCAAGGGTAAATTAGTCATTTACCTAATGGGATTGCTTAATTTTTAAGTGTTTTAAAGAAGTCAAATGGCATTAAATGAGTGCTAATCTTTATGTTGTAGTAGAAATGACCAAAACGCCCTTATATGAAAAATTTATGCCAAATGACCCTTATATCTAACTTTTATTGACCAATCACATTAGAGTAACAATGGAATAAATATTTACAAGGTTTAAAGAGAGATTAGTCGGCCTTGTAGACCCCAAACATATCTTCTTCTTCTTCTTCTCTCCAATCCACCATAAAAGCCACTAATCCAAGCATTTTATTCCAAATTTTCTTAGGATTTCAAGTTGATTTTCAAAGGAGATCACCATCCACACTTAAAGAACTTCAATTTCAAGGTTTAAGGTGAGTTTCAAAACCGTAGTTTTTCTGATCTCTTAGTTAAAAGAGAAATTCATAAGTGGTTATGTGTGTACGGTAGAAAGGGTGAACCTTTGGAGCCAAGGAGGAGTGCCTTTTTGCTTTGACTACTGAGATAAGGAAAAAAAAAATCTCCCTTATGACTACAATTGATAACACCTAGGGTTTATGAAACTTACATTTATTTATGTTAATATGAGTGTGAGGCTATGTTTTGGTTATGGATTGTTTAAATGGGTGTGTTGATTGGCATATGTGTGCATATGGAGGATGATTATGCCAATTAGGAGATTTGTAGTTAGACGATGTTTTGACACTTTTTGTTTCTATCAAAAGGGAGGTTTTTGTGGCATTTTATACTTAGAATGACATGGCAAATGATATGGATGTGAAAATGAAGGTGACATGGTTAAAATGAATAGAATTCGGATTTGGCTTTTTGAAACTTATACTGTACATGCTTCACTGAATCAGTCATAATGAAGTTATAGAAGTCCGATTGAGTTGATCCTTGAAGTGTTAAAAATTTAGAAACAGACCTAAAACTTTTATGTTTAGCCAAGAACCAATTCGAATTGGAAGATAAGGTAAAAATTTCTTGAAAAGTGACGAACTATATGGCATCCAACTTCGTAATGGAAATTCCCATTTGTTTCTAATTCTAATAAATCCCTGAATAATCCCACTACCGAAATTCCTTGTATTGTATGAGAAATTGAATGAATTAAGTTAAGAAGTTTAGTAGGAGAATATAGTATGATTGAGCATGGGAGATGTTAGTCCATATGTTTGCATTCATAATGGTAACGCATATAGCTTATTTAGTTGTCTTATGAAAAATTTATAAAATGTTAACGAATAAATTCCATGAGTCTCTTAAGGTATAAACCAATATCAGAGGAATGAAATTCTTATAGAAACCATGAGTCCTTTGAGGTGACGACCAAGAACAAGGTAATGGTTCAAATGAATCCGATCGGATAACAAAGACTAATGATACCGTCAAGTATAAAGACAAAACAAATAAGCATGCCATGTACATGAATATTTCATAGTCATATATGTTCTATGTTATATTATGTATGGTTATGTTATGACTTATGTTTATGAGAAAAGTCCAAAGTGTATGATATGTTTTATGAAATTGTTATGTCAAATAATGAAGGTCATGTTTTGTAGGTAGGTAAGGTCCTAAGTAATATACTTGTATAATAAACCTTAATAGTTTATAAATGGCCATATTCCTTACTGAGCGATTAGCGCTCACCCCATGAAATATTTTAAAATGGTTTGCAGGTAAGGATTAAGGCATGAAGCTGGGAAAGGATTCTGAGGGACGTTATGAGCATGAAGGGATGTTGTAATGATGACTGTTGAATGATTTTGCTAATATTTAGTGTAGTGATTATGTTCATATTTCATAATGCAGTAAATATGTCCATATTCTATAATGGAGTAAATATGTTGTGTCAAGAAAGGAAATCAAATTGCTAGTAAATTTTCTAAAAGTGTGTATGTTCTAGTAAGTATTACTATGGATTTCATAATTTACTCCAAGAAATGAAACTATATTTTTTTGACTTATACAATGAACTTATTATAGTTTAGAAATTAAATTAATAAATATATATATAAATATGTTTATAAACTACAAGTTTATTCTTTAAAGAGGATTTTAAAATAAACTTCTTTCCTAGGCGTGCGTTTTTTAGGTTCTCAATGGCCAAAAGATACTTAGGAAATATCCGGCTAAGGAGGGGTTTTACAGAGAATGTGAGAATGCATTATGGCATATAAAAATATCATTAGAGAGCTAGTATTTTCTACCAACAACATTCCCATACTTGAAATCAATCATAGATTATTTGACTAAAAAAATATTTTGAGGTAGTCATTCTGACATGTCATATTCAAGAAGGCATATCTTGAGTTATACACATCAGATTTCTACGATCTTAGTCTTGTTTTAAAGCTTAGAGATAGGGCTACAAATTTTATGTTTAAGTCTTAACCCAGTTCAATCGGTAAGATGCCCAAAAATTACTTAGAAGGTCACGGCTGTGACAGGGCAACCATGGTAACATGTTTTCTCTTAGGATTTTCATCAAACAAATTGCATGCATACTCAAACTCTATTTGGCTACACTTCTACTTCTTTCTCAAACCACCAATATTTGGAGCAAAACTCTATTAAATCAACACTAAACCTGGCCAGGAAACTACACTCCATAAAGTCTACTCAAACTCTTTCTAAATTCAACCAAACTTCTATCAATCACCATATAGGCAAAGTCTACATTCTCATGGCTGAATTTTAATTATCATCAAGTATTAATCTCATCAAAACTTCTCAAAAAGAAAAGCACATACATACATTTACAAATTTCTACAAACTTACTCAAATCAAACTTAGGGTTGGATTTACTTACCTTGATCTTGGGTAGTTCCACACTAGAAACTCTCTCTTTGGGTAGATCTCTTCTTCTTCTTAAACCCTAAGCATATAACTATAAGAATTCAACACTTTAAAAATTAATCTCACATCATATTGCAAGAACTCTTACCTTTGGATGCTGATGATTGAATATCTACCAAAATCCAACCAAAAATCCTCTAAATTGCCTTGGAAATTTGATGAAGAAAATGAGAGAATTTGGAGATGAAAGTGGCATCTGAGGGGATAGAGTTTTTAAGAATGAACTCAAAATATCTCATTTATTACTTCTACTTTCCTATTTTGCCCTTGCACTTTCTATGAAATTCCATCTATGTCCTTTAGTCAATTACAATAATGCCCTCATTTTTATTAACTTCTCCATGAAATTCTATCTCTTTTCACTCCCCATTTTTTAAACTAATTATGAGTGAAAAGACCATTTTACCCCTAATGAAATTTTAAGGCATTTTCTTCACACTTGTTCAAGATACCTTTAACAAAATTCATCTAAGAGTATTAGGGAATATGTAAAGCTACGTACCTCGATGTGGGTGTTACAAGATTGATTAGTGTTACTCCTACTTGGACTAGTTATCATAGTTGGATCATCAATGGGGAATGATAGAGGATCTAAAATTGATTTATCAACTTCCATATCGCTCCCACTAGGATGTAGTATAACCTACTAGTTTTCGGTAGTGTAATTGCCTTGGTCTTGTGTTTCATATAGAAACAAGTCTTGACCTATCTCGCCCTTCTTAGGAAAATCGATTTCTAAGAACATGACATCTCATGATTCAAACTTAGTGATGCTACCACTTTCTTATTCTTCTATAAAGACGTATCCCTTTGAATGTTGTGAGTATCTTATGAAGATACATTTCTTCACCCTTGAACCTAATTTTCCATATTTATGGGAAGAGTCATGAACATAGACAGCACATCCCCATGGCTTTAGAGACTCAAATCGGGTCCCTTCTTAGGAAAATCGATTTCTAAGAACGTAACATCTCATGATTCAAACTTAGTGATGCTACCACTTTCTTATTCTTCTATGAAGACGTATCCCTTTGAATGTTGTGAGTATCTTATGAAGATACATTTCTTTACCCTTGAACCTAATTTTCCATATTTATGGGAAGAGTCATGAACATAGACAGCACATCCCCATGGCTTTAGAGACTCAAATCGGGTTTTTGATTTTTCTATAACTCATATGGTGTAGTAGTAACAGATTTGCAACAGTCAATAAGGTATCACCCCAAAAGGTGATAGACAAGTTCGCCTGTGCCATCATCGACCTCACCATCTCAAATAGGGTTTTGTTTCTTCTTTCTGCAACACCATTTTGTTGTGGAGTTCTTGGAATATTTAATTGATGTTCTATTCTCATTTCATCACAAAAATTTCACAACCGCAATCGATTCGTAGAACTTTTATCTTTTTATCTAATTGATTCTCAACTAAGTTTTTAAACTTCGTAAAGCATTCTAAAGCTTCAGATTTATGAGAGATCAAAAAGACATAACCATACCTGGTAAAATCATCTATAAATGTGATGAAATAAATAGCCCCATGTCTAGCCCTCACATTCATTGGACCACATATGTTAGAATGAATTAATTGCAATGGAATTTCAGCTCTTATCACTTTTCCAAAAGATTTTCTTGCTATTCTTCAAGCTAGGCAATGTTCCCAAGTAGAGAAGTCTACTTTTGTTAAGGTTCCTAACAAGCCTTCTCTTGCTAGTATATTCATTCGTTGTTGGCCAATATGGCCAAGCCATGCACGCCATACATTCACATCATCATTATTGGAAGATGTAAAAAAAGAAAAACAAGCATTACTATAATTATAATCAATGTCAAGTACTATAAAACCATCAAAAATATAACCACAACCATATTATGTTATGCCCAAAAATAAATGGACACTAGTACTAGAAAAGTTTAAATTAAAACCTAATTTAATAAATTCTAACATGGAAATCAAATTTCGATGAATATTGGGTGCATATAACATGTCATGTAGGTATAGGATTCAACCTCCATGCATGATCAATTTGCATGTGTCGATCCCTTTAACTTCCATCTTTGGATTGTTACATACATATATCCATTTTGTTTCCCGTGGTATTTGTCGAAACTCCATGAAAGCACTCGTGTCTTTCGCTATGTAGTCTGTTGCTATTGAATCTACAGTCCACAAAGGATAAGATTCAGTTAGAAAAATAGAACTGGAAACATTTATAGAATTTACTTGTGCAAACAAGTAATTTACCTTCTTCGGCTCGCTACAATTGTGAGCAAAATGTCTCTTATTATCACAGTTATAGCATTTCACCTTTGCCATGTTTCTTTTCATAACAGGATGCTTTCCTTTTCCATGTTTATAAAACTTTTTCTTCTTCCCTTGAGTTTATTAGTATTGCCTTTTCTTTGGGATCCACCTTGGAATTTTTGATTAAATCCCTTCCCACCATGTGAACTAAAACCAGTCATATACACATCATTATTTTCCTTACTCGCATTAATGCGATCTTCCAGTTCTAGATGTCGTGTGGCATCTTCTAAATTTTGGATGCCCTTATTGTAGGTATGATTGATTTTCCCCATGAATCCTCATATAATACATTTGGCAGAACAAATTGCAAAGATAATCAAAGATTAATATATATAATGCAAAGGACACTTTATGTTTTGAAGGAGAAAAGGAAAGATTTACCTTTTTTTTTTTTTTTTTCTTAACCCTAAGAGGTTGATTGGTTAAAAATGTCTGCTCTTTTCATTGACTTCCTGTGTTTAAACCATTTTGGGGCCACCTACCATATATTTATGGCTTACCTTAGAATATTAGATTGTAGGGCGTTCAATAGACATTGAGGTTTTGTTGAGAAGCATGCAAGCTAGTTTGGATACCTCGATCATCGCAAAAAAAAAAAAAAAAAAGATTTACTCTTTGGTCCTTTGTTTAATGTGATTATTTGAATTTCATGTGATGTTCATGGGAATATACATAGTCCACACAACTAGGGACACTCGATTAACTATGAAACCAAATATTAACCTAAAAGGTACATTTGGGGAGGCTTTTTTAGAACATGTCGTACACAAAAACCCACAAGTCGGTGCATGTCTAATACAAATTAAATCAATTATATAATTCATGATATTCGGAAAAATAATGTATAACATTCTGCATCTTTTATATGTTTGATTGAAGTGTATTAATTAATGGAATTCACTCCCTTGAGTGTTTTCACGAGGTGAATAATGGACCGAATGAAAAGTAAAAAGATTGGGTCCAGCAAGCCATTATCACCCCCTTTGGATCCCACCATCCCCCTTTTTCTATTAGCTAAATTTTCACTCCCTTTAACATTATTGATGGAAAGTGACCAAAATCCCCCACCAGTGCCACCACTTCCCATTATTTCTTCTTGTCTTAATAAAAAATAATTTCTTTCTTTCCTCCTGGTGGTGTGGTTTTTTGATGCAATGGGCCGGGGGTGGTTTGCTTTCCAGGAAAACTTTGTTTGTGGCTTCTCTTTCTCGTGGTAGGTCATATCGGCACACACCCAAATGCAGCAACTTTGGCTCTTTAAATTAAGGCCGAACGATTTGTGCATACCCAAGGTTTACCGTAATGACAAGTTGGTACATTTATTAATAGTAAAAAGACTAAAATACCCTTCAAAGTTTCAATTTTAGTTTTTTATAAATTTAAAATTTTCTAAAAAACCCCCTAGGTTTGCTAATTTAATTAAACACCCCCATATATAAAAAGTTTGTTAAATGACAAAAATACCCTCAGCGATTCGCCACCATCGCGAATCGGCCTGGGAAACCGCATTACGACACTGCACTGAAGCAATGTGCCTGGATCTTGCCTTTTCCGGCCTGTGATCTCGTGGTATGCATCCCCCACCAAGGCAAAGAACTTTGGCTCTTTAAATTAAGGCCGAACGACTTGTGCATACCCAAGGTTTACCGTAATGACAAGTTGGTACTCAAAAGGTTTTAAAATGACAAATAAGTACCTTCCGTCATGTTCCGTTAGTGATTTCTGTTTATTAATAGTGAAAAGACTAAAATGCCCTTCAAAGTTTCAATTTTAGTTTTTTATAAATTTAAAATTTTCTGAAAAGCCCCATAGGTTTGCTAATTTAATTAAACACCCCCATATATAAAAAGTTTGTTAAATGACAAAAACACCCCCAGTGCCAGATTTCGGCCACCATCGCTAGAATCGGCGGGAAAATTGCATTACGACACGGACACAAGCAACACCCAAATCTTGCCTTTTGCCAGAGCGGATCCGTGGATCATCTGGCCGGAAAAGGAAAAGGACAGTCTAGCGCGTCGGCCACGCAAATGGAGTTTTGCGGCGTACGGCGGATCTAGCCGTAGATTTGGCCTTTTCCGGCCAGAGTCATGCACGGATCCGGCCGAAAAGGCTGGGACGACAGCTAGCATGCATACTGCATCCGAGGGTCTCGTGTCGTAACGCATGCTGCACCGGCATCCTGGCAGGTGGTGGCCTAACTGCATCAGGTGACGGGGGTGTTTTTGTTATTTTATAAAATTTTTATATATTGGGATATTTAGTTAAATTTTGTAAACTTATGGGGTTTTTTAGAAATTTTTAAATTTATAAAAAACTAAAATTCAAACTTTTAAGGACATTTTAGTCTTTTCACTATTAATAAACAGTAATAAACAGAAACCACTAATAGAATATGATAGAAGATACTTATTTATCCTTTCAAAACCTTTTAGATACGAACTTGTCATTACCACGAATCTTAGGTCAGTGTAAGTCGTTCTCCCTTAAATTAAAGTACTTAAAAGCCACTCACCTTTCAGTATTTCTGTTCCTCCATTTCTGCTTCTTTATTTTTCACTTTCAGCATCTACCCTGACACCACCTTTGACTCTTTGATTCCTTCCATCTCATTTCATTACACTCTCTTTAAACCTCGACGCAGGGTCGTTCCTCCATTGTTTTTGAATAGTAACTCTCACATCTCAAATCTCAATCCTTACTAAACTCCTTAGTAAATCCTCATCACCCATTCGATTTCGACAACACCTCCACACCAGGCCTTCGATCCATCTCATTTCATTACACTCTCTTTAAACCTCGACGCAGGGTCGTTCCTCCATTGTTTTTGAATAGTAACTCTCACATCTCAAATCTCAATCCTTACTAAACTCCTTAGTAAATCCTCATCACCCATTCGATTTCGACAACACCTCCACACCAGGCCTTCGATCCATCTCATTTCATTACACTCTCTTTAAACCTCGACGCAGGGTCGTTCCTCCATTGTTTTTGAATAGTAACTCTCACATCTCAAATCTCAATCCTTACTAAACTCCTTAGTAAATCCTCATCACCCATTCGATTTCGACAACACCTCCACACCAGGCCTTCGATCTGCTTGATCTCCTCATCACTCATTAGTTGTTTACACCGAGAGACCGGATACGAGAGCCAAACGGAAGCTGCTGAGTCGCCGACAACACCACCAGGTACCACTGACCACGCCGACGACTGAGCAAGGTGACTTTATTCATGAGCTTTCAACATAGTAAAGTGGATTGCAAACTGATAAGTAAACACGTACATCCATGGAGATAAGAAGTTAACAACTACTACTATGGCTATGAAATTGATTAATGATTGTCCAAAGCTCCTTCGATTTCATAGCCCTTTGCTTCAATGACATGCACCAGTTCGAAATTCACTTCACTTTCCCGTTATTTCTCATTCTACTGAACGGAATCGTCGTTTCGTCGCTTGCTGTCTTTCTAACAAGAATACTTCTAGTGAGCTTCTTTCGCTCTTGACTTGTGTTTTCTTTTGTGGGCTTTTCATAGTTTTCAGTTTTATTTGGGTTTTGTTGACTTGTTTGTATCTACGTCAAGTGTTTGTAAATATGTCTGTAAGAAATTTGGCAATGAGATTTTTTATTTAAATTTTAAGATTTGTAACATATACAGCTAAATTTTAACTTTTCTGAATCAAAATGGTTTACCTATGTTGGTTAGATTATACACAAGATGAAGAAAATCAAAATGAAGCCTCTTGAATCTCATTTTTGATATTGAAATTCTTTTCGAACAATAGAGCAATAATTTGTATAGCCTTATAGAACTTTTCATTTGATTCTGACAGCTAATTAGATCTGACTGGTTGTGAAAAGGAAACTACACGGACTTCGGTAAATAAGACCTTAGTGTCTATAGTGGGGCTATGCCTACTTTGTCAGCTTAGTGAGGCAGAAGCTGATATGACCGTGTTAAATTGTCCTCTTGGCCTCTGCTGTTTTCAATTGATTGTTGTGGACTCTGTAGTGCCAATAGTGACCCCTAAGTGAAGGAAAATGTATCAGGATATTATTGAAGGGGATATCTTATTTTCTTATAGGAAAGGGAGAAATGATAATGTTTTAGCTCCCCATTGGTTGACCTCTGAACTTCAGATAGAAGGATTAAGTCTCTCTCTCTCTCTTTCTCTCTCTCTTTTAAGTTTAGTGAATGGAGACTGTCAATGTTTCAAGCCCATTTTACTTGTCGTGGATGGGACTATTCTAATTAGCACAAAGAATGTTTCCACCACTGGTGCATCATTGCTTAATCCAACTGGCACGATTTCTCTTGCTTGTGGTGTCTAGTGCCACTCCTATAGCGCCGAACTGAAAGTTCTTCATACGGTTTCATCTTGATGATGAAGAATAAGCTAATTTAAGTTCTGGCAGAGCCTTTGCCTACAAACAAAGGTTTTTATTGCACATAGGTTTGAAAGCCACTTGTTTACATTTACTTGACATCACCATAGCACATCTGCCCAAAGATTAATACTGTATGTACAAAACTCGTTGTATAAACTAACTTATGCAAATTGATGTGTTATAATATGATTAGATTAGTTAAAAATTAAAGATAAATTAAACAAATTAAAGTGGATGATATGGCAATCAAACATTTAAGGTTGTCACATTAGTTTGTATATGTAGTATTTCTGCTGCCAAAATATCTAAATCCGTTTGTTGTTTGCAGGTGGAGAATATGAATTCCTTGATGGCTGAACTCATGAATGTGACTGCAAAGGAAAGGTTTTTTCTTGAACAGTGTAAAGATTTCTCCTCCACTTTAGCAGCCATGCAGGTAAATGGATTTTCTGCTGTGCTTTCTTCAAAATAATTTCCACTTATCATGCTTATTGAACTGTTAAAAAAATCCTTGTAACAGGTTAAAAATTGTAGCTTGAGAACACATATATTACAGCTAAATCGTGTACGGACAACCCGCAGCCTGACGACACGTGTGTAGAACTGATCTTATTTGACACAACTCATTCACTCAAAATGCTAACATTACGACCACCGTCTACTTTTTCATGTGGGTAGAGGCACACTGGAGGTAATAAGAATTGTACTGAATAGCTAGTTCCAGTTTCTCATTTTTGGAACCAGTCGTGGTCTCCTATGCATGTATCAGAATGTTAACAGGATGTGGCTTTTCCTCCCCCTAATTAAGGCTGTATACATCAACTCTTCCTGGTTTTCAGGCAAAAGAAAAGTAACGCATATGTATATATGTAAAATTCATTTTATCCCATCAAGTTATCTCATGTTCCTTGATATATTTATCATGTGTGGTTAATGTACTATCGCTATGTGGGGATGGATGTTTAGATTCATTGAACTAGTTCAGTCTAGCCTTTAATGTGTACATGAATGATGAAACTGCGCGCCCAAGCTAGTAAGCTGAATGCTACCATTCAGGGCCATAGCTAGATATGAGGTTAGCAACCTTCTATATTTACTAGTTTGTTTGTGGACCAAGTACCAGTCTGATTGATGCTTGGTTACTGTATTTTTCACTGGCAATGACTTTGTCTTTTGGGTACCTAACAATGACTACGTTTTTGAAACATACATGTTACCACTTACGATATTAATTTTGAGTTTATCATGTTATGAGGATACGAATCCAATGATCTACGTTTGTTCCTGGGGTCTGCACGTGAAAATTTGATGGTTCTTTTCTTTCTCCATGTTTGTTTGAGACACCATTAAACTTCATATGAACTCAGCAGATCAATTGATTTTAGGTTGTTTGATTTCTATAAAGTAATAAATTTTCTGGCAAAATCCATAAACAATGTCTAATGTAGCAGCAGCCACTTTTAAAATAAATGAAATTCACCCTTGTTTTTCACTTAGAGGAGAAAAAACAAAGGCCGACAAAGTTGACTGCTTGTATGAGACAGCTCACATTGTACTTCCGGTGCATGAGAAACCAAGTCTGCCTACATACACTAACATGCGCTGTCCCGTGAAACAAACGATCCTGTCACCTCTATAATTTATTTTTATAATTCTCACATATATCACAAGACTAAACGACTTTTTCGGTTTTTCCTACCCGAGGTGACACTCTCTGGTAAAAAAAAAAAAATCAAAATACTACTTTTATATTACTCGTTAATACTTAAAATATATTTCACTTTTTTAACCTACATATACCAAGTTAATAACAGCCAAAATAAGAAGGGTTTTGTATAGAGTAAAGACTAATGGATTAAATAGGTGATAATCGATTAAAAATTCGTCATCAGAATTAATTGAAAATCTTAGCTTTGCGATTACAACAATCGACAAAAAATCAGGTATCGAAGTAAGATGAGTTTTGTAGAGAGGAAACAAAGGTTCAAATAATGGTGATTGAGAGAATTTTCGTTGTCGAAGTTGGTCGGAATCGGCTTTGGGTAGTCACAAAATATAGACTTTGGGTAAGAAAGTGGTATTTTAAAACTTTTTGGGTGAAAACGTGTCATTATGGCAAACCTTATTTGGGAAAAAGTCGTTTACTCTATATCATAATATGTTATATCACAGTACCTATATGTTAAATTGGGTGCAATAAATTATCAAATTTTAGGTGATAAAATAATGAATTTGACATTTTCCAACAAATAAATAAATAATAGATTATTTTTTAGGTTTCTTTTCTTAGTTAATATCATATTTATCAACTAATATTGTATTAAAAATAAATCATTTTGAACTTGTAACAAGCTTTGAGTGAACTATTTTGGAAAAATAATACTACTAGGTCTTCCAAGACAAAATGTTTTGATTTAATTAAGGGAAAAAAATGTTTTTTTTTTTTTTTTCTTGACATCTTTTTTATTACTTGAAACATTAATTTTCAAGCTCTTATGATTTTCTAATTTAACTAAACACAAATCAAATCACGCTCTATGATCACGGGCTAAAATGATACGTAGTATGATCTTATAAATTTTTCACTTTTCTTATGACAAAGCCACTTAAGAAAAGTGAAAAATTTATAAGGTCATGCAAAATTTCTAGCTATATTCAAATTAATGTCCCATGATCCGTTCCGCAGAATAATTAGATTTAATGTGGGTATGATTGATTTTCCCCATGAATCTTCATATAATATATTTGGCAGAACAAATTGCAAAGAGAATCAAAGATTAATATATATAATGCAAAGGACACGTTATGTTTTGAAGGAGAAAAGGGGGAAGCCACATATTATCTTCCTTGGTTGATTAGAAAAGATTTACTTTTTTTTTTTTTTTTTTTTAACTCAAAGGGGTTGATTGGTAAAAAATGTTTGCTCTTTTAATTGATTTTTTGTGTTAAAATCATTTTAGGGTCACCTACCACATATTTATGGCTTATCTTCCAATATTATATTGTAGGGTGTTCAATAGGCACTGGAGTTTTGTTGAGGAGCACGCAAGCTAGTTTGGATACCTCGATCATCGCAAAAAAAAAAAAAAAAATGTACTCTTTGGTCCTTTGTTTAATGTGATTATTTGAATTTCATGTGATGTTCATGGGAATATACGTAGTCCACACAACTAGGGACACTCAATTAACTATGAAACCAAATATTAACCTAAAAGGTACATTTGGGGAGGCTTTTTGAGAACATATCGTCCACAAAAACCCACACGTCGGTGCATGTCTAATACAAATTAAATCAATAATATAATTCATGATATTAGGAAAAATAATGTATTACATTCTTCATCTTTTATAAGTTTGATTGAAGTGTATTAATTAATGGAATTCACTCTCTTGAGAGTTTTCACGAGGTGAATAATGGACCGAATGAAAAGTAAAAAGATTGGGTCCAGCAAGTCATTATCACCCCTTCTGGATCCCACCATCCCCCTTTTATTATTAGCTAAAATTTTCACTCCCTTAAACATTATTGGTGGAAAGTGACCAAGATCCCCCACCACTTCCCATTATTTCTTCTTTTCTTAATAAAAAATATTTTCTTTCTTTCTTCCTGGTGGTGTGGTTTTTTGATGCAATGGGCCGGGGGGGTTTGTTTGTTTTCCAGGAAAATTTTGTTTGTGGCTTCTCTTTCTCGTGGTAGGTCATATGGGCACACATCCAAATGCAGCAACTTTGCCTCTTTAAATTAAAGTACTTAAAAGCCACTCACCTTTCAGTATTTCATTATTCTGTTCCTCCATTTCTGCTTCCTTATTTTTCACTTTCAGCATCTACCCTGACACTACCTTCGACTCTTTGATTCCTTCCATCACATTTCATTACAATCTCTTTAAACCTCGATGCCGGGTCGTTCCTCCATTGTTTTTTAATAGTTTTACCAACGTGATTCGTTCACATACTTTCAGTTTCACCACCACAAGCCTTATAATACCCCTTCCTATTTATATATGTATGGAGGAATCCCTTAAAGTTTGAATAATTATTTAAACAAATATAAATCTGTTTCTTCCATATTTAGAACAACTGAAAATTCCTCTCCATTATGATTAAAGGAAAAGGGCTGATAGAAGAAGATTAAACATATTAACTGTTGTAATTATATTATAAGTTGTAGGTTAAAAATTAAAATGAAAAGAAAAACAAAAATATTCCTTGCTTAATCGAAGAGTCTCAAGAGCTTCCGTTCACCTCCCTCAAAACTAGAATTTTCGAGCCCACTTCCGAACGTCGTCGTTTCGGACTCCTCCGACGGCGTTGGTGCTCGCCGCTTCACAGCTCTGGACGGAAAGCTAGTCGTCAACGTCAGATCAAGCTCTCCCGTGGGTTCACTACTGTTCCTTTTCAAGGGTATGGAAATAACCTTTCTTGGCTTCGTGGAAAGAGAAGTACAGTTGAGTACACCAGATTCTGACACGTCATCCAACTCCGTCAACTGGTCCGGCACTGGATGCAACTCGCCGCCGCAAAGAACCGTTTCCACCGCCGTCTGGCACACGTTCCAGTTCCCCGTCCACAGCAGCCCCACTGCTCCGCTAACCGGATTCACCGTCCGCCCCACCGCCTCATATAACAAAGACTGAAACAATGCTGCAAACACCACCACAAGAACCGTCAGTAAATTTATTCAAATGCGATAATAAATTAATGACAAAAAATTTGTTATGTAAGACAAAGAGATTTACCAGGACGTTGAGTTTCAGGCACAGCGGAGATAAAGGACATGAGACCGGCGCGGCCGAAGAACTTAGCGACGAAGACGGTGGCGTTGGCCTGAGCTTGAGGGCTGCCTATCCATTGCAGACAGTGTCTAAGCATGCAGTTCTCACTGCAACCTTTTCTGAGGATTCTGCAGCCATTGCAACTCATTTTCCCCGGATTTAAAATTCCTTTTAGCGCATCAAAAACAAGAAAGAAAATAGAATTACGTAACGTTCGGTTACTTGGGCAGCAAGAGGAGGATGAGTTTGATAACAATTGAAGCAACAAGTGAGGAGGATGGAAAGGGAGTTTATTTATAGAGAGTTATTGGGGGTGGTTAAATCTTAACAATGGTTAGTTGGGTTGGGTTAGAGTGTGGTTGGTTAGGTTCGGTGTGTGTTGAATTGAATGAAGGATTTGTTTGTTCACGTAATGGTGGGGGTTTGGGCTCCAAGGAAATGGGTGAGTGCGGCTCCGTGTCTCCGCAAATGGTTGGGAATTAGGGGTTTCTGAGCCGTTGGATTCTCTTTTGTGGATATTTTACCCGTTTGTTTCTGTTTTGGACTTTTAGTTGTTGCTTTTCAAATGGTGTCATGTTTTACTTAATTCCATTAGTTAATAGGTTGAAATTTGGACTCTATAATGTTTGTAATTTTGTATCTTTTTTCCTAAATCAGAACAAATAATTTCACTTTTAGTCATAAGACTCCATATTGTTGTTATTTTTGGGTTTAGGCTAATAAACAAATATTAACAGTAAATAATGCGAGAGGTAATTAACTTTAAAAGGTTGATCAAAGGTGTTCGAATCAGTTTGCCACATTTTATTTAATTTTTCAAAATTCTAAAATTAAAGGCTAAGTACAAGTCCCAATAACTATCCATATTAGTGTTTCGAATTTAAGAGTTTATAAAACATTATTTTACTCTTTTACCAATAGACTATTTATTAATGGTTATCAAATGATGTAAAGTTAGATGCAGAAAATGGACGAAGATGACAATGTAAGGCATTGAAGTTATAGTTTCGAGTACGTACGTGGCATCCTTATCCCAACTGGACCAGACTCTTTTAAGTTTGTGGAGAATATGATTCCAATCCATGAAGCGTTGGGTTAGCTTTAAACAATTCAAGAATTTTTGGCTTCATTCTTGACTTGTTTTTTAAATAATGGGGTTTAAACTTAAAAAAGTGAATGAGGTCAATTTTATGAGCTGGGGTTGGGCGTATAAATGTAAAGACAAAGCCCAAATGCTCTATTAGATTGTGATTTGTGAGAGAGTGACGTTTTTTGCGGGTTTTTTTTTGCAACACAAAATTATATATGTTTTTGTATAGTGGAAGTGTCTCTTCCATGAATTTGAAAGACATTTGAGGTTTGGAGATGGGCATTGGGCAAGAATCAAAGGTCATCTTTGATTCTCTTCCAACAATTAAGCTCATTTCAGACCTCTCCTTGAAGAATCCTTCAATGATATTAGAATGTCAAATTCTGACTTCAATCAAGTAGATTTTATCCACTTTTGGTTCATGTCTGCACATGTTTAGTTTTACTTTTCATATAAACGTCCTCTACCCAAATCATGTTTACTTAGCTAAAAAGATCCAAATCTTATAAACTAAATCTTGTACTTATTCGCTAGTGATACTGGATGTAACATAAAATCTTAATTACTGAACGTTTGCATCATTTTTATTCAAAATTCTTAAATTGTTTTGAAGAGAATTTCTTTACTTAATCCGAATATATTTTGACATGTTAGTGGCAAAGTCTCACATCAGTTAAGAGACGGGGATCTTAATCGTTTATATAAAAACACCTTTTTAGGACAAAATCGTGCAAGTTCTAAAACCCAAAATGTGACACAAATTTGTAACAGAAATTCTTAACCCCTCAATCAAAGCAATATTAACATGTAAGTTGTAAACCCTAGAGGTCAATTCCTTTGTAATAAACGTTGGAAATAAGATCATCTTTGTGACAAACGGTACATGCAAAAGTACAAGCTTAAAATTCATTCTGAACGAGTTAACATCAATACTGCATATATAAAATTACTTAAAGTTTAACCTTTGTTAGGATCATAGTTGTCTATAATAATACGTTATTTTCACCCTAATTGCCGCACCACATTTATGCGGCTGCTTGGTTTTATTAATCAATTAGATGGCACGCCCGAGCGTTGCGTAGGTTTATTTATTATATTATTGTCAAATTTTTATATTTTAAGAAACTGTAAATGATTATTGTTTCACAAAAAAATATGTCAAATATTGATTATAATAAAACATTTTGTTATTTTTTTTTTTAATCGGGTTTTTATGTTTAAAGATTGCTGAGAATCGTTATATGATTGCCATTTAGGATGTCGTTAATTGGTCCCCGTGTTTGCTGCTTATTGATGTTGATAAAATAGGGATAATTCACATGCATTCAATTAATGTATGCAATACTGATCTTTCACATTCCTCTTTTAATTTAATAAAATGCAATACATAGAAGTTGAATTCACATGCATCCAATTAATGGAAGATTTAAATGGTCAGTTTGTAATTCAACAGGAATTGACTTAATTGAATTCAATACATAGAAGTTGAAAGTCCCTTAACTTATGAAAGTGGTTTTGACACAAATAAATAAATTAATTGAAGAACGAAATAATACTGGAACATTTTAGTGATATGAATATATTCCCTTTTCAAAGCAAAAGAAGAGTTGCAATACTTTTCTTACAATAATTTGGCACATAATAATATAATTGAAATGACAATTTTGCCCTTTTTAAAATTAGTAGCTCTTGCATGGAATATAACCATTGCTTTGAGGTCTAACAGTTAATCTTTCACCATTTTAAAAGGTTGCCCAGCACCATGAAATGAGCAAAAAAAAAAAAAAACTTGTCATCTTTTATCATCCAACACGAACTCTATTCGCCACAAAATACAAACTATTACTGGCTACAGAGTCCACAACAAAAACATGTATAACCTATCTAAGAATGTAAGTTTGCAACTTTTCGATAATAAAATATGCTTTATTGATAAACATTTTGCAATATAACATTGTTTATAAGACACAAAAAAATAAAATAAATGGACTATATATATACATTTTTTTAAATGGTGCATATTATGTCTACGCCAAAAAAGAAGTGTTCATTAAATTATTCTGAATGTCACCCTCATCAATGCTCACTGTGACCATCATTGCCAAAGGTTGGCTGCATAATAAAGGAATCAAAACTGAATCAATTTACGTTCAGAAATAAATAAGTAATAATATGAAATTTCATAAACAAACAATGGTTTAAAGTAAGCACCTGTGAGTGGGGCAATGGCTGGCTACACTTGGAATGACCACTTCCGGTTGCTCAATAGGTGGTGTATAGGTTGTTGTTGTAGGTGGAGCAACTCTTAGTCAAGCACAGAGAGAAAGATGGGAACTGTAGTTTCAAGCTCCATGAATATATCAAAAACTGATAATGAAACATGCATCATTGATTCTCCAAAGAGCTTGATGCTGGAGCTTAGTTCGTCCTCAAGTCAAGAGGTTAGTCAAATTAGCCAAATATGAATATGAATATCCAAGAATTTGTCAAACATCCGCATATGCTTTAATCCAAACTTAAGTTCTATGCAAAAGTTCACTAAAAACTTAAAAAATTCTATTTGAAAAACTCTTTCTGCAAGAAGTTTGAGTTTATACTCAATGAAAATAATGGGTTACTAAATTTAGTCTGGTTGCATAAAAGCACCAAGAAAAAAAATTTCAACTGTATTTAGACATTAAGAAAACTTAAAAAGTAAGTGCTTTTAAGCTTACACTAAGTTGGCACATAAATCATCAAATTTTTACTCTATACAAGAAAAGATTACTTTTCGAATATGGTCTCTGCTTTCCATCATGTTAGCTGCTGGGTATGAGAACTAATCAAGTTCATTTATGATTAAAAAAAAAAAAAAAAAAACAATTAACAGGATGTTACTCATTTATCCCATCACACACACATGCATATGCACACACATAAACACATACTGTATATGCATTAAATGTGACAAAGTAAGAGAAAGTTGTGCAATTCTTGGAAGCTAATACATTGTGCAGTAGCTAAAACATATCATATCCAATTTGATGGAGATCTATGGACAAAACCACACCATTATGTTGTGTACCATAATCAATCTATAACTTCACATGGAAAATATATGTAATGTATGAAAGAAATAATATCAAACATTGAAGGAGTTAGAATTTCATCATTAATAACCATGATGGTTCCCAAAAGCACTACCAGTAGCAATAGAAGTTACTCACTCCTCAATTGATCTTACATTTCATCTATTTTTTCTAGCATAACTCTTGTGTTGTACAAAGGGCTGCAATCTCACAATACAAACATCATATGTTCACGCCTTAGTCTAACATATCATAAGAAAATAATGAGAAAGAAACAAAAAAGAAATGAAACCTGTTAGAATAATTCATAATGGCTTCAAAAACAACCTCATCAACCTACAGGAAATCCCAATTCAATTAAATCACAAAAACAATCAAACACCACCATCAAATTCCAATAAACATTTGAATTCTTCACACAAACATACTCGCCTAGCAAGGCCAAGGCTAACACGATCAAGAATCTTAAAATCAGACATCTTTAACCTCATCACATGCCCTGACTCTTCTTCCTCCACAAAAACAACCTCAGATTCAACTCGAGAAATAACCTTCCTCGAAGATGAATACTGAACTCCAAAACTTCTTCTCTGAAACATCACACATGACTTTGACTTCCCACAAACTGCCTACTAATAAGTCTTGTTGACAAATTCCCACTTAAACTCTATCTCTCAACACCCTTCAAACCCGGATTGGAACCAATCCCACATATCGCCATACAGCCAATCTGCAAAAAGACAATTTTGGATCATTCTGAGAACAAAAACAACTGTAGACGTTTAGTTCTCATGTCATTTTAAGGAACATATAAAAGAAATCAATATTTAAATCTAAGTTCTTGAATTATACAAAGAAATGAATCATTCAACACATATAGAATAAGTTTAAGTTCAATTGTTGAGAAACTTATTCATTACTTAATTAAAAAAAAATTTAAAATTTAAATCCAACCCATTAAGTTATACAATGAAATGGAATATTAAAGAAATGGATTAAAAGGTGTAAAATAGTAATGTAGAATTATGCGTTAACGGTAGAATAAATAGTATTTATATTAGTTTTTGGTATTATCATTCAATGGGAACAATTTATTGTGAATCTTTTATCGATTTTATTGATAATAGAACTGTTTATATATATAGTTCTATTTTTTTCCTTGAGGAATACCAAGTTACTTTTCTTTGGCAAATTCACGTTTCCATAAATCGAATATTACATATATGGTTGAGCTTGTTATTTCTAACAAAACATTCATTATATTTCTGTTCATCACTCTGGCAGCGTTGAGTTTGTCCAACGTGACTTTAAGGTTTTGTAGAATACCTTCCAGTTCAGGCGAACCATTTAACGTTGCTGCTTGACCTGCTAAAAATAAAAAAATGGACATGTAAAAGTAGATATGTAGAAGGAATATAAGAATAATCAGTTGATGTTATTTACCGCACGCTTATGTTTGTTTGGATTTTGGATTGACAATAGTTGATCTTTTGTCTTCCATTTGTTAATGGTATCTGTGTGAAATAAAAGAAATATTTGAAGGTGTATGGATTATTGAATTCTCTACTCTTATATAGCTTTAGATATCATTAAGTAATATTATATGATAATTAATGATTATAACAATTGTTCGTGTTATGTTCAATGTAATTGGATCATTGTTAATTAATATAACTTTTGATATTTTTTAGTAAGTGTTTGCATGTTATTGGATATGGTTATTTTGATTTAAATGTTTTATTGTTATTGGATGAGTTTAAAATTTTCAGATTTATATTAAATGTTAAATGATAATACGTTTTATAAAAAACATTTTTCGTTATTATGTTTGATATTTTTGTTTAATTGAATGTGAAGGGGTAAAGACATATTAATATTAATAATAATTAATTGAATGTGAAAAGGTACAAAAATATTAATAATAATTAATATGCATGAATGAACATTGAATATTAATAGATTAATAAAGTGTATTACTGAATTTCATGAATGTGAAAAGATATATTATATCTTTATTAAATTAAAAGAGGAATGTGAAAGATTTGTATTAAATACATTAATTGAATGCATGTAAATAATTTATATTATAACAATCTCTTAATATTCATGGAAATCAATAACACACAAGCAAATCATTAGTAATTTATCAAATTAAAAAAGGAATGTAAAAGATCTCAAATTAAAAGAGGAATGTGAAAAATTTGTATTGAATACATTAATTGAATGCATATGAATAATCCCTATCATAGTAAGCCCAATAAATAGTAAACACATGGACCATTTAATGATATCCTACATGATGACCATATATCAATCCTACGTGTTGTAAGAAGCAGTTTGCTTCAGCATTATATAAATATATAGATTCAATCTTTCATTAACTGCTAGTGTTTCCATAACGCTGGACAAAAACCAATCTAATTAAATCTTTCTTTAATTGCTGATGGTTTTGACGATAGTTTTCAAGTTTTTAATCTCTTATTATTATTTTAATATATAGATTAATAGTTATTTTGATGTTTTTGTTTTTGATACTAAGCCGGAACGTAAACTGGGTTTAAATTTTAATATTGTTAATTGTTAGGACTTTGTCATTTTCGATTAATTTACTACTCACTTCACTGTCCAATAAAATGTACCAAGTCACATTTTATATGTTTTCACTAGGCTTTTTATTTTTTTATTTTTGGCAACAGAGGAGTTTAAGTCAGTTTGCGCATACCTCAACTAATCTCTGAGGTCTATTGAACATTTTACAAACTCAAAAGATCAATTAAACCATAATAATATCGTGGTTGGTGATCTCAAGCTTTGAATCCAAGAACCTAAGAAAATGAATAAATCTTCTTGGATCAAACTATAACATTTAACTCAAATTATTCTAAAATTTATCACGGATAGATAACATTATCGATGTGATAACTCGAACATTCTCTTAATTAACCAATCTTTGGGTGACCGAGTAGTTTGATAAGAGACTCTTAGATATAATACTTAAGATATCCTGAAATTGAGTATCTCCTCAAGTGCTAATAAGGGTGACCATTTGAGGTTTGCCCGACCATTAACTTTAGAATCCCGAAGGATTAGTTTAAGTACATGCAAACTGATCCGCACATACAACCCAGTCACCACCAAAAAAAAAAAAAAAAAAAAAAAAAAGGTTCTCTTAATTGTATGTCGAACGTTAACTTTACAGTGATTAGATTTCTGGAAATGTTCATTTTTGTAATGTCAAATCCAAACTCTTCTACCAAACTATATATGCTTCATTTTTTGATCAATTAAAACACAAACACTAGATTCTGAAGTTTCTAACGTCATTAAGGGAGGTAAAAACCAAAAATATAAAAGTACAAAGAACCAAAGAACAACTCTATATATAATTTTGGTCTATTAAGAAACTGAATGCTTTTTTCTGGATGGTGTGGATTTAGCTTCTTCTGGGATCACAGAACCAAGACTGTCAGATGAATCTGAGCCACTGTTGTCTCCTTGTCCGCCTTTGCTCGACCAGAGCTTTGCAAAGATCTTCTTGGACTTGAGCATACCTTTCATTTTACCAATGGCAGCCTTCTCAAAACCAGTTTTAATATCGCCACCATTTCTCTCACTCCCTCCCATTCCATTGCTCAACCTCAGGGCAGCAAGCTCCCCTTTTAGGGCCTTCAGCTCCTCGGCTGTGGCCACAGCATCCCAATCTTCCTCTGGATTGGTTGCTGCGGACCTTGAGCTCCCATGGGATCCATATTTTAGATCCTTAAGACCTTTTGGTAGTTCGGGAGTGCTGCAACCTGACGAGGCAGCAACCCTGACCTGCTCAAAAAAGAGTACCTGGACAACAACACGCAGTGGAAGTCTCTCATTTTGTACAGCATGCTTGCATGCATCTACTGATAGCTTCCTACAGTCCATGAGCTTGCATATTTTCTTTCTTTCACTTTTGCTGATTGTTGGATGCTCCTGCACCGAAAGCATGGTTCAAAATGCAATCAGCAACAAAGCAGCAACATGAATTTTGTTTATAAAACTAAAACGCTTAAAGTTGCAATTGAGTTAGACAGCTATTAAAACTTTATAGTATAAAGTTGTACTCTAAGAAAAAGGCAAGAGCAAAGAGCATGCTAGTACAATTGATTTTGTGGTGTTGTAATAGAATGTGGTATTACAAGTGAAAAACTAACTGAATCTCCAATGAGAGGAAAAAGATTCGGATAATTCTTACCTTGAGGTACATGTCAATGGCCCGGTAAAGCCCATCATGAGCTGGCCTGGAGATACCTGAAACCAACTCCGCAAGATCAACAAACTTTGCCAATGGCAGCTTGGGATCCTTTGCAATTTCAGCCAGGTATCCATCAATCAGTTTTGCTACCATCAGCTTGGAAGCATCAGATAAAATCCCTGTGCTTCTTATCACTTGAATCTCTTGATCTTCTTCTGGTGACTCAATCTCAGCATTTTGATTTTGCATAAAAAATTCTTCAACAATTTTGTGCACTGTGTCAACATCATACGTGGTACTTTCACCTTCAGGTGCCCTTAACAAAATATCATTGACGGATGCCTCCTCTAGTTGCTGTCCTATTGTTCTTACGAGCTGCTCCTTGACAATATTTCCTGAGTCTAAAAGAATGACTGCTTTCAACAACTTGAGCAAGAAACTACAAGAGACACAGCCTTTCTCTACAGGCAGCAGCCAGACAATTGTATCAACAACTGTTCCATACTTTAACACATCGGCACACTGGATCATACCCTTGCTGAAACCTGACAGCCTTCTGTAAGCATAAACTTTCAAGGCTTCTCCAATCACTTCACTAGGAAGTATTGCTTTGGTTTTAATATTCATTATAACACGCTTATATAGATCAATTCCAAGCTCACATAAATCCTCAACCCACCACTCCTTTGGTACTGCTCGGTTTTTGACACCATTCCAGCTTGGATCATTCCCATTTTCCTCTGGGAGCTTCTTACGGTTATAGGTATATGACCAGTCAACTTTAGAAACATCAACACAGGCTTTGGTTGCTATAGCTTCAACGCAATTGCTGACTATCTTCAGATCCTCAGATAATGGTAATAGAGACTTGGTCGATTGTAGAACAATGATTGAATCTTTCCAGCTGCGAAAAATGCTGGAGCTAAGGAAGACATCAATCTTGTAAATGAGATTTCCTTTCTCAGTAGTTTCATGCATTCCCAGGTACTCTGCCGCACATCGAGCCACCACAACATTGTAAGCATTGAGGGTCACAGTCATTCCATAACAAAATTTGGCACAAATTTCGAAGGAAGCAGGACCACCAGGAATGTTGGAAATGTCAGCTTCATTACTGTTGTCTTCATTAGAGGTCGCTACTAGCTTCTGTAAGCAGGCACATTTTGACAGAAGAGGAAACTGCTAATAACATTTTTTCAGTTTTATTAGTTTCAGAGGATTAATAAATGTTGGTACCAAGCATATGAACATGTATTTATACATATAAACAAACATTCATAAGCAGAATTTCCAAAGTTTTACAAATTCCGCTCCAGGTCAGTTTTCTTAAACGAAGCTCAGGTCAGTATGTTGAAACTAGGAACCACGGCTAATGGCTTTTATATGTGAGCACATTTTATATTACCTAATGATGATCAGTCAATCAGAATAAGTTGAAAATTCCTTAGCAGTTAAGAAGTGCCAAATATTGTTTCATGCACTACCACAAAGCAAGGGCACCGATACAGAAGATAATGGAAAGCTGACAATAATTTTCTCGCATATACCTAAAAGTTTTTTTTTTTTTTTTTTTTCAGAATAAAGAAAACCATACCTTATGTAAATGAAACTTTACATCTCCGATAACAACAACAATGTCAGTCACCAACTCACTTGCGGCATACCTGAGAACAAAATGTCTTTCCTTCAGAATGTCACTAAAATCTCTCCATAATTTCAGTATAACAAGAATAAAAATGAACAAGCACAATTAAACTTATTGTGAGGGATGAAGAATGTCTAACTTTTTATTTGAACTACTTTCACTATCATTCAGAGCTTCTCAACTACACAAGATGACTGATGTTATCAAACATCCTTCTGGAAAGTATGTTATGTTATGCCTAAGAAAAACACAGTGAATTACGGTTTTTTACTTTAATTTCCAATGAAAGAAGCAAAATTGTTATACTGGATAGTGGAGCTGTCTCAGAAAATCTTTTATTTGAACTTCTATAGATCCTTCTATCCAAAGTCCTATAGTAAGAAAAGAAGTTTAGCATCCCTGAAGTCTATACATTTCAAAACAATTTTATCATTTCTCAATTTCATATATAATGGTATTTTCATATTAGCAATTACTATACGTATTCCATTTAGCTGCAAATACCAAATTAACATAAGAGATATTTCCAGGAGTAAGCGGCTGCCAAAATCATGCAGCACATAGGACACAGGAAGGCTTATCCTCTGTCAATTTTAATAGAGTTACTTGCAATGTTGGGGACCAAGCACATTGTAGCTCTAGAATATGTGCATTTGCAAGTGGACCAAACATAACAACTACAATCACGAATACAATTATAGTAACAAAAACAGCTTATGACAATTTAAATAATACAAAGAGGGATTCAAAGACAAAACCACTTCGTCAACCAAATACCACATTAAGTAACTAATTGACCCAAAACCTTAAACAAATAGGTACGGGTCCAAACTAATAGAGGACATTCTGTTAGATACCTGCTTCCCACCAAACAACATAAAAAAACACTCAAGTTTGCATCTATAATCTATATGACATTCCAAAATAAACCTGATTCTAAAATAGCATAATAATTAAACCACTAACAGAGCCGGAATCATATTCAATGTCATTTCAATTTAAAATTGGAATTCAGCAGAGAGTCAATTGGTTCACTTAATACGTGTAAATACTAGGTCTAATGCAGTTTACAAACATACACGTTTCCAGTTATGCATTTTCATGGTTTATCTACATTAAATCATTATATCAGCATCATTAGCTATCGTCTAAAGCATGTTATGATCATACCAGTCATTTAACTAGATAGCATTCCCAGAGAAGGAAACTGATATATTCTCTGTACTAGTATAATTGGTGTTCTCGATATACTGTACATAGACACAGGGTTTGCCATGCTTAATAACACCTTTACTTTTTTACCTGGCTCTAGAATCCATGTAAAGATTTCAAATTCTGGACGACCAATTTGACAACCAATCTTAAAAGAAATTCTAAACCAAGCAAATTTTCTTCAGCAATAAGTGCCTATCTCCTAAGTGTCAACCCTCTTATACTAACCGTCCAAAATTTCACACATCCAGGTAACAGATTAGTGCTAATTGGTCTTTAATTTGTTGCTGCCCAAAACAAATAATAAAATTCCTGTACCAACGGTGAGAAGAACCAAACAGTTTCAAGTTTATGAAGAATATTAAACAGGAAATGATGATAGATTCTAACAGCACAAAAATTCTCCCCTTGATAATTAATAAAACAGAACACAACCTTTTGAATCTCAAGGTTCTCAGAAATGGCCCCACTGGTGAAGGAGACAGTTCAGAATGCAAGTCCAAATCGTTACTATATAAAATGAGTAGGATAATATAGCGGAGAGATTGAAAATAAAATCATGTAATGACAAAAACCTCAACTCTGCCAACATTTTCTTCAAACTAACTAATGCAGAAGTTTGCTGGGATAAATTAGATATTTGTGATATTCCATAAAAGAACAAAAATTCCATACCTCCCAAAAGGAAAAAAACTTAAACAGAAGCCCCAGGTTAAGCATCAACAAAATAGGAAAACTTCTAAAAGATGGGTACAATCAATTCCAATGAAACCAATTGAAACACATACAAGGTTCTCAGTAAAGGATGAGCCAAGGAAGAAAAAAGCACAGAATGAAATAAGGTTCAATGAGATCTCACCTAATGTCATTACCATCTATTTGAAAGGAATCCGTCTTCGATCCAAGTTTCATAAACTTCATCTTGGCAAGCAAAGGATCTACTTTTCCACTGATAACCTCAAAGCCACCTTCCTCACTGCTCAGCTGACCAGTTTTAAATCAAACTTATCAGACTCACTACATCCACATGCCCAGTAATAAAACACACATTACCGAAATCGAGGAAAATTTTCCAGGAATGGAATGTAAATTCCCCAGTTGTGGGGACCAAATTTGAGATGACAAACTCTTTGGGTTAAAAGAGAGTAAGGGATCTAAAAGAAAGGGTAAGGATATATGCCTGAAGGGTATGACCGAATCTTGACAGCAATCGAGGCAGGGAGTCCTAATAAGATAGAATAATAAAAAATTGAAGGCAAGGTAGAGAGGGTTTGAGTAATTTTTTAACAAAAGTTTCTCTTAAATGGCAAGAGAGGCATAGAAGAGGTTGTTTCCTTGGTCACCGGCAAAGCCCACGGAGCCCGGGCGCACCCAGTTAGCTCAGGGGACATAGCCAACAGATTCTTAACACAAAATAATTATCACTACCTGCACTAAATTATTAAAAAACCAGACACCCCACAAGCACAAATCTGACTCCACCTCACTAACTATTTCTTTATCTTTTGATTTCTGATTACTCTGTTTCTTTGTTTTTTCTTAAAATAAAAAAATAAAAGCACATAAAGATTCATGCCACAAAGACTAATTGAGTTGCTTTAAAGCTTCAAGTTCCAAATCATTTATAAATGGTGTATTTTTCAACCGTTGAAGTTTGAAAAACCTGCAACGTTTAGAAAACCACCAAAACGGTAGACAACAAGCATCTGTCTTTATACGGAATAAATAAGAAAGATCACAAAAATTAATTTAAATCTACTGAAGTAATGAACAATCAAACATCAACTACCAACCAAAAAAAAAGGCTTCAAATTCAACTGCAATCCGAGAAATATACCAAATCAAATCATAAACCGAGGGATCACATTGTACTATCATACGTGGAAAACCCTAAAACCCCACATAAAAAAATATGCTTTTCATCAACTATCAAGTTGGTTAAATTAAACAAACAAAAAAGTCAATCCCCAAAAGCCACTCTCCGTGGAAACCCCAGCAAAACCCAAGACCAATTCTATCAAATTTACAAACCCATCAACAATGCTTCCTAACTTGTAGCATTAAAGTAGAAATAAAACCAACCCACTTCAAGATTTGGTAACATCAACCTACAGATGCTAAAAACTTTCAAACCACAAAAAATAAATAAACAGAAGAGATCTCTCTAAATTGGTAAAGCGAACTAATTTTAATTTAAACTCACCAAATATTACGTCTACACCACAATTGTACTATCATTTGTGACACATTAATAAATGGGCCATGCATGAGCACTAACTCACTGAGTCTAAAGACCAAACCTACAAAAAAAAGATAACAAATTTACACAACCCACAAAAAAGATGACAAACTTACACAAAACCCACCAAAATAAAAAGCTAAAAAAGAAAACTTGAAAATACCAATCAGTGCTTTAGCTGCTTTTTTCAGTTTCAGATTCTATATAATTATGTACGCTAAAGAACCAGAACGCCCCACGTCGAAAGCCAAATAGTTAAGCAATGTGTTTTCCGTTCACTCTGTGAGATGTAACTGTAAGAAACAGCACTAATTCTAGAAAATTTAACACGAAAATATTATACTTTCTTTGTTTAAAGACTGGTGGTGTGAAAAAGCAAAGTTGGATTCGGGGAGTTAAAGAGTGTCTACCTTGCTCAATTATGCACGCCAAAGACTCTGACACACGGCTTTCTTGTTGACGCTCTTTAATTTCTTTATTAAATGAGTCTCAATCTCACACTCTTTACTTGCATCCTAATGAACCCATCACTCATTAGAGATCAATAACTCAACTCCGTCGTCAAGAAACTGAATGTAACGTAAAAACCAAGTTCAGTTTTGTTTAAAAACAGGAACTCTATTATATGGCATGAAGTTGAAGATTTTTGTTTACATTTCCGCTTAGCATCTTAAATAGCGAAACCTAACATACTGTTAGCGTTAAATGTAGCCTTTAGCAACATGCATTGGCTCTCTTCTTGTTTCATCATGACTCTGTGTACGTAAATTTCATCACACATAATTTTTCTAATGAGTATATAGCTGCCTAGCTAGCTTGCAGGCCAGCTGCATAATGTGTTCACAAATGAAGCGGTACATTGTTTAAACTTAATTATAGTTTTATATTTTCTTAATCTTTGAATATTTAAAAAGTGAGAGATTCTTAATGAGCTGAGTCTTACATCAGCTGCTGAACCAGAAGATCAGCCCTAACCAGTTCTGTGAAAATGCATCTGCTTCCATTTGCATGTGCTTTGAGAGAGAGAGAGTGGCCACATAAAATCATAATAATAACTAATAAGAATCCTTAGCCACATAAAATCATCAAGAAAAAAAGAATATGATTGATCATTTTACATATAAAAATGGCAAGAACATTTCATATTCCCACTATAGCACATCCCTACAAAAGTGCTGGATTTCTTCTTCTTCGCATTTATTGATATTTATAAACACCTCACTCAACCACATTTCAAGGTCATTATTTATTGTCTCTCTTCTCTAAAGATTGAGCCTATCTGAACTTTAATTTCTTCATTAAGTTAAAAGTTTACTATGAAAAATATTTTTATTTAATTATTTTAATTGAACCCTATGACAGAATCATAAACTTTTGACCATGTTGAGATGAAATTTTATTAATCTCCAAAATAAATTTGATGAATGAAAATGTGTCAGAAGTGTGTAAAAACCATACAACATGAAGGATAGAATAAATAAATAAAGAAAATGGAAATGAAGGTAGAAACTTGAGTCATTGCTGACTCAAATCAACTAAATAAAATATATATAATAAATAAAAGATTCCTTAAGAAAGACTTGATTCCTTTCGAGCCAAATCTTGAAGGGATTCTTTTTTATTTAATATATAATTAATATTAGGCAGAATTAGCCGAAAGCCATCTATCTGCCCAATCTCGTGTTGTGGTTAGAGTTTAAGTTTATCGATGAACATACATCTTAGTCAACGACTTATCCTCAAGCCCTGTATTCCTATTTCTTACCTCCCTAATAATTTTCATCATTACATTTTTGTTATCTTGTTTTTTTTTTCAATGCTCCAAGTTAAACCACAATTATGATAAATGATCTCAAAGTAATTTTAAGTTCAAACCCGTAAAACGTGGTTCAAAATAAAAAAATCAATGAAAGAAGCAAATTTTTTTTACTGTTACGGACGAACCCCCTTGGGTTAATTACATATTAACCATCTGTATAAGATTATTATATAATATATATACAACTCAAATTAATTTTCCATTTTCTTATTATGCATTTGAAAATTGGGTACACATGCTTCAATCATATTGAGGAAAGTTAGATGATCAATACGACTTTTATTTTGAAGATACCACCACATGGTCTAACAATGCATTTCACACATAATGAGCATATCATCAAATTAGGGCATCACTTTTAGTTAAAGATGATTATCTTAATCTTCCCAACTCATTAATGGTGATATGGAATATGATTATCCCTAAAGAATCATCATTTTCAAAGAGTCAAGAACTGGTTAATGCAAAGTTGGGGAGAGACAAGAGAAATCAAATACAAATTAAGCTTTAAAATGGTGGGGGACAATTGAGTGAGAGAGGGAATCCAGAAACCGCCTATTTGTCTATATAAACATATTCTTCTTTATTTAATTTCCAAAATATGGTACTTTTTTTTTATTAAATTATTGCATCTAATTAATTACGTAGTAATTAGAGAGAGTGCACAATGCACATGGCCACCCACCATTAATGTTGCGGCAAGAAGGATATCTTAATCATGATATCCATCACCCTCAATATTATCGCACGTAATCCTGCTCTGCTTTACGTCGCATGATTTAATCAATATCAGATCTGATCACATTGGCATGCCTCCATTAAAATCATTTACCCATCATCCATCCATTTTTATATTAAAATCTTTTGTTTCACAGATTTCTTAAAATGTTTGTTGGATCAATTAATCTAGATAAAATAGAAATATATTTGATTTTTTATAGAATGATTCGTGTATAAAAAACATATTTATCCTTATAGAATTAAAAAATAAAAAAAATGATTTAATAGTGAGAGAAAGAATAAAATAAAATTAGAATTTCAAATTTCATTTAATTCTCTCTCTCATCATTAAGCCTAAAATGAAATATTTTTAAAACATTTGATTTATTACCAAGAACAAATCTAATATTTTAATTTAATTATATGATAAAAGTTATTATACACTTTACTCATGCCAACAATTATAAATTTAATTATAGTGCCAAAAAAGCACTTGCGCTGAAATATATAACCCATATGGTTTTTTTAATATTCTTTGTTTAAAGAATGGAATTTTTCAGTTTAATCTAATTGTCATTTCAAATCAATTGCATGACTTGGAATTTAAAATAATGTATTATAAGATTTCAATGTGTTAGTGACTTTACCAAGTTAAAATACAAATACATGCAATGACATAATCTTATACAAGTTACAATCTACCATGTTTAATGTCATGGGTAAGAACCAAATTAAGAATAGTACTTAAGTTCTAATATGGCTAATGCATGTGAATCAAGTACAACTTAACCGCAACAATAAACACAAACTCAACTTAAAATGATTTAGCTAATAAAATGGAAGGATTTAGGTAAAAGACCATCTCGTCAACCGATCTCTAATACCATGTTTACTTAAAAACTGAATCCAAAAACTTAAGCTAATTAGTAAGGACCAAAATAGTCTTTAAGCTCTAACAATTTTGAAAAAAACTGAAATACAAACCAGCCCTAAACTTCTAGGAAATAATTGGCAAAATAATGCTTCTCAAATAAACACTTTAATCAATAACTAAACTAGTGTACTTGGCTAAACATTCAAGCTAACTCAACACACTTTGTACCTTTGTATTAATATGTGCTGAAAATCAATGTGTTGCAAACGGTTCTTATACTTGCAATAAAAGATTATACTTGCAACTTTGGATGGCAAATGTTTGATACAAGAAAAAAACATATACTTATAAAAGGGATTACACTTACAATTGTGAGAGATAAAACGGGTATCTTTACATTTTTTTTAAAGTAATTTAATTATTACAATAAATTAATTTATACTTTCCAATCTCTATTCTTGAAAATATTAAAGTAATAATTACTTATATCTCATTCTTTCTTAATATCAATACGGTAAATTGTTTCCCTCCCAAAAAAAAACAAGATTTAAGAGCCAAAAGTAATTTTATTTTACTAAAAGGTAAATTTGTAAATTTACCTTTCAAAAAAGTTTTTGATCGGGATCGATTGATCCAAATAGCACTACTCTTCTTATGACACCTATTCTACAATTATGTCATTAGGTTAAGTAGGGCCATCATGAAAACTATTAATGTTTTCCCTCCCATTAATGATTTCATTAAATCTCTCCATTAATTAAACACCTCATAATAATATTAAGATGTCGGATAACGTAATTCATTGAGTCAGAAGTTATTAATTGGTTGGTTGAAAAGAAATTAAGATGATTAATTAGGGCCGAGATAATTCATCACAACAACTTTTGATCAATTATGGAATCATTGAGGATAGAGTAATGTTTTGTATACTAATCAATTTATACTCATCCAAATATTAACAGTTGAAATTTTAAAATTTATTTTTTTTAGTTTTTGGGGAAACTGACGTGACAATAAGAAAGATTTATCACGTTAATTAGTACTTGGATTATATAGTTTTTGGTTAGTGCATATATCATTATTCTTGAATATATCCTAAATAAGTGGTGGGCGGGTTTGGGTACCCATCCAAATTCAAAAGAATCAAAATCAACCGATTTCTTAGATTTGGAACTGAAATCAGTTGATTGTGATTTTTAGAAGCCAAGAACCAAAACCTGAAACATAGGTTCCAATTCCTGTTCGGGTATCCAGGTTAATATAAATTACCCCATTACTTTTAAAAAAAATAACAATTAAACCCTCTAAAAATTACAATACCCCCAAAAGTTTAAAAAAATTACAATTCAGTCTTAGAACTCGACTCCAATTTCGGTTCTTCGTTTCTACAAGGATAGAACTGGAACTGGAATTGACCGATTCTAATTTCTAGAATTGGAACCAATCGGTTCCTAAGTTCTAGAACTAGAACCTACCATGTGAGGGTCAGTTCTAGGTGGAAACTGGAATTGGAACCCTGGGCACCTGCTATTTTTGGTTCCATCCAGTTCTTTTGCAGACACCTAATCCTAATATTTTAAACTGCGGGACTTAAACTTATAGACCTAAACCTCATAAGGTAGATACCATTAACTCTTAATTAGGCACCAATGAATGTAGATTAACGTACATTATCCATATTAATTGCATTTGCATGCATGCTTCACTAATAATAATAATAATGATCATGCAAAAAGATAAAGGCTACACTACACCGCCCAGTCTAGTGGTCTTCAAGGTGGGCTTCTTTGAGTTATCATTATCATACCATTCTTTGATCATCTCATTTTGTTCAGCATAATCAATCTCATTCACATTCACATGTCATTCTCTCCACTACTACTTTTTATTATTATTATCTTTATTAACTTAATTAATTATTCTTTAAACACTCTTTATCTACAACAATCAAACGTAGCCTAACTTTATGTTTATTTGAGTTTTATAATGTCTTGTGTTTAACTCTTGTTGTGATAAGGTTTCAATTCTCAACACTTTTGTCCCAACCTTTTACGGACACTAGTTCAATCCTGTCTCACAATAATTTGAATATAATACCCATTTTATTTAACATCTTTTTACACCTCTTCTCAATTCTCACGTCAGTGTTAATCACAATGTTCTCTTTCTTTCTTTATCCTTTCCTAGAGATAAATGCCCTTCTGGCCTTTCTGTGCCTTCTTCAAGGGCTTATAGATAACTAACAAAAGGAATTGGTGATTTGGGCTTCTATTTATAGGGAATTCCTCTTGTATTTGGAAGAATGAGGTATGACTAGACCCTCATTGAACAAATGGAACTCATCATTTTCGGCATTATCTTGACGTGGTTTTACACTTGCTAGTATAACTTTTGATTTTCTCGATCATATCTAGATTACTAGATCTACACTTAAGGTGCCTTTTTTTCAAAAAGGAAACTTTGTCACAAATGTTTAATTCTGATTGAAATCTAAATGAGCTTGAGGGTGAGTTTGGGGCAGTAGATTGTTGCATAATGTATATTAGCAGCAGTCCAGTGCTGAGACTATTGACATGCATGCTGCCAACAACCATTAGCTTGCTTTTTAATGAAGGATCGTTCAATGTTTTAAACACTTTATATATCCGCCACCTCTTAAAAATAGATATATAAATTGAAACATCTGGCCTGAATTAGCATATATCAATACTAGTCTCTTCTCCTAAAAAAACAATTTGATAATACACACTCACATCTGTAGAAACTTTACCCAGTTTCAATCTAAATATAAATACTCAAGCCATTATAGAAATTTCATACTGATTTAACAATGATCAAGAGTTGGTGAATATTATTACGAAACTTAATATTATACTTATTTCGAATTGAAGAATGAATAAACACAGACTCAATTTCTTCTGTGATGTTTTTTATTGAATAAAGAAGACAGAAATAAATAGGCTACAATAGTAAGACAATTTTGAAAATGAATCTCTCTTAAAGGAACAAATAAAAATAAATCAAGAAGATTTGACAATTAAGAATTCAATCTTCTTGTAAAAGGAAAAGAATAATTAAGAAATAAAAAACTCATAAAATAATAAAAAAACTTCTAAAAACAAGATACACTAGCTAATACATAGACTTTCAACAAGGAAACAAACCAACCAAATAAACACAATCAACAACTTAGACTTTCAAGGAAACAAACCAACCAAATAAACACAATCAACAACTTGACTTTCAACACTCCCCTCAAGCCGATGTATAGATGTTGATCATACCAAATTTCTCTACAAAGTCTTCGAAGTTGGCTCGAGCAAGAGCTTTTGTGAGAATACCTGCAGTTTGACCGGTATTTGGAGTGTAGCTAACCTTAAAAATTCCTTCTTCAATATTTTCTTTGATAAAATGTCGGTCTATCTCCACATGCTTAGTTCGATTATGATGAACTGGATTCTTGGCTATATTGATGGCGGCTTGATTGTCACAGTATAATTCCATAGGTTGCTCCAAGTAACCTTTAATCCTAACAATAATCTTTGTAACCAAATGCCTTCACAAATTCCTTATGTCATAGCTTGAAATTATGCTTCTACACTACTACGGGCTACAACTAATTGCTTCTTGCTTCTCAAAGTCACCAAGTTTTCCCACACATAAGAACAATATCTAGAAGTTGATCGTCGATCTGTAATGGATCCTGCCTAATCTGCATTTGAATAAATTTCGATATTTCTTTTACAAGTTCTTGAGAAGAATAGAACCTTATCCGAAGTCATCTTGAAATATTTTAGAATTATGTATATAGTAGTCATATGTCCCTCAATTGGACAATTCATGAACTGGTTGACTACACTAACGGAGAAACCAATGTCAAGTATAGTGTGGAAGTGGTAGATGAGTTTCCCCACAAGGCGTTGATACCGTCCTTTGTCGACAGGAGCACTCCCATCATTAACTTCAAGCTTGACTATTGGATCCATAGGGGTCTCGGCAAGTTTACAACCAAGCATTCCCATTTCACTCAACAAATCCAGAACATACTTACATTGGGAGATAGAGATGCATTTCCTTGACCGACCAATTTCCATCCCGAGGGAGTACTTGAGGTTCCCTAGGTCCTTGATCTCAAATTCTTTAAGAATTGTTTGAGAAGTCTAATTTCTTCCTCATGGTCACCTATTAGAATGATATCATCCACGTAAACAATAATAATGGCCATCTTCCCTTCCAAGAAGTGCTTCATAAACATAATATGGTCTGATTGACACTGGGAATATCCATAACCTTTTACTGCTTTAGTAAATCTCTCAAACCATGTAGTGAAGATTGCTTAGTCCATACAAGGATTTTCAAAGTCTACAAACCTTGTTGGAGTTAAATGATGTGTCAAGCCCGTCAGGAATATCCATACAGACTTCTTACTCTAGATCACCATTGAGGAAGGCATTCTTCACATCCAGCTAGTGCAAATACCAATTAAGGTTAACTGCCAAGGATAAAAGTACACAAACAATGTTGAGCTTGGCAATTGAAGCAAAAGTTTCCTGATAGTCAATGCCATAAGATTAGGTGAATCCTTTGGCAACCAAACGAGCTTTATACCTGTCCACACTACCATCTGCTCTTATATTTCATTGTGAAGATCAGCTTACACCCAACAGTCTTCTTACCTTTCAAAAGATTAGTAATTTCAGAAGTTCCATTCTTTCTTAGTGCCTGAATCTCTTCATTAATGGCAACCTTCCACTTAGGACACTTGAAAGCTTCCTGAATATTTTGAGGAACCTGTATCTCTATAATAATAATAGTGAAAGCGCAAAAAGAAGGTAACAAACCATCATATGAAATAAAGTTTCCAATGGGATGTTGAGTGCATGATCGAACCCTTTTTCTCCAAGCGATGGGCATATTTAGGATCTCATTTTCTAACTCAGAATCAACAAAACCATCTAATTAGAATTGTTACCTGGAATTTTGGGAGGATTAGGACTTGGTTCAGTTGTTAATTTTTGGATCGTTTACGGAGCGAAAATATAAAAAATTTCGATCACAAAAACCATAAAGCCAATGATCCAATTACAAATCTACATCAATTTAATACAAGGAAAATATTTAAATTAAGTTAAATGTCATACCAACTTTTGGAGGCTCCTCCGATTGATGTGATTCACTCCCACTCCAAGTTAGGAATGAACTTCCATATCCACACGAAGACAAGACAAACGTCATTGAGGAATTATTAGGCTAGGTAATTCACTCAACTAAAAGAATAAAAAATTTGCAAAATTTTTCTTGGGAAGAAAAATTCTCTCTCACAAAAGGGGTTCACGTTTTGGGAGAGGCAGAGAGAGGGTGGCAAGGGTTTATTTTAATAGATGAATTATTTCACTTTAATTTTAGTTGTACTTAAATAGTGCACACTAAAATCCTATTCCAATTGGATATCGGAATAGATTACCCTTGCAACCAAACATTGCATTTTTCAATTCAAATTTAGAAACCAAATTTGAATTCACATTATCAATATTAATAATAAATATTATTATTGGATAATATATATATATAATCTCACTAATTTAATTTTCACATGAAATTAAATTCAGGCAATAACCTCAGTAAATTTAATTACATTGTGAGATTACCAAAATGTCATTTCATCTCAAAGATGAAAATGCCCTTTCATCATAAATGACGAAAATACCCTTCTTACTAATTTTATTCTTAATCCGTCTTCTATGTGTGCGACCCGAAGGCTCCTTATCATATCGGCAATGAATCGTATCTCAATTGACAATCAATCAATCATCCCACCAGGTACAGAACAAGATTGGCCTCTAGCCAGGTATCATGGCCACCCGATAGATTCAAATTCAATGAAACTGCCTATCAATGATATGGTTACCGTGCAATCCAATCCTTTCATCATCTATTATCTTATCAAGGCTGAGGCATAGAAGTAGTGTCAACCTCGGATATCCTTGATATCTCAATATTTGGTTATTGGACCAACGACCAGAATCGAGCTATAACTCAATCCAGGCATAGAAGTAGTGTCAACCTCGGATATCCTTCAATATTTAGGTTATTGGACCAACGACCAGAATAGATTGGATTGAGCTATAACTCAATCCAATTGTGGCCACAGATTTAATATCGTTGCCATCTACTGAATTACTTAGTGAGATAAAGTCTCCCGTACCTAGGAGTGATGAATCCTCTATCGATCCACCATAGTCTTGATACACTTTTCAATGCCGCCAACCGCTACCGTTTGGATAGTCTTGTGTAGAACTACGTTGGGTTAATGTCAAACTACACCAATTAGTGCACAAAACGCTTCGGTGATCTCAAGTCTAAGGATCACATGAATCACCATTCATTGGAGGATTTGTTCCATAGACATTAGGGTAACCATCTATGTGGAATCCTTTGGTGGGCCGGTCTGGTGAACTTACGTACAACAAGCACCCACGTGTTGCACCAGGTTGTCACCAAACAACCTTGACAAGTGAGATCTGCCACCACCTTTCGACAAGGTTGTCCAACACTATGATAGCCTTATCGTATTATCTATGCTCTAGGTCAGGATAATATTGGGGCTATGGACGTTTTTAGAATGACCACCATATGTGCTTATAGCGTTCTCACTATCGAGATTTCAAACACTCAATACCCTCGTCACGGTTCTACCATCCTAAGGACATATATCATTTTCTTATACGCATATAATCAGATCACATGATATAGATAGATGCCTTTATTGATAATAAAACATGATTACAAAAAGTCAATTTACAAAATAGGATTGGCTTTAGGGCACCTACTCTAACATCAGCTTCATGGTTTTGCTGAAGAAGTGCTTTTTCCTCAGTTTCCTCTTGAATGTGCTCCATATCCCGTAAGTCAACAATGAACTTGATGTTTTTGATAGGTAAAGGCTGACTAAATGACTAGAAATGTGATTTTCTGACACTAAAAGATTGTGATTTTCTATGGTGCTGGGTGACTCTAGGGAATGCTCAAAGTCCCAAAACCGATATGTAGTATGGCTGATTCTAAAAAAATGTGACGTCTATTGAATTGTAGAATTTTCTTGTGACAGGATAGTAACACTTATATCCTTTTTGATTTATCGAATACCCAAGAAAGATGCACTTGAGTGACCTAGGATCAAGTTTACTTCTATGTTGTTGATGGTCATGGACAAAACAGAGCACCCAAAAATTTTAGGTGGAACAATGGAAATGAGGTGAGTAGTTGGAAAAGATTTTAGAAGGGTTTGACATAGTGTTTGAAATTTTAGCACCCTAGACGGCATCCTATTGATAAGATACTATAAGAATGGCTTCCCCCCAGAAGAATTTAGGTACATTTGTGGAGAACATTATCAACCTAGCTACCTTTAACAAATATATATTTTTCCTTTTAGCGACTCCGTTTTGTTATGGGGTGTCTACACAGGAACTTAAGTGAAGTATCCTTCTTTTGATAGGAATTCTCTTATTACGGCGTTGAAGTAATCCCTAGCATTATTAGACTTTAGGGTTTGGGTTTGTGACTAAAATTGGGTCTGAATCATATTTTTGAAATTTGTAAAGATTTAACGTGTTTCTGATTTGTCTCTCATAAGAAACACCTAGGTGAATCTAGTATGATCATCTATGAACGAGACAAACCCCTTAACACCCGTTACATTTTTTATTTTTGATTGACCCTAGATATTGCTGTGAATCATAGAGAATGGTTTAGATGCTTCATAGGGTTGAATAGGAAAATGAGACTAGACATGCTTGGATAATTGACTGATTTCACACTCAAGAGGTTTTGGTTTTTTATTAAATAACGAAGGAAATAAACATTTGAGGTACATAAAATCAGGATTACCTAAGCGATAGTGCCATAACATATTATTTTTATGAAATAATAAAAAAGAACTAATGCTAGCTATCGTTTGAGATTATTCTTAGAAAAAACGCTCATAGAATTACCTTTGTAAGCTAGATTTCTTGAACCAATGACATGACTTTAAGACAAACCAGTTTATGACTAAGTAGACAGAAGAGGAGACAATAATTTTTGAAGCATCTCTATTTGTTCCTTGTTAAAAGGACTTACTTTAGGTGATGGTGGCTCTTCTATGGAGGTGTGATTTCCTCGACCTTCTTTCTCCATCTAAAGTGTTAGCTTCCAATCAGATGGCTGCCCATGTAATTTCCAGCATGTTTTCCTCAAATGTCTTGGTTTTCTGCAATGATCACATTAAGGCTTCCTCTTTTATTTTTCTAGCAATTATCTGAAGGGGCAAGCTGAGTTCCCTGAGTGAAAAAAGCAGAGTTTTCAGCTACATTCAGATGTTGAGGTGACCCCATCATGACCTTCTTCTTCCTTTCTTTTTGTCGAACTTCAGAGAAAGCTTATCTGAGACTAGGTGATGTCTTTGCTCCCATGAGTCTTCCATAGACCTCATCAAGATTTTTATTCAAATCTAGCAAAAATTTGTAAACACGTTTTTTCTCTACAATCTTTTTGTACAATGATCCATCAGTAGTACATGACCAGTTATGAACCTCATACATATCAAGTTGATGCTAGTTGTGTATAAGTATTTTAAAATATTGAGTTACCGTGAGATCAACTTGTCGCAGATCATGGAAAATCCCTTCAATCTCTACCACCTCTGAAGTGTTTTCAATGTCAGAGTAAGTTTCCTTGGCTGTATCTCCTTAGTAGTTTCGAACGCTAAAAAATTCTCGTCAATGTCCATGTTCATTCAATTGACAAGCCATGACATTGCCATGTTGTTTTCTGCCAACCACTTCTTGTAAGTAGGAGCCATGGGTTATGGGACTGCTGAAGCACTAATGAGGTAGTCGTATTTTTCTTTCCCCCTAATGAACATTAAAATGGATTAAGACCATGGAACATAATTGTGTCTATTCAATATATGAGAGGTAATAGAAACATAGGTGGCTTCTATATTGTGAACAAAAGGACATGAAGGAATGATAATGCCAAAATCACTTTCTATAGCCATACTAGAGGTTGGTCTGTATTTGGGCATGAAGATTTGGAAGACCCAAAGATAAAGAGTAGGAAAAACTTGATGATGAAGATAAGATAGGATTAAACTTGCTTTGATATTATGAAGAAAATAAAGACTTGAAGAATGAAGAAAGACATACTCAATTTCTTCTGTGATGTCTTTTATTGAATAAAGAAGACAGAAATAAATAGGTTACAATGCTGAGACAATTCCAGAAATGAATCTCTCTTAAAGAAAAAAATAAAAATAAATCAAGAAGATTTGACAATTAGGAATTCAATCTTCTTGTAAAAGGAAAAGACTAATTAAGAAATAAAAAACCCCTAAAATAATAAAGAACTCCTAAAATCAAGATACACTAGTTAATACATAGACTTTTAACAAGGAAACAAAACAACCAAATAAACATAATCAACGGCTTGACTTTCAATGCGATTTTCTTAATGAGGGTGTGCTCATTACTGAACGAATAGGATAACAAATATCCAGAAAAAAATGAGAAGTCAAGAGAGAGCCAATGTTGTTTACATCGTTGTTGGCCTCTGATGCTCAAAACATAATACTAATCGGTAAGGGCATGTGCAATATATTTGAAAATGTGTATGTGCAATTTTAGAGAGGATGAAAGATTGAAAGACAAAGTCAGATGCAATGTATGTTTAATGCCAAGAATGTCTAAATTCTTCTTTTGTGAAGTCTATGGTATTACGGTGGTATTGCTCAATATATAATGTATTGAAGGATGGTATGTTTGATGTTGTCTCCTAGCTCATTGTATAATGGATTTTTTTTTTTTTTTTCAATATATAATCATTTGGGGTTTAGATTTCTTTGTTTTCTAAACATCTTGTGGTTTTTCAAACATTGTCCATGAATGAACACACATTATATCATATGTATGTCCAAGAAGATTGTTATGACATGATGATGTTAACCCTACTATGTGATAGGCATGAAGGAGGTTGTTTATTTCCTGACTCTGGCTAATCTATATGTATAACCATATTAAGCTTTCACGTTATTGCCATGTTTTTATAACACTTTCGTGGTATCACAAAATTAAATAGTGTTACATGAATCTTAAGAAGTATTTTCAAAGTTTTCATCCCCACTGACCCTAACGTATAAATGATGAGATCAAATGGTCATTTCAATAATGTACATATTCTAACACATTAGGTTAAGGCACAGGAAGTCAACACCAAAAAAAAAAAAACTGACCAATTATGAGAAGGTGATACTATGATTGACTTACTTGACCTTGACAATAATTTTCGGTCCTCCTCATACTCACTCTGAATATCATCAAAGAAATAATTAAACGGAAAAAAAAAATGTATGAAGAAGCAGTAAAGGGGAATGTGATTTCTTTCCTAAACTTGCTCCTAGAGGATGCTATAATTCTCGACAGAGTTACGGCGGGCAGCTATCCCGAGACACCTTTGTACATAGTTTCCGTGCTCGGGCATACTCAATTTGTGCGAGAAATTCTATGTAGAAAGCCTAAGCTCACATAAGAGCTTGATCCTTGAAAATTATCTCCACTTCACTGGGCAAATGCAAAAGGGTTCTTGGATATTGTTAAAATGTTTGTGTCAGCTAATCCTGAAATGTGCTTTGTTTATGATGGAGAGGGGAGAAACCCTTTACATATTCCATCCATGAAGGGACATATAACTACCTTGAGAGAGTTGGTTCAAGTGAGACCCCATGCAGGTCGAAGCTTGATGGAACGTGGAGAGACCACGTTACATTTCTGTCTGAGATATAACCAGTTGAAGGAAATGAAGTTCTTGGTGGAGACAATTAATGATCATGAATTTCTGAATTCTAAGGATGATTATGGAAACAGTATTTTACATCTCTGGCTGTGATTGATAAACAAGTAGAGGTATGTTTTTGTTGATGCGTGATTTTGATACCAACTAAATGTAGGTGTGAAATGCTGAGCTGGCCCAGAAGACACACGTGAATGGGGGATTGAGAATGTAAATGATGGCAAGACAATGTTTAAAGTGGTTCGGATGCTTAAACAAGCGAATCCTATGTCCACTGATATTGTATTTATGTTTGAAGGGTCAGGTCGCGGCTTAGCGAGCTGACTATGAAATATTGAGAATACAAATTAGAGAGAGAGAGAGAGAGCTATTACAGAGCGAAATTAGCTAATCAAGAGTAAAAATGAGCGAATCCCCCAAATGGGAGAGAAGCTCTCTATTTATAGTGGGATACATTAGGGTAATGATTGCTGAATCTGTAAAAAAGGGTCAGGTACCGTGCAAATCCTTTCTTGCGTCCCATTATTCATCTACTCGCATGATTTCCTCGCTTTATATAGGGATTGGACACGTGGACGACCTCCAGCCTTTCTTCAGTCTGGCACACACCTACTGCACTGGTAGGAGCATGCTGCTCACGCCAGCACGCGACGTGGTCATGCTTGAATGGCTGCAGGGTCTGCCTAGACCCTGACCACTTGTGCTGACTAGGCTCTACGTCAACCCTACTTTTCTATGCATAACTGAAGTCCCCTAATTTTTAAGGTTTGAGAATCAAACCTTGGAAATTACAAATGCCTTGATTTGATGTGCTTGAAGAGTTGCTGTTCGAAGCGACTTGATTGTGAAGGAGGTCGAGAGGACATCTCCTTGCATGCGATCTAAGGTGATCTTTGTCCTTATAGTCAGTGACCTGGATTTGGGTATCTAGTGCTATAATGATGATTCCGACCTGGGTGGAATCCTTGACTTGTTTACACTTAGTAGCCTTCAAGAGGCTAAGCGGTCGCTGTTTCGCGGTTGATATCTGTCGAGGTCGAAGAATCACATTGCTTCGCAACCGACGTGAGATGAGATCAAAGGGTTACATCGCCTCGCGACTTACAAAACGAAGATTGCTTTTCATAACGATCTTTTCAGATGTTATCCGTTGCACTTTTGCAGCAGATACATTAAATGAATCACCTTTATGTCTTAAGCGTAATAAGTGCCAGTCATGCGCATTAAATGCTAGCCATGCTGAAATGACATTCCCTATTAGCACATTAAATGCGGACATGGGCACATTAAATATGGAAGAGGGAAAACGTGTCGTCACTTGAGTGTTTCAACGGAAGGGGATCACGATCTGATTTCTCGAAACATGATGGTCACTCTTCTTTGTTGATTCGTGACATGTGGTCACGATCAACGATTAGATGCGTTTTTCGCCCAAACGTCATTTGATCTTGGGAAACCAAAACGCCATTTCTTCACTATAAAACCCCAAACTCTTTTCAAGCAAAGTCATAATACTTTCATTCTCAGAGAGAGCAAGAAACTTTCGTGAGCCTTGATTCTTTTCCTTCCAAATAGGTGTTCGTTTGATATTCGGAGCAGAAGAGCCAGTCTTTCTCATTTCAAGAGGTAAAAACGATTCCCTTCTATTTTTGGTTTGATTTCACTTTCGACAGTCGCCATGCACCGACTGTCTGTTGGTATCTCATTAGAGATGAAATATCATCCGTTGGGTCAAGTCAACAGATGGTGGCCCTTCAAGTATCCTGTTAGGGTTTTTCTAGGGTTTAAAAGAAGAAATACTTTCTCCTCCACATCATCGTACGAGATAGTGTACGAGGACTAAATGGTTCCTTGCTTGTCGCTTTTGTAGACCGTAAGAGAATGGACCCCTCAACGACCAGGGCAGAGAAAGGGACCAGTTCGCCCATGCATGATGCTCCTGCAGGTCCCGCTAGAGAGATCTTCTCGGTACTTACTAAGGAAGAGCTTGAAAGGGTGATAGACTAATATGCTATTTGCGTAAAGGTCTTTCGTGATAGGACACGAATAGCTCGATATCCGCCACGAGGGTTGGCTGCGATCTTCGAGGACATTTTCAAGGGTGGGGAGTTAATCCCTTTCCACCCTTTTATCAAGTCAGTCTTGGATCATTTCAAGATTGTGCCAATGCAACTCACGCCGAACGCTTACATGATTGCCATTGCAATGTACATCGCGTGCAGTGAGAACGGGCTCGGCGAGCTAATCGCAATAGAGCTCAGTTGCTCATATATTCTAAAAAAGAGCAAGGACAATGATTCTTATTACTTGACCAGACAACCTACCATAGAAGCGGGGATACACAGTTACCCAAGCAATGTAAGACCGTATGGGACGAAGTTCTTTTTCTTTCATCACGATGGCCTTTGCCGTTTTCGGGAGCCAAGTAGGTGCTTTTCCTTTCGAATTTATTGAATTTATTAGTCTTTTGCTAACGAGCTACTTATTTTTCTGGCAGTTAACAAAACGACCAGTTTAAAGCTGCTCGCGGACCTAGACAGGATCACAACCTTTGGTTTCCTGCCTAAAGCAAGTCGTGGAACTTCTGGCCGAGTTGAGGAAGAGCCCAATTTATGATCTTTCCTCAACCGTGACCATGAGGGTCAACCCACATTACGGAAAGTGATCCCTAGGAAGCTCTACTACCTCAGATTGAGGAGCTACAATGAGCTTTAGATCAGCTTAAGGCTCAACAGAATAAGCGTGGGAAGGTCGCAAAGACGTCTCCCTTTTCACTAGTAGTTTTAGTTGCTCCTCTCCCATCGAGATTCAGAATGCCTGACATACGGGCGTTCGATGGAAATTCAGAGGCTAAATGTCGCTGCTTAACAGTAACCTTAACTGCCCATGCCGAGCACTGGTTCAAATCGTTTCCTGCGGGATCAAGCTCGTGGGAACAAATGAGCTCATCATTCTTGAGACACTTCTCGGCGAACAAGAAGTTCTCAATACTATTGAGCTATCTAAGTAACGTACGGCAGCAAAGGAATGAATCCTTCTAGTCTTGTGGAAGGAACTACAATCCGAGGAGGATGTTTCCCTTATTTGCTTTTATAACCTCACTAAGAAATATCTTCGAATCAAAAATTATGTGGTCGCTCTTAATCGCCATGACCCCGGTCCCTCGACTAGTGCTCCCCACCGGGGGGAGAATAGTAGAAAGGCTGATCGCATATGGGCTAATGACGATCAGCGGAAATGAAAGAAGTAGCAATTTGAGCCTTAAAAATCTTATGCCCCTGTTCCTCATCGCGATTGCGACAAAAGTCAATACACTTCTTTGAATGCCTCAGTGTCGACTATTCTAGATAAGTTAGAAGAGGCCAGCCTACTCGAAGAGCCAAAGCTCATGAAGAATCCTCCCTTAGCCAAAAACAGCAAAAAGTGTTGTTGCTATCATCGAGATAATAGGTATCACACTGATGAGTGTCAGGCTCTCAAGCAAGTAATCAAAGACCTCATTAAGTAGGGGCATTTCAAAGAGTATGTAGATGGTCGACTCCTGTTCGGGAAAAGGATCAAGAGAAACTAGGGAAGAAGCATCGTGGTCACAAGGGTCTCTGGTGTGTAGGGATCATTTTTGAAGGACCACACTTTTGCGAGGAACTCTTGAGATGCCCAGGAGTGGTATGCTTGAGAAGCTCGTCATGACCCTGTGAGTGTGATGAGCAAGGTGCCATGACCCGCTAAGGTTCATAGGGAAAAGGAGATCACCCTTTCTGGGAAAGACACGATGCAACTACATTATCCCTATTAGGATACACTCGTAATCGCGTCTGAAATAGGTTGGTACGAAGTCCACAGAATGTTGGTGGATAATGGAAGCACTATGAACATCCTGTTTCAACGAACTTTTGAAAAAATGAAATTGGACGAGGCAGATCTGAAGCCTGCCTCCATCCCTCTCTATGGTTTTACTAGAGATCATCTGATTCCTAGGGGAATGATCTCACTCCCGGTCACGTCGGGTGAAACCAACAAAATGACTAAAATGACAGAGTTTTTTGTGTAGACTGTTTGTTCGCCTTCAAAGGCATTCTGGGATGACCTCTATTGTGAAATTTCAAGGCAGTCACCTCCATCTACCATCTGAAAATGAGGTTCCCCACCCCGACAGGGATTAGGGAAGTAAAAAGATCTCAACATGAATCTCATGACTGCTACATAAGAACAGTGCAGATGGCTTGCAAAGGAAAAGGAAGGCCAATAGGCATCCCCGAGCAGGCTATGGCAATTAGTAGGATCGAGGCACAACCCAGCCTAGTAGAGGACAACATGGATCCTCACATCCAAGAGTGCCCTCACAGTGGGCAAGTTGAGGACCTATCTAAGGTGTCAGTCGATCAAAATGAACTGACCTAGGTGTTGAGAATAGGGAGTAATCTCAACCCCTTGCTCGCCAAAAACTTGACAAGCTTTCTTAGAGAGAATGTTGATGTTTTTGCATGGACTCATGCTGACATGATCAGGATCAGCCCAAATGTCATATGTCATGCGCTCAACATTGACAGTGTAGTCAAGCTGGTTTGCTAGAAAAGAAGAGCCATAGACCTTGAGCACTATGCTGCCTTGAAAACTTAGGTAGATAAGCTCTTTTTGAATGAGTCAATTTGAGAAACGCTTTACCTGAGCTAGGTTACTAATCCGGTCTTGGTAAAGAAGCCCAATGGCAAGTGGCAAACCTGTGTCGACTTCACCGACCTCAACAAAGCTTGTCCAAAGGACAATTTTCCCTTGCAAGGGATTAACCAGCTCGTTGATATAACTTTCGGGCATGAGCTGCAGAGTTTTATAGATGCCTACTTGGGATATAATCAGATCCCGATATACGTGCTAGACGAAGAGCATACCTCATTCGTTACAGATTGGGGACCGTATTGTTACAAGGTCATGCCCTTCGACCTAAAAAACACTAGGGCAACTTACCAGCGGCTAGTTAACCGTATGTTTTTCGAGCAGATCGAAAAGTCAATGGAAGTTTATGTTGATGACATGCTGGTCAAGTCGCATGTCACTTTAGATCATATAGCTCATCTTGCTGAGATGTTCGACGTACTTGGAAGGTACAGGATTAAGCTCAATCCTCTTAAATGCTCATTCAAAGTATCCTTAGGAAAGTTTCAGGGGTATATGGTTAATTAGAGGGGAATCGAAATCAATCCCAAGAAGATTTAGGCTCTCCTTGATATGAAAAGCCCAAGCAACCAAAAACAGGTTCAGAGCTTAAATGTGAGAATAGCGGCTCTTAGTCGCTTCATATTGAGAGCAATAGATCATTTCTTGCCATTTTTTAATATAATCAGGGCCAACAATGTAACACCCCACTTGAGGTACGTACTTAAGATTTTCTGTATTACTTAAAGGTAGCTTCAATTGAGTTGTTTGTTGTCTTGGTTGGTTGGTGAGTCTTTAATTTAAAATGGTATGTTGTATTGGTTAGGTGTTTGCCTTGGTTTTGGTTGAAATTTGGTGAAGTTTTAAAATTCGAGCTTCACCGGGGCAAAGAAGAAGCTTTGCCGCGGCGATGAGGAGCTGCACCCACGGGTAGGCTCTGCCGTGTTTCGCTAGGGCGACGTATTGTTCTTCGCCGCGACGAAGAGCCTAACAAAAAGTTTCTTGAGTTTTCTAGAGAATTCTTCTTTTGGGGCACAATGACTTTTTTACCCCTAATTAGCAAGAAAAGTGGGAGAGCAAAATGTAAGGAAATTTAGTAGAGATTGTGTTTGGATGGGGGTGTATTTGTAAAGAATCAAAGGATATAGATGGAATTTTCAAGGAAGGGCAAGGGCAAAATGGGAAATGATGCTTATAATATGAGCTAAAAAGAGTTAAGTGTAGAGAAACCCTTTATTCATTCATTTCCACCGCCTCTTCCATTGTCTAATTTCTCTTAATTTCTTCATCCAATTTTCCCAAGATTTCTAAGGGGTTTAAGAGAGCTTTTGAGTAATTTTGAGTAGAGATTTCATCTAAAGCATCCTAAGGTAAGGATTCATGCTTTAGATGTGAGTTTGCTTATAGTTATAGTGAAGTCTTATTTGGTTGTTATTGTTCTTGTTGTTGTTTTGAGTTGTAGAGAGGAGACAAGACAACAAAGGAAAGGAAAAGTGCTAGAGAAGTCACTTTTTCACAAAGTAAGTAAATCCTAACTAAATTGAGATTTGAGAATTTAGTTGAGTAGAGTTTGAGTATGTATATGTATGTTCTATATTTGTTGAGATGAGATGATATGAGATTTGTAGTTATGTATGATTGTTGAATATATTGGATATGAGAAGTGTTTTAATGTGTGTTGAGAAATGAAACTTGAGATGAAGTTTGAGAGATGTTGTGTAAACAGATTTTGGAAGTGCTTTTCTTCATAGGGATTATGGTTGTATGAGGGAGTTTTCTCCCATTTTGGATGGCTAGAGAATGAAGTATAGTAGTAATTTTAGTAGAGTATTATATGCACATGAGTTGCTTGATGAAATGCCTAGGTGAAATCTGCCCTGTCATTTCCGTGACTTTCTAAGTGATTTTTGAGCATCTTAAGTATTGAACTGGGCTGAGACCAAAACATAGAAGTTATAGCCCTGTTTCTAAGCTTTAAAACAAGACCAAAACCGTTGCAATCCGAGGTGTATAACGCAAGTTATGGCCTTTTTAGTGTGACCTATGTAGAATAGCTGTTTTGATGCAATCTTGTATTTGGCATTTCATTAGTGCATTAGTGAGCATGAGCTATCCATACACATTGTTTATGCACTTAAGAAGTAGCTTGAGACATAGTAGAGAATTTGAGTATAAGCTACTTTAAGAGCTAAGAGAAAGAGAGAATAGAGTAAGTTGTGCGATGCGGAACCCGTGAGTAATGGGTAGAGTATTCCCGCATGTACGCCACATTGAGAGAGCGGCATGAGTATGAGAAAGAGAAGTGTAGCCCATGAGAGTACATGCAGATGAGGGCTATACCCGAGTACCCGAGAGAGAGATTATACACTCACATGGCCAAGGGTTCCGAATCCATGCATAACCGAGTCCGATCGACTAGAACGAGTAGAGGTCACGTAGAAGTGGGAGCGAGTCCCGGCCGTGCCCCGGTAAGATGGGGCCGTGACTTACTAAAGAGAGTTAATAGAAAAGAGTTCTAAGAAAGAGAAATAAAGAGAGAAGTACCAAAGAGAGAAATTGAATGAGGAGTTGTAAGGAAAGAATTAGAGAAAGAGAGCTACGGGGATAGATGAGTAGAGGATTTACTTACTGAGCATTATTTTAGTGCTCACCCCATTGTTTTTCCTATGTTTTGCAGGATCTAGGTGAGGACACGTTTGGATGGACGTCGACGCTCGAGGGGAAGCGGTTACACTGTCTACCATGTTTTTGATGACTTTTGTGCATGGTACAATTTTGTGTAAAAATGTATATGTTTGTAAAGAATATATATATATATATATATTTAATAAAAAGAAAAATTTGGGCCCAATTTCTTTATATTATGTTATATGTATTCATATGAGTATTTGAGTAGAAAGTGGCTATTACAAACAAGAAGTTTGAGTGGACTCCAGAGTGCAAGCAAGCTTTTCAAAGTATAGAAGAACACCTTGGAAAGCCACCTCTCTTTTCCAAGCCTCTTCCCAAGGAAATTCTACTCCTGTAACTGTCCATCTCTCAATATGCGATCAGCACATCTCTTATTCAAAAAGAGGGCAGAGTTTAATGGCCAGTGTATTACGCAAGGAAACGATTGCTGGACGCCAAGATGCGATATCCAGAAATGGAGTGATTAGCTTATGCCCTGCTGATCACCTCCAGGAAGCTACGACCCTATTTCCATGCCCACACAATATATGTTCTAACCAACTACCCGCTCATGCAAGTTCTTTAGAAACCGGAAGCTTCGGGTAAGTTACTCAAATGGGCAATGGAATTGAGTCAGTTTGATCTGTATTACAGAGCGAAAGCAACCATCAAAGGGAAAAATGTTGTCGATTTCATTTCAGAATTCTCGTATAAGCCAAATTGGGAATTCGAGCAGGAAGCCAGCGAAGTCATCTAGGAAATCGTTTAAAACTTATCGACTTAGAGCCTCTATGTCTATGGTTCCTCGAACAGGAAAAGAGTCGAGGTAGGTCTCCTCCTCCTCAGTCTCAAAGGGACTCGCATCCATGGAATTCTTCGACTTGGGTTACATGCTACGAGCAATGAGACCGAATATGAAGCGGTGCTCACTGGTCTATGATTAGCGAGAGAAATAGGATCAGACGCGATCAGCATTCATAACGACTCCCAGTTGGTTGTTAATCAGATCTTGGGAGAATATCAAGCCAAGGAAGAAAACATGATCAGCTATCTAAAAAAACCTAAGGCTGCACTCAAGCCTTTCAAGCACTTCACAATCAAGCAAATCCCGAGAGATAGTAACTCTATCGCAGACGCCTTGGCAAGAATAGCTTCATCGTTAGACTCAGATGTGCCAAAAAGTATTCCAGTTCGGCACATAGAGATTCCTAATATCAACTCATCCGAGCAGACTGTAGTTGCAACAAGATTAATCTCCTGGATGACTCCAATCATTCAGTATCTCCGAGATGGAACTCTGGCCAATGATAAGACTAAGGAAAAAATCCTATGCACTAGAGCTGCTCGTAATACGCTCATCGGGGATCAGTTATACAAGTGAGGGTTTAGCGCCTCTCTTCTCTTATGTGTAACTGACGAAGAAACATACTGTATTATGAGGGTGATACATGAAGGGATCTATGGTAATCACACAACCACACGATCCCTCGCCAATAAAATTGTCCGCCAAGGGTACTATTAGCCTTTACTTTAGGAAGACACTTTCAATTTTGTGAAAAGGTGTGACAAGTGCCAGCGATTCACGAACATCCAGCGAGCTCTTTCCCACCAGTTGATGACAATGACGAGCCCTTGGCCATTCTCCATGTGGGGAATTGACCTTATTAGGCCCATGCCAACCGGAAAGGGGGGCGTCAAGTATGTCGTGGTCGTGGTAGATTACTTCACCAAATGGGCTAAGGCTGGGCCTTTAGCCGCGATCACTACCAAAAAGCTCAAAGACTTCGTACACTCATCTCCGATAATGGGAAGCAGTTCGACAATGAGGAATTCAAGCAATTTTGCAATGAGCTGGGGATCCATAAAAAGTTTTCCTCAATCACAAGACCATAAGCCAATGGTTAGGTTGAAGCTGTCAACGAAACCATCAAGCACATAATGATAGTCAAGCTTGGCACTACTAAGGGCAATTGGGTCGATGACCTCTTAGAAGTTCTATGGGCGTATAGAACAATTCTGAGAACCTCTACTTCAGAAACGCCCTTTTCAGTAGCATATGACTGTAAGGCTATGATCCTAGTGGAAGTATGGACTAGTTCACTCTGGAGAGACTATTCAATGAAACAGACAATAAAGCACTTCTACGTACAAGTTTGGACCTAGTTGAAGAACACTACGACAAGGCTCAGTTAAGAATAGCATCCTACCAGCATCATGTGAAAAGGTTCTTCGACTCTAAGGTCAGGAGAAGAGACTTTTAGGTCGGCGACCTGTATCTGAAAGAAGTCATTCTCGGTACAAGGGAACCGAGAGCGGGGGTACTGGGATCTAACTGGGAAGGTCCATATCGCATCGCCAGGGTAATACAACCTAGAATGTATCACCTCAAGAGGCTTAACGGTTCTAAAGTACCGCGAGCTTGGAATGTTGAGCATCTTCGCCCTTATTACTAGTAATTCCAAACTCGCTCTTAATTTTCCATTTCTTTTACTTGTAAAGTTTTCCTTATAACCTTTATGAATAAGATCGTCCCACCTTATCTTGAACAAATATTTGTGTCTTGTATGATCTTGTTCGTTACGATATTTTACAAGTTTCCTAGTCAGATATGTAACATTAGTCTTATGAAGTGCTCGAACTATAGAAGTGCTATCATAAATGGCCGAAAATACTTCTTTTACATATATGTGATCCGAATAAGCACAGTGGACAGCAGAAAAAATAAATAAAAAGAAAGAGAAAGAGTCAAAAGAAAAAGTTGTGTAAAAGCAGAAAGAGCAATCACTGGTCCCCGTCTCCAAGCTCTGCCGAGGCGACCTTTGTATCCCCTGGATGCTCGCTGACCATCCGATCAGCTGCTGGGTCCTTAGGGACGTATGCCTCTGGTTGATCATCTTTTGGAGGAGGATCTTTGGTGTGCCGTCGTACGCACCCAGAATTAAAACCTAAAAATACACATAGTAGTGTGAGTAGGGATCGTTCCCACGGAGAGTGTCTAGCCGAGTTTTATGTTACGTGAACAAGGTCAAAGGGGTGGGGGGTGTTGAGTAAAATAGAAACAATTTCAGGAAAAAAAAAACAATTCAAATTAAATTATCAATCAGAATAACAAACCTTGGTCTAAGTCAACATCCACGGAATTTTACAATTGATTATCGATGCAAAAATAAATCAATTCATACTTTAAATATTCACCGTTGGAACTATTTCCCTGTCTCTCCTTAGTTGTACTTAATAGGAAACAAGTGATCTAATTAATCTTCCTACTAAACAACCCAAGACAAGTGCTAAAGGTTTAATCTAGTGGCAGCCTTAAGAACTAGAGAGATCAATGAAGATGAACAACACAAACACAAGCGGTTGTATTTAATTCAGTCAAATGTTCTCCTTAAGATTTAACAATTCCTGACGCAACAAATTCTTAATTCTTATTTACTCACAAATTAGAGGGATCAAACAATTACAGATTTGATATCTAATTAAGCAATAGATTGCAACAAATAATAAACTAGTAGGCCTCCTAGTAATTAAATGAAACAATCATGAAAATAGGCACAAAAGAACATCTAATACTCAAATCATATATTGAACACTAAAAACATATTAGATCTCACAGTTTTATTGATTCTGAGGCCTCCGTTTCCGTCGACCAAGTTATAAAAATTTTAGCCGCTCATGGCCATAATCAAAACTCAAAAATAAAATTCCAGAAGAGAAGAAGGAGAGGCATGTGTAATCTCCCTAATCTGATCTCTCTCTCCCTTTTAAAAATATCCAATTCAAGTCTTTGAATTCTACTCAATCTCCTAAAAATATTCTAATATCCTAAAAAACATTTATCCTAATTTGATTAATTGAAAATAATATAAATTCCTAATATAAAATAAGAAAGTGGTGTTTCCAGTTGTAACTTGCATGCAAAAGGTCTTTAAAACTTCCAATAATAAACTGCCTAATTGACTTGCATGACAAGGCGGAATGTTCTAGAACGTCAGTAGTGTAGGTGCGTCAATTTCAAGCCCGAGTACTACCTTGATTAAGCTAGTATCTCTCCAAACTCAAAACCTGAAAGTTCTAGATGTATTTCTTAGAGTTCCACAGAATTTTGAATCATCTCAATCGGAGCTCGGATGAGAGAGTTATGCCTAGATTACGAAGCGATGTCGAAACTGTCCGAATTCACCTAATTAGTTTCGTTTTGCATTTAACACCTCCATTTGCATCCTAAATCAAAATAGAATAATAATGAGTACATTTAGGCAACAAATAAGTATAAAAGACTAGACATTAAGGGGGGTAAATATGTTATTTTGCATTCTCATCAAATTCCCCCACACTTAACTTTTGCTCGTCCTCGGGCAAACTAATTCAAACAAACACTACAATCAAGTCATATCAAGAACACCATCATTGTAAACCCCGCGTTATTATTCCAATGCCTTAAGGTATGAAATTTACCTTTTCAAGTAATTTTCTTTTTTGGAATGGAAGGGTAAAATGGTCAATTTACATGTATTTCGAGATGTGGCCGTTATAAAGTGTAAAGGATGATGTCATTGAAGAGAAATGAGGGTAGAATGGTTATAAAGTTGATTGATAAGGTTAAATGGCATAAACGGTAACCAAGGGTATAATGGTCTTTTCATACAAAACCATATGATTAAGTGTCCATAAAAGTGCACCAAGGGTAAATTAGTCATTCACCTAATGGGATTGCTTAATGGTTAAGTGTTTTAAAAAAGTCAAATGGCATTAAATGAGTACTTATCTTTATGTTGAGGTAGAAATGACCAAAACACCCTTATATGAAAAATTTATGCCAAATGACCTTTATATCTAACTTTTATTGACCAATCATATTTGAGTATCAATGGAATGAATATTTACAAGGTTTAAAGAGAGAGTAGTCGGCCTTGGAGACCCCAAATATATCATCTTCTTCTTCATCTCTCAAATCCACCATAAAAGCCACTAATCCAAGCTTTTATTCTCAAATTTTCTTAGGATTTCAAGTTGATTTTCAAAGGAGATCACCATCCACCCCTAAAGAACTTCAATTTCAGGGTTAAAGAAAGGTCAAACTTTGGAGCCAAGGAGGAGTACCTTTGTGCTTTGAATACTAAGGTAAGGAAAAAAATCTCCCTTATGACTATAATTGATAAAACCTAGGGTTTATGAAACTTACATTTATTTATGTTAATATGAGTGTGATGCTATGTTTTGGTTATGGATTGTTTAAATGGGTGTGTTGATTGGTGTATGTGTGCATGTGGAGGATGATTATGCCAATTAAGAGATTTGTAGTTGGACGATGTTTTGACACTTTTTGGTTCTGTAAAAAGGGAGGTTTTTATGGCCTTTTATACTAAGAATGATATGGCAAATGATATGAATGTGCAAATGAAGGTGACATGGTTAAAATGAATAGAATTCGGATTTGGCTTTTTGAGACTTATACTGTACATGCTTCACTGAATCAGTCATAACTGAAGTTATAGAAGTCCGATTGAGTTGATTCTTGAAGTGTTAAAAAGTTGAGAAACAGACCTAAAACTTTTATGTTTTAGCCAAAAAATAAATTCGAATTAGAAGATAATGGAAAATTGCTTGAAAGTAACGAACTGTATGGCATCCACCTTCTTAATGAAAATTCCCATTTGTTTCTAATTCTGGTAAACCCCTGAATAATCTTACTACTGAAATTCTTTGTATTGTATGAGAAATTGAATGAATTAAGTTAAGAAGTTTAGTAGGAGAATATAGTATGATTGAGCATGGAATATGTTAGTCCATATGTTTGCATTCATAATGGTAATGCACATAGCTTATTTAGTTGTCTTATGAAAAATTTATGAAATGTTAAAGAATGAATTCCATGAGTCTCTTGAGGTATAAACCAAGATCAGAGGAATGGAATTCTTATGGAAACCATGAGTCCTTTGAGGTGACGACCAAGAACAAGGTAATGGTTCAAATGAATCCGATCGGATAACAAAGACTAATGAAACCATCTAGTATAAAGACAAAAGAAATAAGCATGCCATGTACATGAATATTTCATAAGTCATATATGTTCTATGTTATATTATGTATGATTATATTATGACTTATGTTTATGAGAAAAGTCCAAAGTGTATGATATGTTTTATGAACTTGTTATGTTAAAGAATGAAGGTCATATTTTGTAGGTAGGTAAGGTCCTAAGTAATATACTTGTAAAATGATGTTTAATGAACCTTAATAGTTTATAAATGGCCATATTCCTTACTGAGCGATTAGCGCTCACCCCATGAAATGTTTTAAAATGTTTTGCAGGTAAGGATTAAGGCATGAAGCTGGGAGAGGATTCCGAGGGACGCTATGAGCATGAAGGGATGTTTTAATTATGACTTTTGAATGGTTTTGCTAGTATTTAGTGTAGTAATTATGTTCATACCTCATAATGTAGTAATTATGTCCATGTTCTATAATGGAGTAAATATGTTATATTAATAAAGGAAATCAAATTGCTAGTAAATTTTATAAAAGTGTATATGTTCTAGTAAGTATTACTATGGATTTCATAATTTACTCCAAGAAAGGAAATTATATTTTTTGATTATACAATGAACTTAATATAGAAAAAAAATTAAACACATATATCTATATATATGTTTTAAACTACAAGTTTATTCTTTAAATAGGATTTTAAAATAAACTTCTTTCCTAGGCGTGCGTTTTCTAGGTTCTCAATGGCCAAGGGATACTTAGGAAATACCCGGCTAGGGAGGGGTTTTACATTTGGTATCAGAGCGCGATTTTGGGTGTTCGAAATGATGTTTTGATTGAATTGTTGTAGTTATTTTCTATTTAATTGATGATGAAAATAGTGTTTGTAAGTAATGGAAGGACCATTCCTCATGCGTCCCCAAGATACTCTTTCCAGCCGATTGCTGTAAGTATTTTCTTTAATTGTTTAGTGAATAGAATTAGCTAATATTGATTGAAATTTGTGTGAGTAAAGGGTATGGCTACGAGGCGTCCACGAAAGGTTAATAGGAGTGGTGAGGAGAATATTAATGATGCAGGCACTAGTGAGCCAGTAGCACCGACTACCAGTGTGCCCCCTAATAGTGGACCAGCTACGTCTGCCCAAAATGCTTCTGTTTTGGATGAGGCTGCAATCAACAGGATGATTCAGACAGCCATTATTGAGGCCTTTAGGAGGGTGATCCCGGAGGGTATAAGTAACCAAGTGAACACAAATCCCTCAGCTCTAGTAGTTCAGCCACAGCTCCAAATACCAGTTCCACCTCCAGGAACTGGACCAGTTATGCCGATGGGTGCTACACCTTCTGGACAAGTAGAACCAATCTATAATCTTTCTCAAAAGCACCAACCTCCAGAGTTCAGTGGTTCAAACGATCCGGCGGTAACAGAGGAATGGCTAGAGACTGTTGAATGGGCAATGGCCTTGTTTCCCATGAATGATCAGGAAAAAGTCCGCTATGCTTCCTATTTGTTGAGAGGAGATGCTCGGGTATGGTGGAAGCTAATGGAGCATACCTATGTGACGAGTAATCTTTCTTGGAATGAATTTAAAAGGCTATTTGAAGCAGAATATCGGTCGGCAGACATGTTATCCGTGAAGACTCAAGAGTTCACGGAGTTGAAGCAGGGTAATATGACTGTTAGAGAGTATGCTACAATGTTCAACTCCTTAGCCCGTTTTGCTCCTACTATGGTGAGTACTCAACAGTGCCGGTTAGAGAGATTTATTAATGGCCTACACCCAAAAATTGCCCAGATTGTTATAGCGGGTGGTCAACCTCCTCAGACTTATAGTGAGGCCTTGGAACGGGCATTGAGGGCGGAGATTTATGTGAATAAGGAGAGGCGGATGGAGAACCCCAAGTTGGTGATTGGTAGTTCTAGTTCAGGCCAGACAGCAGTTCAGAAAGTTGAAGTGGGGAATTCCACTCAGGCTTCAGAGGACAAAGGTAAAAGAAAGTTTCAGCAAGGATTTCAAAAGAAGGGTAGCAAGAATAAGAGGACTCCACAGCAACAACAAAGAAGGACTAATCTTCCCCATTGTCAAAAATGTGGGAGGCAGCATAAAGGGAATTGTCTATTAGGAACCAATGTGTGTTTCAAATGTAAACAACCGGGACACATGGCAAAGGACTGTAAAGTTACTCAAGCTACTTCCCTTCAGACTGTTGGAGGTTCGACTGCCAGAGTTTACTCAGTGGCTCAGAAAGAAGCTGAAGCCAATCCATCTGCAGTTACTGGTCGTTACAATTCCACTCTACCTCTTTATATGTACTGATTGATTCTGGGGCTACCCATTATTTTATCTCATATGGTATTATAAAAAGATTAGGTTTAGAGCCTTGTAAAGTGGAACATGCTGTTAAAATCGAGATGCCTAATGGGGAGAATTATTTTGCTGATAAGTTGTTAATGGGGGAAACTATAGTGATTGATGGGCATGAGTTGAATGTTGATTTGATTGTTTTTGATATGCCTGATTTTGATATGATTTTGGGAATGGACTTCCTGAGCAAATATGGAGTATTGATAGATTGTCGGAAGAAAAAGGCCAGGTTTAACTTAGATGCTGGAGACAGTTTCACCTTTGGGGAAGGTCATCTACACAGCCCGATGATAAGTGCAGTGAAGGCAATGAAGATGATAAGGAAGGGTTGTGCAGGGTACATAGCTAATGTGGTGAATAAAGAAAAGTTTCCAGACTTTAGTGTTCGGGATGTACCCATAGTACGAGAATTCGAAGATGTTTTTCCAGAAGATTTGCCAGGACTTCCTCCAGAAAGGGAAGTGGAATTCTGTATAGAATTAGCTCCTGGTACGGCACCAATATCTAAAGCCTCGTATAGAATGGCTCCAGCAGAGTTACAAGAGTTAAAGAAGCAGCTTCAGGAGTTGTTAGATAAAGGTTTCATTCGACCTAGTCATTCTCCATGGGGAGCTCCTATTTTATTTGTGAAGAAAAAAGATGGTTCGATGAGAATGTGTATTGATTACAGGGAGCTCAATAAGGTGACGGTGAAAAACAAGTATCCATTACCAAGAATTGATGACTTGTTTGATCAGTTAAAAGGAGCTTCGGTGTTTTCCAAGATTGATCTTCGGTCAGGCTACCATCAAGTGAGGGTCGCTGACAAGGATATTCCCAAGACTGCATTTCGAACCAGATATGGGCATTATGAATTTATAGTGATGCCATTTGGATTGACTAATGCACCAGCGGTATTCATGGATTTGATGAATAGGATTTTCCATGATTGTTTGGATAAATTTCTAGTAATTTTCATAGATGATATCCTGGTCTATTCCAAAACAAAGGAAGATCATGAAGAGCATTTGAGATTTGTGCTACAAAGACTAAGGGAGAAAAAGTTATATGCTAAGTTCTCCAAATGTGAGTTTTGATTGGATCAAGTAACATTCTTGGGACATGTTGTTTCACAAAAGGGTATTTCAGTGGACCCTAGTAAGATTGAAGCAGTGATTGAATGGCCAAGACCAAAGACTGTAAAAGAAGTTAGAAGTTTTCTTGGTTTAGCAGGATATTACAGGAAATTTGTGGAAGGCTTTGCTAAGTTAGCTTCTCCACTCACAGCTCTGACCAAAAAGGAAGCCCCATTCAGATGGACTGAAACCTGTGAGAAGAGTTTCCAAGAATTGAAAAGAAGATTAACTACTGCTCCTATTTTAACACTTCCAGAGGATGGAGTAGCTTATGATATTTACACTGATGCCTCTTATAATGGTTTGGGGGCAGTATTGATGCAAAAAGGTAAGGTGATTGCTTATGCCTCTCGTCAATTGAAAGACTATGAAAAGAGGTATCCCACTCATGATCTTGAATTAGCAGATGTCGTTTTTGCTTTGAAGATTTGGAGACATTATCTCTTTGGGGTGAAATGTAATATTTACACAGATCACAAAAGTCTAAAATACTTTTTCACCCAGAAAGAATTGAATATGAGGCAGAGAAGATGGCTTAAGCTGGTGAAGGACTATGAATGTGATATTATGTATCAGCCAGGGAAAGCTAATGTAGTTGCAGATGCCCTCAGCAGGAAAGTCTCTTTAGCTCAATTAACTTTTCAGAAACACCTGCAACAAGAAATAATGAAAGAAGGGATAGAGTTGGAGTTTGGGAAATTATCCAAAATTGAAGTTTGGTCTAAGTTGTTGGAGGAGATTAGAGAAAAACAAGCGAATGACGGGTTTAGTAAAGGAATTGAGCAGCAATTGAAAGATGGTAGAGAATCAGAATTCAAATGGGTGAATGGAATCTTAAAATTTAGAGATAGAGTGTATGTTCCTCAGGATATTGAATTAAGAAAGAAGATTTTAGAGGAAGCACATAGTACTCTTTACGCTGCTCATCCAGGGAGTGTAAAGATGTATCAGGATTTGAGGAAGAGCTATTGGTGGCCAAGGTTAAAGAAAGATGTAACTGAATATGTTGCCAGATGCTTGGTGTGCCAACAGGTTAAAGCAGAGCATCAACGCCCTTCAGGATTGTTGCAACCCCTTAGTATTCCTTCGTGGAAATGGGAAGATATTTCTATGGATTTCATTTTAGGTCTTCCTAAAGTGCAAAGGGGTTATAATGCCATTTGGGTGATTATAGATAGATTGACTAAATCTGCTCATTTTATTCCAGTTACAGACAAGATCTCCTCTGATCAGCTAGGCCGATTATATGTTAAAGAAATAGTAAGATTACATGGAGTACCTAATAGTATTGTCTCAGACAGGGATGTGAAATTTATGTCAGTATTCTAGAGTAGCATGCAGAAGGCATTGGGTACTAGGCTTAATTTCAGCACAGCCTATCATCCTTAGACAGATGGACAGACAGAAAGAACGAATCAAATATTGGAGGATATGTTACGGGCATGTTGTATTGACCATAAGTTGAATTGGTGTGACATTCTCCTTCTAGTTGAATTCGCTTATAACAATAGTTATCAAGCAACCATTAAAATGGCACCATATGAAGCCTTGTATGGAAGGAAATGTAGATCTCCATTACATTGGGACGAAATAGGAGAAAAGAATGCATTGACTCAAGCTCTTGGTCCAGAAATGACACTAAAAATGATAGAAGATGTAAAGTTAATTCGAGAGAGAATGAAGCAGGCCCAAGACAGATAAGAGCTATGCAGACCCAAAAAGAAAGGATATAGAATTCCAAATAGGAGACAAGGTGTTTGTGAAAATCTCTCCTTATAAAAGGGTGATGAGGTTTGGAAGAAAAGGGAAGCTCGCCCCTAGATATATCGGTCCATATGAGGTATTAGAGAAAGTGGGCAAAGTAGCTTACAGACTTGCCTTACCAGCTAGTATGGATCGGATCCATAATGTTTTCCATGTTTCCCTTTTGCGAAAGTATGTTAGTGATCCTTCGCATATATTACAAGCAAATGAAGTGGAGTTAAAAGATGAACTAATTTATGAAGAACGTCCAGTTCAGATTCTGGATAGACGAATAAAAGAGCTTCGAAATAAGAAAGTACCGCTTGTTAAAATATTGTGGAGGAATCATAATGTAGAAGAAGCGACATGGGAGGTTGAGCAAGATATGTAAGAAAGATAGCCAGACCTCTTCAACTGAATTTCGAGGACGAAATTCTTCTAAGGGGGGGATGATTGTAAACCCCGCGTTATTATTCCAATGCCTTAAGGTATGAAATTTACCTTTTCAAGTAATTTTCTTTTTTGGAATGGAAGGGTAAAATGGTCAATTTACATGTATTTCGAGATGTGGCCGTTATAAAGTGTAAAGGATGATGTCATTGAAGAGAAATGAGGGTAGAATGGTTATAAAGTTGATTGATAAGGTTAAATGGCATAAACGGTAACCAAGGGTATAATGGTCTTTTCATACAAAACCATATGATTAAGTGTCCATAAAAGTGCACCAAGGGTAAATTAGTCATTCACCTAATGGGATTGCTTAATGGTTAAGTGTTTTAAAAAAGTCAAATGGCATTAAATGAGTACTTATCTTTATGTTGAGGTAGAAATGACCAAAACACCCTTATATGAAAAATTTATGCCAAATGACCTTTATATCTAACTTTTATTGACCAATCATATTTGAGTATCAATGGAATGAATATTTACAAGGTTTAAAGAGAGAGTAGTCGGCCTTGGAGACCCCAAATATATCATCTTCTTCTTCATCTCTCAAATCCACCATAAAAGCCACTAATCCAAGCTTTTATTCTCAAATTTTCTTAGGATTTCAAGTTGATTTTCAAAGGAGATCACCATCCACCCCCTAAAGAACTTCAATTTCAGGGTTAAAGAAAGGTCAAACTTTGGAGCCAAGGAGGAGTACCTTTGTGCTTTGAATACTAAGGTAAGGAAAAAAATCTCCCTTATGACTATAATTGATAAAACCTAGGGTTTATGAAACTTACATTTATTTATGTTAATATGAGTGTGATGCTATGTTTTGGTTATGGATTGTTTAAATGGGTGTGTTGATTGGTGTATGTGTGCATGTGGAGGATGATTATGCCAATTAAGAGATTTGTAGTTGGACGATGTTTTGACACTTTTTGGTTCTGTAAAAAGGGAGGTTTTTATGGCCTTTTATACTAAGAATGATATGGCAAATGATATGAATGTGCAAATGAAGGTGACATGGTTAAAATGAATAGAATTCGGATTTGGCTTTTTGAGACTTATACTATACATGCTTCACTGAATCAGTCATAACTGAAGTTATAGAAGTCCGATTGAGTTGATTCTTGAAGTGTTAAAAAGTTGAGAAACAGACCTAAAACTTTTATGTTTTAGCCAAAAATAAATTCGAATTAGAAGATAATGGAAAATTGCTTGAAAGTAACGAACTGTATGGCATCCACCTTCTTAATGAAAATTCCCATTTGTTTCTAATTCTGGTAAACCCCTGAATAATCTTACTACTGAAATTCTTTGTATTGTATGAGAAATTGAATGAATTAAGTTAAGAAGTTTAGTAGGAGAATATAGTATGATTGAGCATGGAATATGTTAGTCCATATGTTTGCATTCATAATGGTAATGCACATAGCTTATTTAGTTGTCTTATGAAAAAATTTATGAAATGTTAAAGAATGAATTCCATGAGTCTCTTGAGGTATAAACCAAGATCAGAGGAATGGAATTCTTATGGAAACCATGAGTCCTTTGAGGTGACGACCAAGAACAAGGTAATGATTCAAATGAATCCGATCGGATAACAAAGACTAATGAAACCATCTAGTATAAAGACAAAAGAAATAAGCATGCCATGTACATGAATATTTCATAAGTCATATATGTTCTATGTTATATTATGTATGATTATATTATGACTTATGTTTATGAGAAAAGTCCAAAGTGTATGATATGTTTTATGAACTTGTTATGTTAAAGAATGAAGGTCATATTTTGTAGGTAGGTAAGGTCCTAAGTAATATACTTGTAAAATGATGTTTAATGAACCTTAATAGTTTATAAATGGCCATATTCCTTACTGAGCGATTAGCGCTTACCCCACTAAATGTTTTAAAATGTTTTGCAGGTAAGGATTAAGGCATGAAGCTGGGAGAGGATTCGAGGGACGCTATGAGCATGAAGGGATGTTTTAATTATGACTTTTGAATGGTTTTGCTAGTATTTAGTATAGTAATTATGTTCATACCTCATAATGTAGTAATTATGTCCATGTTCTATAATGGAGTAAATATGTTATATTAATAAAGGAAATCAAATTGCTAGTAAATTTTATAAAAGTGTCTATGTTCTAGTAAGTATTACTATGGATTTCATAATTTACTCCAAGAAAGGAAATTATATTTTTTGATTTTACAATGAACTTATTATAGAAAAAAAAAAAAATTAAACACATATATCTATATATATGTTTTAAACTACAAGTTTATTCTTTAAATAGGATTTTAAAATAAACTTCTTTCCTAGGCGTGCGTTTTCTAGGTTCTCAATGGCCAAGGGATACTTAGGAAATACCCGGCTAGGGAGGGGTTTTACAATCATGATGCATAAGCCACAATATTTAATCCATGCATATTCATACCTAACTCATGAAGCAACAAAATAAAATAAAGTTGAGTTAATGACATTCATCTCTCTTCATCATTTTCCACAATTACTCTCAATTAGTCAATGCAAACAAGGAAACTAATCACAACCAATTCATGTACAACTCACCTCTCAACTGTTTCTCTTTACTACTACAAACTGGGTAGCAAACTAGGGATATTTTTTTTTTCTGTTTTGAAAAAGAATGAGTGCATTTTATGCTCCATCTCATTTCATGGTTGTGTTTATGAGTGAGTGCGTTTTATGCTCCATCTCGACCCATCACATACCCTTTTGTTTTTCTTTTTTTTCCTATTTGCTTAAACCCAAATTTAGGACTAGCTTAAGAGAAACAATTTTTCTTGTTTTTTTCTTTTTTTTTCTTCTTTTAAGGGTTGTTATACACTCCTCAATCGTGCTTCGTCACCAAGTTCACACAACTTATCAAGACATATTGTTTCAAATTACAAAGATTCAAATTTGATTAACTCTATTTTATGAAATATTGCTAACATCCTAAGTCAAGGAATATGCTCAATAACAAAGTCAAGTTACTATTTCATGCATCACTAGACGTTCAAAGACATGATTTAAAGCATAAACCTTCCTAAAAACAAAAAACTATTTTTTTTTTTAAATAGATAAAAACACAACCTAAATCCCCTCCCCCACACTTAAAACTGCATTGTCCCCAATGTAAGATGAAATGCAAAGAAAAGGAAAAAATAACCAAAATTTAAAATGCGAGAATAAGAAAACAAACTCCCCTTGGGTTGCCTCCCAAGTAGCGCCTTTGTTTATTGTTGTTGGCTCGACTCAAGGCTTTTCTTCTTGCGATGCATTGAGTTTACTGGAGATGATCACTGGTAACATTCCTCCGTCTCCAAGGAACACGTACTTGAGGTAACTAGGGAGAGGCTTCAAATATGGAATGGGGGACTGTAAAACAGAGGGTAAAGGCCTCTCGTTAGAAATTGGTAATGTAATATAAGGAATGTTACCTGACTTCTGTAACTTTGGAGAATCATTCAATGCTGCAGCAGTTTCTTGCAAATCAGTACTCAAGGCTAACTCCCCATTCTCTTGCTTAAGATGCTTACTAATGGCAACTTCCAATCCATCTTTTCTATCAAGTTCAAAAACTTCCTGTGCTAAAGAATCAATCACATCAATAGAATAAACAGGATTATCATCATCATCATCAGGATAATTAATGGCATCATAAATATTAAACTTGACAATTTCACCATCAAATTCCATGGTAAGTATGCCACTATGAACATCTATCTTAGTCTTGGATAACTTTAAAAAAGGTCTTCCTAACAAAATAGAAGCAGATCGATCTCCATTTTCCATATCAAGCACATAGAAATCAGTAGGGAAAACTAGGTCATTAACTTGTATTAGAATATCCTCAACTACACCCTTAGGATAGGCATTAGATTTATCAGCTAATTGAATCACAACACCAGTTTTATTCAAAGGTCCAAGTTTCAAAGAAGCATATATAGAATATGGCATGACATTAATAGAAGCTCCTAAATCTATCATGGCTTTCTCAAACATAGTGTTACCTATCGTACAAGGGATAGTAAACATACCTGGATCTTTGCATTTCACTGGGAGTTTTCTCTGAATAATTGCAGAAACATTCTCTCCTACTCTCACCTTTTCACACCCTTTAAGTTTATGTTTCCTCTTAATTGTGCATAGTTCTTTCAAGAATTTAGCATAACGAGGTATTTGTTTAATAGCATCTAAAAGTGGAATATTTACCTCGCATCTAAGAAAAGTCTCATATAAATCTCTGTTTTGCTCATCTTTTCTAGATTCTGCTAAAGCTTGAGGAAAATGAGGTATTGGTTTATAATCGGACAAAGGCGGAAACTTACGCTTAGGAACATCATCGTCATTAGGAACGTTCTTGTCTACAATGACATTTTTCTCATTTTCTTCCTTCGACGATACAGGGGTTGCCTTTATTGGAATCTCAACCTCTTTACCACTCCTTAAGACGATCGCACTTACATTTTCTCTTGGATTCACCACCGTTTGAGAGGGTAATTTCCCCGAACTTTGTGCCTCCAACTTATTGCAGTTGCCATCTGGCCCATCTGATTCTCCAGACTTTGAACACTGGCCCACGTCTCGTATTGAAATTGAAAAGTATTAGTGGCAACAGACTTAACAATATCTTCTAAAGACATACCAGAATTAAAAGTTTGGCCCGGTTGTTGTCTAGGGTATGGCTGCTTATATTGCTGGTAACTTGGATGGTTTTGAGTCACGGGCTGATTCACTTGTGGATTCCCATAGCTAAGGTTGGGTGATCCTTCCATCCCAAGTTATATGTGCTCGAATAGGGATCATACTTCCTTTGCGGTTGTCCAGGAAAACCACCTACTGCATTCACTTGCTCAATGGGCTCCTCTTGAAGAGTTGGTCACATATCAGTTAGATGCCCTACTACCGAACAAATCCCACAAGCCTTCACCGTTTGCATATTACCTACAGCCATTTGACAAACAAGAGAAGTTAGACTCGAGATTTATTGTTCAAGGGAGGAAATATTTACCTCATTATCATGCCTAGATGGAAGGTCAAGCCTAGTGCCAAATTGTTGAGAATTGGCCGCCATATTTGTAATCAAGTTTCTCGCAGCCTTGGGAGTTTTATCTACTAAAGCTCCTCCACTAGCAACATCAATCATGCTCCTATCAGTGTATAGAAGGCCCTCATAGAAGTACTGGATAAGTAGTTGCTCACTAATTTGATGACGGGGGTAGCTTACACATAATTTCTTAAAATGTTCCCAGTATTCATGTAGGGACTCTCCGTTTTGATGCCTTATACCACAAATTTCTTTTCGAATGTTGCCCACCCTCGAAGCTGGAAAATATTTCTCCAAAAACAACCTCTTCATCTCGTTCTATGTGGTAATACTCTCGGAGGGTAGATAATAGAGTCAATCCTTAGCTGACTCCTTCAAAGAAAACGGGAAGGCTCTTAATTTAATTTGCTCTTCAGTCACCCCCGTAGGTTTCATACTCGTGCAAACCACATGAAGCTCCTTTAAATGCTTGTGAGGGTCTTCACCTGTAAGGCCACGAAAAGTGGGCAAGAGATGTATTAGTCCAGATTTTAATTCAAAAGTAGTAGTAGCATCTAAAACAGGGAACGTTATGCATAAAAGTGCTTGATTCAAATCAGGGGCAGCAAGCTCTTTCAAAGTTCGATTTCCAGCTATGACGTCTTCCTCTTCTAAATCAGAGTTGCTAGCAAATTGGGAATCAAGAGCCAAATTGCTTTCCTCAGACTTTCTCCGAGCTTCCTTCCTTCACCTGCGCAAAGTGCTCTCTATTTCTGGGTCAAATGTTAAATCACCAAGATGAGAGGACCCGGTCATACAACAAAAAACCTCATAAAAGAATTAGAATAAATGACAAATAATGAAAACTGACTAGAAAAAAACAATAATGGCCAGAAACACAAAATTGGCCAAAAACCCTATCAAACATTGTCTTTTGGTGTCAAGAGGGTGGGCTAGACTACTTCTAGTCTTGCTCAGAATTTCATTTTCTTCGAAATGGGTACTCGCAGTGCTCCTAATTCAACCAAAATTTTCCTTAGGAATAGTACTACTATTCAGATTTTTTTTTCCTAAAAAAAAAAAAAAAAAAAACAACAAGAATGAAATAAGAATCACAAAATCAAAAAAAAAAAAATCAACTAGAATCAGCCCCTAGCAATGGCACCAAAATCTGGTGTGCTATCGTAGGCACCCAGAATTAAAACCTAAAAATACACGTAGTAGTGTGCTATCGATGAAGATGAACAGCACAAACACAAACGGTTGTATTTAATTTAGTCGAATGTTCTCCTTAAGATTTAACAATTCCTGAGGCAACAAATTCTTAACTCTTATTTACTCACAAATTAGAGGGATCAAACAATTACGGATTTGATATCTAATTAAGCAATATATTGCAACAAATAATAAACTAGTAGACGTCCTAGCAATTAAATGAAACAATCATGAAAATAGGCACAGAAGAACATCCAATACTCAAAGCATATATTGAACACTAAAAATAGACTAGATCTCACAGTTTTATTGATTTCGAGGCCTCTGTTTCCTTCGACCAAGTTATAAAAATTTTAGCCGCTCATGGCCATAATCAAAAACTCAAAAAGAAAATTCCAGAAGAGAAGAAGGAGAGGCGTGTGCAATCTCCCTAATCTGATCTCTCTGTCCCTTTTAAAAATATCCAATTCAAGTCTTTGAATTCTACTCAATCTCCTAAAAATATTCTAATATCCTAAAAAAACATTTATCCTAATCTGATTAATTGAAAATAAAATAAAGTCCTAATATAAAATAAGAAAGTGGTGTTTCTAGCCGTAACTTGCATGCAACAGGTCTTCAAAACTTCCAATAATAAACTGCCTAATTGACTAGCATGACAAGGTAGAATGTTTCAGAATGTCAGTAGTGCAGGTGCATCAATTTCAAGCCCGATTACAACCTTGATGAAGTGAGTATCTCTCCAAACTCAAAAAATTAAAGTTGTATATATATTTCTTAAGGTTCCACAGCATTTTGAATCATCTCAATCAGAGCTTGGATGAGAGAGTTATGCCTAGATTACGAAGTGATGTCGAAACTATCCGAATTCACCTAATTAGTTTTGTTTTGCATTTAACGCCTCCATTTGCATCCTAAATCAAAATAGAATAATAATGAGTACATTTAGGCAACAAATAAGTATAAAAGACTAGACATTAAGGGGGATAAATATGTCATTTTGCATTCTCATCAATCTTGTCCCTCTTTCTCCTCGGCATCATCAACCTGGGCCATGGAAGTAAGGATGTCCTGATATTCAATCAGGAGGTCGAAGAGGTCCATCCCCAGATTTCTTGGTCACAAGCTGTAGATGGCCCATATTGCCTAGTCAGTGGCCTTCCTCTCGAGTTCAAGGTTTTGGCGCATCATCTGATCAGTTAATGAAGTGACCCGCCCTTGGGACAGCTCAAGGTCCATTTCCATAGCTCTCTTTTACTTCTCAGAATTTTCCCATAGTCGAGCTTTGTCATCCTCCGCCTTCATGGCATGCTCAGAGTTTACCTTCAGCTCCTTCTCTATCTCGTCACACTTTTTGGTGAGTTTGGCCACTGTCCTTTGGAGCTCTTTGTTCTCCTCGTCTCTCTTGTTGAACTCAGCCTTCTGAAAGTCCACCATACGAAGGGTAGAATTTCTCTCTACTAGATACTAGTTTTTCTTGAATATGGATTGCCTTTGCCTCTTTGTCCAGAGTTGTAAAGTCCTATTTCAGCTTGGTATTCTCTTTCCTCAGCTCGTGGAACCCTCCAGCGGAGTCTAGATATATCATCTGTTGGATCATATGCAAGGCGAGTAGGCACTGCATAAGAAAAGAAATAAGAGTTAACTTCCATTTTCCGGAGAATGATAAAAGTTAGAAAATCCTTTGTAAGAGCAAGCTGTTTTACTCAGCTTTGCAGCTGGAGCGCAGTGGCCACCAGGTCCACAGGTCGGGAAGCCACGAACTCCTCAAAGGCCGTAGCCAGTTGACACTCCAGTAGGGTATACACCATCGGCTATAGATTCTCCAGAGTTGTCCCATGGAATCTAACACAGGCGTGTTTGACCCTAGAGGAACTAGTACCTCATCGACCCGCTGTTTGCCTACTTTCCTTTGGGCAATCGTGACCTCCCCCACTCCTTTGTGCAAGCTTTTGGAGGCCCTCGGGGGCACCCCCAAGCAAGAAGCCTGGTAAGGCTGTGATCTCCCCGGCTACACACCTAAGCCCTCCGGCTTGGACTCTGATTCATCAGCCTGCAACTTTTTTCTTTTCTTAATATTCTGACCCATGGTTTTCTGCTTAGTGGCGCGAGTATCCGCAGGCCGAGAAGCTTCCCCATGTCACTTTATGTGTGTTCGTGTGCCAATCAGTATCCCCTCTATTGAGATATCGCCAAGGATTGCCTCGATTGGCTCAGTCAGGGTGACCCAAGGAAATACGAACCCCTTAGTCCTCTTCATTGGCCTTGGAACCCTGGGTGGCATGGTCGCTACGTGCCATGATAGCATGTTAGCGAAAAGGTCACCATAGACAAAAGAAAAATGTTCTAAGTATGAGGATACTTACGGACTAAGGGTACTAGAGATGCTTCAGGATTGAAAAAACCATACTTTCTTAGTTTGGCCGTGGTCTCGCATTGTGACTCTACTTCGGCAGATTATCGAATGCCATATTTTGGTTGAAATCTGTCAGAGTTGTCAATTTGGTCGTCTTATTTCTTGCAAAGAGATAAAAAAGTTCGTTAAAAACAAAAGCTGAAGAAAAAGGGACAGTTCGCAAATTGAAGGAAAGGAAAACCTACTCGGTTCCCTAAACTAGTAGACACCATCATACTAAAAAAAGAAAAATTTGGTCTCATAAGCCCCAACTTTACTAGGGTAACCAAATATTCCTCCCTCAATCGTAGATCGTTTCGAGAGGTAAAAAGAGTTTTTATCATTGCTCTTCTTCAGATAGTAAGTGCATGCGAGCTTTAGCGCTGTCAGCTTGCCAAGGCCATTTTCGCCACATGCGATATACATAGCAATAACTATCATATACGCATTAGGCGTCAATTGCAATGGCATGACCTCGAATTGTGGTAGCACGCAAAATTTGGTAGCATGACGAATGCACCAAATTAATTAACCTTGCTAACCTAACTACTAAATTGTATATAGGGTGAGCAAGGGTCGATCCCACAGGGAATGATTCGATTAAATCCTATATTCTATGCCAATAGCCACAATGAAAACAACACAATAAAACCCTAAACAGTGAACATGACAACACAACAAAGTAATGAAAGGGGTTTGTAATCAAGGCAAACTAAAGTAAAACAAAGAAGTCTTTAATGGAAGAAAAAATCAGGTTAAAAACAATCAGTTCTCGGTTCAAGATCCACCTAAACATGCATTGGACACGAACTAACCGTAACACTATTTTATCTCGCTATTATGGAACTACTGACCCTAGGAAACAACAAGCTCTGATACCCGAATTCTCCCTTAATCATCACTATTGAAGTAAGCTCTTCAAGTAGATCCTAACCCTCGAAAAACCTAGAATAAGCTCTCTAAGTTTAATTCAATGGCAGCCATAAGAATTAGGAAAATAGATCAATCTAAGCAACAATCACACAAGCTCGGATTATTTAACTTAGGTTATGTTTTCAAGATGACAGAATGAAAACTTGTCCATAATCATCTATCATCATGTGTTACCCATTGAATAGAAAAAGGAAAAATTATGGATCACAATTCCTAATTCTAACAGATAAAATTCCAATAAAATAATTCAGCAAGCCATTACTAAATCACTCAAACAGAAAATTATAAACAATTAAAACAGAATAACATAAACAATTCCAATAAAAACGAGATTAAGAACAATGTTACTGAAGTTAGGTTACAACAATGACATAAATTTAGGCTTCAAAATCCCCTTGAACTGACGAAGAAAGATCAACCTCACATCTTGACATAGAAAGTAAAAGAAAACCGAAAAAACTCCAAAAACCACTGCTGTTCTCTTCTCCCCCCTTTTTAACCTAACAACCCATCAATATATAACATGTGTTTTCCTTAATTCTACCCCAAGAATCATGGAATTTCTTTCCTAGACATTTTCTAGAAGATAGACTTCCGGACTTGTCAAAATCTTATTAGATATGGAAAACAAAATTCGTCTCCAGCTTTCACCAGGATTCTCGCAATGTAAAAATCTTTTATGGGCTCGATCACTTTATAAAAATTGTAGTCCAGGTTTTTGAATCACCCGCTTTCAATACCTGACGCTCCAGTTAGGCCCGTTTGAAGATTCATTACTCAGCCAAGAAATCCTTCCGTGACTAAGATTCCAGGTCCGGTTTTGCAACAACTAATGAAGATCCAAACGAACTTGGATTCTCACCCATAATACCTTCCTGGAAAGTTTGATTTGTCAACTTTACTTTTTCTGAAGAACACTTTTGCAATCAAGAAATCTGACTCCATGAAAAACCTGAAAAACATAGCACTGGTCAGAATAACAAAAATTCTAGAATTTCCTAATCTTTTATCACTTATTTCCTAAAGTCTAACCAACTATGCCAAACTCATAAAATAAACTCTAATCAACTTAAATAGGCATAAAACATAACAAAAAAACATAATATGTAAGGAATAAAAATATATAAATTATACTCTTATCAAAGTGTTGGAGGATCGATCTAATGAAGGGGTGAAAAGGTATCAACGCCCTACATTTAAAGATCACCTTAGAGATTGCCGTCATTCCCTCTTGGGGATTCCGAGCTATATATGTCCTATGTTGGTAGACATCCATGCTAAGCACACACTGGTCCATTGCTTTCTGTATCTCATCCCGAGTGGCCACAGATAAAGTCTCTTGCACATGACTTGCTAGGGCGCCCGACGCCTGTGAGCTCGTTCCCTCAAATACTCTGGTTGCTAAGGTATCCATAGCTCCTAAAGTCTGAAAAAGGGGCAACATGCAGAGATAACTTAGTCTCCATACAGTGTTCCATACGATGACATAGAAGAGCAAAAGAAACCCTAATATGCCTTCCTTAACCCCTAGAAAAACCCTTGGGAATGAATTCCTAAGGATTCATGCCCTAAGTTCTTACCTAAGGATTCATGCCCTAAGTTCTTACTCTTTATGAAAAAAAGCTTTCTTCTCACCATTGTCTAGAAATACGCACCACAAAAGATTGCAAACAGCTCATACCCACCATTACTGCAAAAGTCAAGCAATTAACAAAATAATAGAAGAAAACGAAGAAGAAAGCCTCCTTATCTCTTGGCTGCTGGGAATGAACTTTCTATCGTAGTGGAGAATGTGTATCGACTGGAAGAAGGAATGACTGATTTCATGAAAGTTTTGTTTTTTCTCTGAAAATATGAGTTATGTGACAAAACTTGAGGTGAGCCCGGGGTTTTATAGGGGGGAAAACAACGAATGGTTTCCCTAGGCAAGCAATGCTTGGGCGAGATACGTTTCTTGCCATTAATTGCAACCATATGTTGTTCATCAACCAAGTGTCGACGCGGTTACCTCCTCCACATTAAATGTGGTCTCATCCACATTTAATGCTTTGAAAGAAAATGTCGTTTCAGCATAGCTTGCATTTAATGCTCATGGCTGGCACTTATTGCACAATAGACACGTTTGTCAAAATAAAGATTATTTTATTGACCAGACTAGCTATCAAGTGCAACGGATAACATCTGAAGAGGTTGTTCGAGTAAAACACTATTTTCCATGTATCGGTTTTGAGACGATGTGATTCCTTGCTTTTGATAAAAATGTGCTAAGTATTCTTAGGTTGCAAGTTGCGGATGAGATTCAAAGCATGTCGGTATGGCACTGAGTAGGGTCTGACCCAGGTCGATGAACCTGTGGGAAAAGGCTACCTCAGTTCACTTGTGCCATTCTTAGAGACCTATGCTACGACCTCCTCATAGCTCGGTCAGCTCGATCAAGTGTCATTTGGGACAAGTCAAGTCGCGGCATAATCATGAAGTTCTCAAGATTCAATCCTTAAACCTCAAAAACTGGGGGGCTTCTATTATGCCTAAAAAGTCAGGACTGGTGTGGATTCTCGTCAGAAGGGCCAATCAGAATTTAGGAAGGGCTTGTGCCGTCTAGACGCTACCACATCGCACGATGACAGAAGAGGTATGGTTCTCGTTAGTGCAGTAGGTGAATGCCAGGCTTGCGAGTGGCTAGGAATCGTCCACCTGCCCAAGCCCTACGTAATTTAAGGATGTCTCTCGTGCAGATAACCAATGGGAAGCAGGTTAGGAATTGTACCACACCTGTCGGACTGCAGACTCATGATTATTATCTTGAATCCTCCAACTACAAAATACAAATAGAAGGCTCCTCTCTCATTTACGCGAGTGACTTATCTTTAGTCTTAAACAGCATACATTCTCTCTCTCTACATTCTCTCTAGATTGTAATTAAGCTTATTACACACGACCTGACTGTAACCATCTATTAATACAACTACAGTGGATGTAGGATTCACTTCTAAGCTTCCAAACCACTTTAAAAACCTTCTTTTATTTATTCTCTTGCTATATATTTACATATCACGTGTAATTTCTAAGCCCGCTTTGTACTTTGCACCTGTGAGTCGTTGGTGTCAAAATCAAGCATCATAATTACTTTTGTGAGTTTGATAACGTTAGGGTGATTTATTATGCTTAAGGACTTGACTTCTCTCAGATTTTTGCACTGTTCCCATGAATATAATATTTGTTATTTAGTTCCTTGATGGCAACAACTTTACCAGACTATTTATCCAAAGCTTTCCACACACTCCTATATGATCCCTTACCAACTGGCTTAATGAACTCGTAAATATTGTCCATTAATGAAACACCAAGTATCAAGTATCAATCAACCTTTTTCTTTGATGGTCACACCGAAGTACAGTAACACACAGAGAATGCTTGCAGGTAGACTTATTATAGCTTCTGATCAAACCAATGAACAAGAATGATTCTTGAAGCGTAAGATAATTTTAAGAACTCCCCGTAAGAACACAGAGAAAGATTGAAATTCAACCAAATTATTCAAGGTTGAAGAACAGGGAGACAAGAAGTATTGAATAAGGAAACTTGAGAGATGTCGCAATATAAATATAGATAAGTTTTCCTATTTTGCATTGAAAATAGAATTCTATAAGGAATAAGAGAGAATCCTTTCTAGATTTTATAAATATATTTCCATGTTCTGATTATTTAAGAAAACTAGGATAAATTCATTTTCGCCTATTATCTATGGCATCAATTAATCTTATGTTAACTCAATAGTTTCAAAATTTTACAATTATTCCCCCATTTTTCAAAGTTAGAGTGTCAAATATAAAAGTTACAGGGGTAAATTGTTAGTTTCTGAAACTAAGAGGTGAGACATATTTTAAATAATATAGGATGAATTACATTTTTATCCCCAATTTCAAAGTTGGAGCGAAAAGACAATACTCCCCCTTGGTTTCAGAAACTGACACCGTCAACCCCAATGTTAGTCTTCATCCATCTAAATTTTACTTTTACCAACCACAAAGATGCTAGTTTTACCCTAATAAACTTTATAAAATACTCAACAACTGGGAAAACTAACCAAAATTGGCAACCAAATCCAAAATGAAATAAAAACCTATTCCCTATTCTTCAAACTCATTTCCTACTTCAAATCCCACATAAAATAATTATTAGGAATATTTTTTTAGATTTTGTTTTGGCTTCGTTTAAAAATTGTTGTGTGGTAAAAATCCCCAACCCAGACTAAGATGAGGAGCCCGGGGCACACCCTTGCATGAAGCAAGAATCAAACCCAAGAAGCAGAGGAGCTCGGTAAGGAGCGTGAACATCCAGCCCGGGCATAGGCACAGTATGTGACAAGGAAGAGCCCACTAGATGAAAATATATTCTCCAAATGGATAGATCATCTCACCACATATACTCTGCATGCAGCGACCAATAACACACAACAGAACATAGTCTACACTAGTTCTCCATGCTAGCAAGAAAGGCATTTCTGAGAGGTTCTCAGAGTTGTCTTGTATGCCCATAGGACTTCTAGGAGGTCGTCGACCCAATTTCCCTTGGCAGCACCAAGCTTAGCTTTCAGAGTATGATTGATGGTCTTGTTGACAACTTCAACCTGGCCATTGGCTTGCAGTCTTGCGATTGAGGTGAACTTTTTATGGATCCTCGGCTCATTGAAAAACTGCTTAAATTTCTCGTTGTCGAACTGCTTCCCATTATTAGAGATGAGTGTATAAGGAATTCCGTAGTGGCACACTATGAAGACGAAGTATAAGGAATTCCGTAGTGGCACACTATATTTTTGAAGACGAAGTCCTTAAGCTTCTTGGTAGTGATTTCGGCCAAGGGTTCAGCTTCGACCCACTTAATGAAATAATCCACCACGACCATAACATACTTGACCCCTCTCTTTCCAGCTGGCATGGGTCAAATAAGATTAATTCCCCACATGGAGAATGGCCAGGGGCTTGTCATAGTTATCAGCTAGTGGGAAAGAGCTCGTGGTACGTTCACGAACCGGCACTTGTCATATTTTTTTACAAAGTTGAAGGTTTCTTCTTGAAATAAGGGCCAGTAGTACCCTTGACAAACAACTTTGTTAGTGAGGGATCACGCGGTAGTGTGATTACCGCAGATCCCTTCATTTATCTCCCTCATGATATTGTTTGCTTTCTCGTCGGTTACACATTAGAGAAAATGGGCTCTAAATCCTCGCCTATACAACTTATCTCTTATGAGTGTGTAACCAGCAGCTCTAGTTCGTAGGGTTCTTGCCTCAACCTTGTCATTAGGCAAGGTCCCATCTCGAAGATACTGAATAACTAGGGTCATCCAAGAAACTGATTCGGTCCTAACCACAGTCTGTTTGGGCGAGTTGATACTAGGGATCTCTATGTTCGAACAGGAATACTTTCTGGGGCATCTGGGTCTAGCGATGAGGCTATTCTTGCCAGGGCATCTGCGACATAATTACTGTCTCTAGTAATCTGTGCGATCGCGAAGTGGTTGAAAGACTCAAATGCAGCCTTAGCTTTCTTCAGATAACTAATCATGTTTTCTTCCTTGGATTGATACTCCCCAAAATCTGATTAACAACCAGCATGGAGTCACTGTGAATACTGATCGCGGTTAACCCCATTTCTTTTGCCAATCGCAGACCAACGAGAAGTGCTTCGTACTTGGCCTTGTTGTTGGTAGCTTTAAACCTAAACCGAAGAATACCATGGATACGAGTCCCCTTAGGAGTAAGGAGGAGAAGACTTGCCCCAGCCCTTTCTTGTTCGAGGATCCATCGACATAAAGGCTCCAGGTCGATAGATTCTGAATAGTTTCTTGGGTGACTTTGTTGGACTGTTGCTCAGATTCCTGAATCGTCAGTTGGTGTGAAAACTCTAAAATGAAATCAACAAGGCTGCCCTTTAATGGTTTCTTTCGGTCTGTACTACATATCGAACTGGCTTAGTTCCATCGCCCACTTGAGCAACTTACCCGAAGCCTCTGGCTTTTGGAGGACTTGCCTGAGCTAGTAATTGGTCAATACATGGATAGTGTGGGTATGGAAATAAGGTTGTAACTTTCTGGAGGCGACCAGCAGGGCATAAGCTAATCGCTTTATTTTTGGATACCGCATTTCGGCATCCAGCAGACACTTGTTCGCGTAATATACTGGCCATTGGACTCTGTTTTCTTCCTGAATCAGAGCTACACTGACCGCATGTTAAGAGATGAATAGATACATGAGAAGAATTTCTTGAGGGAGTGGCTTAGACAGGAGAGGTGGCTTTCTGAGGTGCTCTTTTATGCTCTAGAAAGTATGTTCGCAGTCCAGAGTCCACTCGAACTTCTTGTTGGCCTTGAGTATATTGAGGAATGCAAGCAGCGATCTGTTGCTCTTGATATTAAGTGACTAAGAGCTACTATTCGTCCATTAAGACTTTGAACCTGTTTTCGGTTGGTCGGGCTCCTCATATCAAGGAGAGCTTGAATCTTTTTGGGATTAATTTCTATTCCCCTCTGGTTAACCATATACCCTAAGAATTTTCCCGAGGATATCCGAACGAATGCTTCAAGGGATTGAGCTTCATTCTGTACCTTCGGAGTATACCGAACATCTCAATGAGATTTGCTATGTGATCTAAAACAACATGTGATTTGACCAGCATGTCATTAACATAGACTTCCACTGATTTTTCAATCTGCTAAAAAAACATTCGGTTAACTAGCCGCTGGTAAGTTGCCCCAGCATTTTTTAGGCTGAAGGGCATAACCTTATAGCAATGCAACCCCCGATTTGTAACAAATGAGGAATGCTCTTTGTCTCGTGCGTATATCAGAATCTGATTATATCCCGAGTAGGCGTCCATAAAACTCAACAGCTCGCGTTCGAAGGTAGCATCGACGAGCTGGTCGATTCTCGGCAAAGGAAAGCTATCATTTAGACAGGCCTTGTTGAGGTCGGTAAAGTCAATACAGGTCCAACATTTACCGGTAGGCTTCTTTACTAAGACCGAGTTGGCAACTCAGCTTGGGCAAAGTGCCTCCCGGATGGACCCATTCAAGAGGAGGTTATCTACCTCAACTTTTAAGGCAGTATACCGCTCGGGGTCCATTGCTCTCCTCTTTTGGTGAATCGGCCTGACCGCACTATCAATATTCAAGGCATGACATATAACATTCGGACTGATCCCGACCATGTCAGCATGAGTCCATGCAAATATGTTGACATTTTCCCTGAGGAAGCTTGTCAGGTCATTGGCGAGCTGAGGGTTGAGATTACTCCTGATCCTCAAAACTCAGGTTGGCTCCCTTTGATCGACCGATACCTCAAATTGGTCCTCGACCAGACTATTGTGAGGGCATTCCTAGATGCGAGGATCCATGTCATCCTCAACTAGGCTAGGCTGTGGCTCGATCCTACTGATCGCCATTGCCTGCTCAGGGATGCGAACTGGTGTTTATTTTCCCTTGCACGCCATCTGTACTACCCTTATATAGCAGTCGCGAGATGTGCATTGAGATCCACTTACTTCCCTTATCCTTGTCAAGATGGAAAACTTCATCTTCAGATGGTATATTGAGGTGACTGCCTTGAAGCTTCGTAGTAGAGGTCATCCTAAGATGCCATTGAAAGCAGAAGGATAGTCTTATACTAAAAACTCAGTCATTTTAGTCAACTCGTTGGTTTCTCCCAACGTGACCTGGAGCGAGATCATCCCCTTAGAAATCAAATGATCGCCAGTGAAACTATACAGAGGGATAGAGGCAGGCTTCAGATCTACCTTGTCCAGTTTCATCTTCTCAAAGGCTCACTAAAATAAGATATTCACGGCGCTTCCATTGTCCACTAGTATCCGGTGGACTTCGCACCGACCTATTTCAGGCGCGATGACTAGAGCATCTTTATGGGGATGAAGTAATCGCACCGTATCTTTCTCGAAGAAGGTGATTTCCTCTTCTCTGCGAACCTTGGCGGGTTGCGGCATCGTGCTCATGACACTTATGGGATCATGACGGGCTTCCCGAGCATACCTTTCCTGGGCACCTCGAGAGTTCCCTGCGGGGTGTGGTCCTCCAAGGATGATCCCCCACATTGTAGAGATCTTTGCAACCACGAAGCCTCTTCCCTGATTCCTCTTGATTTTTCACTTGAACGGGAGCTGAGTAATCAACATACTCTTTAAAGTGCCCCTGTTTAATGAGGTCCTCAATTACTTGCTTGAAGGCCTGACACTCATCAGTGTGGTGCCCATTATCCAGATGATAATGATAGTACTTTTTATCGCTTCTAGCTGAAAGGGGATTCTTCATGGGCTCAGGCTATTCGAGCAAACCAGCCTCCTCTAATTTATCCAGAATAGCCGATACCGAGACATTCAGAAAAGTGTATTGACTCTTGTCGCGATCGCGACAAGGAATTAGGGCATAAGATTTCTTAGGCTCATACCGCTGCTTCTTTTCTTTTTGCTGATCATCATTAGCCCATCTGCGATTAGCCCTCCTATTCTCCCCCCGATTGGGAGCATTGCCCAATGGATTGGGGTCATGGCGACTAAGAGCTGCCACAAAACTTTCGATATAGAGGTACTTTTTAGTAAGGTTGTAGAAGCGAGTGAGGGAAACATCATCCTCAGATTGCAGTTCCTTCCATAAGTCTCTCTACGGGTGAACTCCCACAACGATGAGAGTCCAAACAGACTCTTCGGGAGTATGAGCCACTTTGTGGAGCTCTATGTGAAACCTGTCTATATAAGATTGGAGGTGTACATCCCTCTCTTGCCGTATATTGCTCAAGTAGGTTAGCGGCATTGAGAACTTCCTGTTTGCCTGGAAGTACCTCAGAAATGTCGAGCTCATTTGAGGCCATGAGCCGACCGATCCTACTGGAAGCGACCTAAACCAACGCTTAGCATTGCCGGTAAAGGTTACTACCAAGCAACGACTTTTTGCCAAGTCAAAGACTTGGTGGAGTTCTATGAGGTCGTTGAATTCGTATAAATGATCCTGCGAATCAAAATTCCCATCAAATGCTAGCATCTTGGCATTCTGAATCTCGATGGGAGAGGGGCAGCTAACAGTACCGGAGAAAAGGGAGACGCCTTTACGACCTGCCTTTGCTCATTCTGCTGAGCCTTAAGCTAATCCAGCGCTTGTTGTAGTTCCTTAATCTGAGGTAGCAAAGCTACCTGAGGATCACTTTTCACAACGTGGGTTCGACCCTCACGGTTGTGGTTAATGAAAGACAGCAAATCAGACTATTCCTCACCTTGGTTGGAAGCTCTGGCCAATCTCCGCACATGCTGGCTAAAGCCGAGTGATTTGAGGAGTCTTACCGACTTCTACGGCGGTACAAACCAACCCGCGGAGGATGAGAATCCCCTGCACAACGACGACCGAAGTCGTCATTTTGGCGATATTGGGAATCTCCCTGCCTTGCACCTTTATGGGAGTGCCCGTGCATCGTGGCGCGGGATGACTCATGCTGCAACATATCACCGAGTCGCAATGCCACGGGTAATCTACCTGGGGCGTAATCGGTGTTCACTAGTCCCTCGGAGCCCTTGGATCCACTATGCGCCACTTACTTTCCCTTTCTCTGACGTGCTACGGTGCGCACGGTATGGGCTTTTGCCCTTTTCCACGCTTTCATGTGACCTGCAGGCGTTTTTGGCAGTGGCACCGCCTCATTGGATTCGGGTTGCATGACTCGATCCAATCGGTCTAGCCTTTGGCGGACCGTTTGAAGAGTATTATTGAACCTCTCCAGGTAACTCATGACGATTGGGTTGAGCCATGAGCTTGAAGGAATATCCCTCGTGATATTCTGCTAGACTAGCAGCATTTTGAGAGAAGTGTCTTCTAGGATCTGGGGGATTTCTTCATTGCCATAATTGGTTCACTCAGATTCAAAATCGCGAGCCATTTGTTGTTGTGGGACTGATTAGTCGTTTGATAAAGAGTAGGTACTAAATCAAGCCCTCATTCTAGCGCCAAACTGTTGACGCTTGATTTTGACACCAACTACTCAACGTGTAAAAAGCTAAAATGACTTAGAAGTCATAGGTGATATGAGGGGATTGAATCAAATAAAAGGTGAAGAGCAATATTTAAAGTGGTTCGGATGCTCTAAAGTGAATCCTACATCCACTGCTATTGTATTAATAAGAGAGAGAGATCAGGTCGTGTTCCGCAAGCTAAGTTACAATTTAGAGAGAGAAAGAGAGTTATTTTAGTGTAAAATCAGGTAATTTTTTCAAATGAGAGGGAAGTTCTCTATTTATAATGGGAAAGTTCAAGGAAATCATTATGAAAGCTGCAAATGGGTAGGTGCCGTGCAAATCCTTTCTTTGCGTCCCATTGATCACCTGTCTGAGGGATTTCCTCGATTAAAGTAGGGCTTTGACACGTGGGCGATCTCCAACTGCTTGCTGGCTTGGCACTCACCTACTGCATTGATAGAAGCCATGCCACTTGCGCTAGGTGCGACGTGACCGTACCTAGATGGCACAGAACCCTTCTGAACTCTAACCATCCTTTACTGACGAGGCTCCATGTCAGCCCTACTTTTTCTGGCATAATAATATTATATAAGGAAATTAATTAAATTAGCCAAAATTTGGGGATGTTATTAATTAACCAACTTTCCCATATTATACCTTTATAACCAACTTAATCAAATATCAAACTATCCTCATCACTTATCTCTCAACACTTTGAAACAAAAACACACACAAACACACATTTCCACCTAGCATGATTTTTCCTTGGGCTATCGTAAGTTTTCCCAAAACAGGCAATTTTTCCCTTGGTTAGCATAAAAAATCACACAAACTAAGAAAATCATGCTAAATGTCACAGAAGCAAATCTAACCCAAAATCAATCAAACAAGCCCTCAACACTCCTAATTGAAATCAATCACAAAAACAACGTCCATATAAACACACTAATGAGATTCACTAAAGCTATAAAATTTTTAAACCTTAACCCTATACCCTAACATCTATCCTAAATCATAACAACTTATACTAACAAGTTCAATTCTTTCTCCCCAGCACAGATTCAGTCGATAATCGTAATATTGCAAGAAATCTTGTCACCTTAAAAAATTAATGTCATCTTTGATTGTGATTAATGTATTGGATTTTTGAAAATAAGAAAAACTCTCCAAACCCCTCTTTTTTTTAAATGGAAGAAAAGTTTGTTTATATATAAGAGTAATTTCAGAAAAATGACATTTGTTGGTTATATGAGTAGACCAAAGAGCAGTATCAAGGTATCCAATCGATCATCCTGTGTGAAATCAACTTCGACGGGATGGGACATTACAGGAAGTTTTAAGATAGAGGACTCGGCATACCTCTTTGAGGGTTTTCTAGGTCCCTTCTGAGCGAGGAAAAGAGAATGACTAGAACACGGCAAAAGACTTCCATGGGATGGGAATGTGAGAGAACCGAAACGATTGGATCAAAGGTAAATAAACAATCGAAGAGAAGCTAACAAGTAACCCTTCTCTTTTGCGCGGACTAATCTAATGTCGGACAAGGAGGTCTTGTAGGCAATTAGAACACAAATAGGGTTGGGAGAGTTGGTCAAATTTTCTAGCCCCTTAACTTTTGGCTAATTATTTAATTTCCCTATTATTTAACTCCAAAACTCTATATAAAGCTGATTTTAAATTATATTTATTAAAAAAATTAATTTATCTTATACTTTGTTTCAAGAGTAATGCTACATTTACACCATTCTTTTACATCATAGTCATTACATCATGATGTGGCATATGTCACAACCACACAAATTTTTAATTATTTTGAATTTTTAATATTATAATAGAATTTGTGCGGTTGTGGTATATGCCACATCATAATGTAATGAAAATGATGTAAAAAAGTAGTGTAAATAAAGCATTATTCTTGTTTTAAAGACATTAATACAGGCTGGTTTTATTATAATATTATACGAAACATAGTTTGACGTTTGGTGCATTATTACACTGTATTAATCTATATTTATTTTTCAACTAAATTTTTAACCAAGTATTTATTAATAACAATTTATTTATGTTATTTAACTTTAACTTGAAATTTATAATATTTATTTTTAAATAATTTACAAAAGTTAAAAAAGCCATTACCGGATTCCAATGCTGGAAAAATTTATCCTAACTATATGTTAAAAACAATTAAAAAATAATTCTCTCAAGAGGATTTTATATTTATAATGTATTTTAATATATTAAAAAGTTTCATATATTGAACAGTTTCCTGATATAATAGGAGATATTATGAAATTTAAAGGATTTCACAATTTGAGGCCCATAATAATTTTACGACGTCGCCCCACAATTTAGAAATTTAAAGGATTTCACAATTTGAGCCGTAGAAGAAATAAAAATTGGCTTTTTTTTTCTTTTTTTCTTTTTTTTTTACCTAAAGGTTGAAACACTCATGTATATATTATAGAAGATGTATTTTATTTTAATGATTTTTTTTTAATGACATTTATGGTAATTGACTGTTTAAATAGAAAGAAAATAAAGAGAAATGAATAAAAATGATAGAGAATTTGTACCTCTTTTGCCTTCTCTTTCACTTCACTTTCTTATAAGCCTCTACTTCAGGCTTCCTTAATATTTCTATCTTATTTTTTAAGTTAAGTAATACTAGATGTACAAATTCTTTCATACAAACTGATGTGTCATAAAGTGAAAAGATGAATATATAAAAAAAATTAACTCATTATGTGCTTAATAAATATAAATGAGTGACACGTCAATAAAAGAATAATAACCACTACTAGGTGAGCTGATAGTAAAAGAACAAACGAGGATCTAATATAGTTTCCCAACATTAATTTTTTTTTTTTTATGGTAAAAGAGTAAGGAAAAGATCTAACTGGTCTATGAAGTTTAAGTTCCCATGACCCCTAATAGTGGTAGTTATTAGAACTCTTACTTGGTTGATAGTTCTAGAGTTTTGAGAGATTAATTGAGATGCACACAAACATATTCAAACACCTCTTGTCATTAAAAAAAAAATAGTGTCACATTAATTTGTATATGTATATGTAGTGCACATCTTATAAGTTTATTCATACAAGCCAGAAGCTATCAATACAATAATAAGATCTTGATAGTACTGTAAGAGTAAGATGTTTGGGTACGAAATCTAAATTTGAATCAAGTTACTATAAAAAAGTATCCGATGATGGTCCCAATACCATCAATGGTATTCCAAATAAATCTTTTTCAAACCCACATTTGAATTTGAAATTCAGGTTGGTATATACAAACTTATCCTATATATTTATATAATGAGCAATGCTAGTTTTATAAAAACACATATAAAATAGGCATACAAAAACAATCCCCACCCTTAATTTTCATGATTTCTCTCTCTCTCTCTCTTTCTCTTTTTCAGTTTTTTCTTTGTTTTTTCTTCAGAATGATGTCACTTTGTAGCCCTCTTTGTATGAGTTTTTGTAAGGATATCATTTTTCTTATATAATACAATCATCATTTCTTCACAATATACGTATCACATCACATTCAGGGGCTCATTCGGCTTTTCCGAAAATACAACTACAATTTTTATTTCTCAAAAATGGCTTTTTTAATTATCCAATTTATTGATTAATAAAATTTCAAGAAAATAAAAATTACTATTCTAATTTATATTTTAGGGTTAACACTCAATATTAAATTTCTCATATCATTGTTCACAAATTTGTGATAAATCTTTACTATTGAACTATGATTTGAAAATTTGGGGTTAGGGTTTATGTAAGATTAAATATTAAAAATTAAAACAAAAATATCAAAATATAATATGGGTATATTTAAAAATTATAATGTTATTTCTAATAATTTAAATCAAGGTTAAATTTATAAAACTAAAAAATAAATTTAAAAGTGGGAGTGAAGATAGCTAAAAATCACCTCCCTATTTTAAAATAAAAATTTTAATAAATAAATGAAGTAACACCAAAAGACAAAATCCCTTAGTTGTTTAACCCACCAAAAGCCGAAAGAGCCCCCCAAGGCCCAAACTTGAGAAGCTTTCACCTTCACTCTCCCACAGTCCCACTCTATCAGGTTTGACATTTTAAATTCAAATTTTTTTTGAATAAATAAAAAAAACCTCACTAGAACTAGATAGATATAACTCTCACTTCCTCATTTCAAATCTCCTTCCCTCTCTCTCTATCTCTCTCTGTCGCTCGTTGCACAACCCTAACGACTCTCTCCGTTGGCATTTCCTAACCAATCAGGAGATGGCAGCTGTCCACCCGCCTCCTACCTCCGGCCGCGAGCTCGCCAACCCACCGGCCGACGGGATCTCCAACCTTCGCTTCTCCAACCACAACGATCACCTGCTCGTCTCCTCATGGGATAAGGTACATACACTCTCACTTACCTACCTCTGACCTCAACATTTATTTATTAAATTAATTAAAATTAGAGCTAATTGTTTTGATCGGTGATACAGAGTGTGAGATTGTACGACGCGAGCACAAATGTTCTGCGAGGAGAGTTCATGCATGGCGGGCCCGTCCTTGATTGCTGCTTCCACGATGACTCTTCTGGCTTCAGTGCCAGCGCCGACCATACTGTCAGAAGGTTAGTCTACTCTTTCTTTCAGTTTTTCTTTAGAGAAAATTTCATGCAACATGTAGTTATAAGATACCAAAGGTCCAAAGGTTCAACTTTTCATTTTATATTACTTCAGTGGTTATGGGACTACGGCAAGAGTTCAGATAATTATCATTTTAATTTTTTTTTTTTTTTTTAACTATTGTTATGTTTATTTGTTGCGAACTGTTTTTAAATTAAGATATATTGCATTTTCCTCTGTTAAGGTTAATATTTGGTCTAAGTACAAACAGATAGGCAGGGGAGATTTCTAGTAAATTTTATGAAACTTCATGTAGGTTTTGGCCAATTTTTAAAATCATGAGCCTTGCTTGTAATTTGGCTAAATCTTCAGGAAGCTCAAAGAATCTTTTTCTTTAAACCATTGATTATACGTTTACTTTTGAGTTTAAAATTTTAATTTGTGTGACATACTTTAATTAATTGTTTGTCTGGGAGAAGAAAAGAAGAGGAAAGAATGTGTTTTGTATTCTATCTTTTAAAATGGAAACTATTTCGGGTTCATTTTCTATGTCATGTATGTTAGAGTTCCACACTAATGAAGTCTACGATTTTGACAAGGCTAGTTATATGATAGGTAATGTTTCACTATGGGCTTAAGCTTTGAGGTTAGATTTGTTAATAATATATTAAGAAGTTAGCATCCATATTTCTGAAAGTGCAAATATTCTGTACTTTATGTAGTTAAAAGGGAATTTAGAAGGAAGACAATGTCCACCTGTCTTGCACTACCATGCTTATAGGTTGCTTTGTCCATTTTTCCTTCTTTCCCTTGTAGAAGGTGGGATACAAGGTGGAGGAACACAGTAGTACTTTGACAATACTTTTAACGGACATGGAGATGAACATAAAAAAGGGAGAAAGAAAAACAGTACGAAGGTACATGGGTATCACAATGCTTATTTTATGGATCTAGCAACAGTGTAACACTAGTCAAAATGGTGTTGGATCTCTATGAGTAATAAAGACATGAAATGACTTGTTTCTGTATGAGAGATGATGACAAGAATCTTACCTTATGTTGTTGCATTTCACCACTTCCCGGGTCTATCTTTAAACTTAAAACTCCCATATCTTTCGTTGGCCAGATGCCATTAATTCTAATACTAACTGCATAGTATCTGGCAATGAAGTTACGGGAACAAAGAAGAAATGAATGCAAGGCTAGTATCAACTTAGGCTATTAGCTTATACATAGTGAGCTGGTCTAGCACCTTGATTCTTAATGATCCAATCTTGCATCTTTTATTGATGACTGCTGCTTGACATAACAAATGCACAATAGAATGCCCTTTTTTCCTTTACAATTATTTTAAGGGTAATGAACTGAAAACATTCCTGCTATCTCAGTGAAAAAAATATCAAAGAAACTTATAGATGCGTTCAAATCTACCAAAGTGCCTGGTTTTTCTTGCCCAGTTTTCTTTGACCATTCTACATGTTCTTTTGAACCGTGGGAGTTATTTTTCATCTCTCCTTCCTTTTCTTCCCTCTTCTCGTCACATATGATGACTCATTTTTTGCGTTGGTTGTGAAGAATTGTGTGCTGATCTCTTGATACTAATGGTTGTTTGTGTGAATGTTTAGATGATTGATTTTATTTGCATATGATTGGTTGCGGTTTCTTATTACTAATTGATGCTCATAGATGTTAGGTGGTTACTCAACTAAATCTGATTGCACTAATACACCTGATTGTGTATGAGATGCATCTATGCTATCTGAATTTTCTCATTTTGTTGCGTCAATTATCTTTGACTATTTTGTCAAGCTTAAGATTGTGGTATTAATGTTTCAGGCTAGTTTTCAACCATGGCAAAGAGGATATCTTGGGAAGGCATGATGCACCTGTTCGTTGTGTTGAGTACTCTTACGCGGCAGGTCAGTTATAGTTCACAAGCTCCCTTTATTATTTAATTTGCTTTCCTTGGTAATGGTGCTCTGTGGTGATTTGAGTGACTGATGCTTTTGGTAAATTAGGTCATTTCTTTTGGATTGTCTTTGAGAGATAACAATAGAAGAACTTGATAATTTCAAGCAATGTACATATAATTAATATGCATTTTCAGTATTTGTAGCATACTGGTATACATACAGGTGTAGCACTGATCTGTGGAATTTGAAGAGCTATATAAATTTATGTTTTAATAGTCGAGCAATATAAAAATGTAAAATACTGGATGCTTTATTGTAAGAGATCGTTATTGTTAATCATTATTCAGAGTCATTTTGGAGATGTCATTATCATCATATTGTTTCATGTCCTTTTTTCATAAGTTAGAATGATTTGTGATGATGCTATAAATTGTTTCATTCAGAGATTGAATGTATAGGATTGGAGAAGGGTTTATTATCTGTTTTTTTTCTATGTGGAAAATTCTCAGTACATAGTATTTCCTTCTGTATTTTGATTGCTTACAGGGCAAGTGATTACTGGTAGTTGGGACAAAACTCTCAAGTGTTGGGATCCTAGAGGTGCAAGTGGCCAGGAGCGCACTCTTGTTGGAACATACCCTCAACCTGAGCGTGTTTACTCTTTATCCCTCGTTGGAAATCGTCTAGTCGTGGCAACTGCAGGAAGAAATGTAAATGTCTATGATTTACGAAATATGTCTCAACCTGAGCAAAGGAGGGAATCTTCTTTGAAGTATCAGACTAGATGTGTGCGCTGTTACCCTAACGGAACAGGTGCAGATTACTCCTTTATCATGATGAGGACTTATTATAGCTCATAATTGATAGTAGCTAATTTATTTGTCTCTTATGATTAATTCTTGCCTTTAGTTACCTTCCATTGGACATTATATTTTTTCATCCACATAACTGCATGCAGGATATGCTCTTAGTTCTGTTGAAGGACGGGTTGCAATGGAGTTTTTTGATCTCTCAGAAGCTAGTCAAGCCAAAAAGTATGTGTTAATATTTTCTTTTACGATATAGAATTGATTGCTTTCTGTAGTGTTTTCATTTGTCTTTAGTTCTGTAATACAAATAATTGAGGTAATTGTTGGTTCTTCTTTTTGCTCTTTCTGAATTGAGCCCTCAAATATTCTTCTTTAAAAAGTTTTAAATTAAGGTATCTTAAATAAAAGTATGAGTGACTTCTTTCAGCTTCTCAGAAAATCTGGGGTTTCTTCGTCTTTCTATGGTATATTATGTATACTGTCTTAGTTTAATTACAATGACACCCTCTGAGGTGATGTGTACTACTATCATTGGTTGGATACGAGTCATGGTCTTTTCCTTGTGACTATACATTAATGGGCAGAGATGCATGTATGCTTGTACTTATTGCTATGCACAGAGTGTCTTTTCATCTGTTGTTTAACTACATATTAATGATTTTATATGTTATGCAGATATGCATTTAAGTGTCACCGAAAATCAGAGGCTGGAAGAGACATTGTTTATCCAGTAAATGCCATTGCATTTCACCCTATGTAAGTTTCTAAGTCACATCGTTGATTTTTTTATTGATAAAACAGCATAGAGATGAGAGGCCAGAAGTTAAGATACCAGGTCATTTTGCATTTTTGTTGAAGATCCTTGTCTCATTAATATTTATGTTATAGCAATTTTAATTCGGTAGGATGTTTCAAATCAAATGGTTAATGTTACATATTGGTAGGCGTGTTGCCAATTAATTAGCTTAGTAGTAAATCAACTTGAGAATGGAAGCCAAGAACCACTGGCACTGAACAATTCCCATAAGGAATTTTCTGTTTCAGAGTATGTCTGGCAAACATGTAGCTAACTTGGTGTAACTGAATTCTGAAATGTGCATTTTGTGAGTTCAAATGTGAAGTCCTTAAAAAAATCAGTTTTGTTTTTGTTTTAATCAGTTATAAATTGAAAATTTTGAAATTATTGATACAATCTAGCGTGATTATTTTACACTTACAAGTTGGCTCAAGACTTCAGAAATAAATTGTTCTATGAAATCAGCGTTTAGTATCAAGTTAAAATTATGGGTTTGAAAATAGTTATATAGCATCTTCTTCTCACTCACATAACTAATTGCTCATACTTGCTTCTAATTGAACTGCAGTTATGGTACTTTTGCTACTGGAGGTTGTGATGGTTTCGTGAATGTGTGGGATGGGAACAACAAAAAGAGGCTGTATCAGGTAAACAGTTGGGGTGTTGTGTATATGTTTGGGATGGTCAATAAATTTACCTGCAGAAAATATCCTTATTATAATTATCATCACGCTATTCTTCTGCAGTACTCGAAATACCCATCGAGCATTGCAGCACTCTCATTTAGCAGAGATGGTCGTCTTTTGGCTGTCGCATCAAGTTACACGTTTGAAGAGGGAGATAAGCCGTAAGAAATGACTTTCTCGCTGTCTCTCACTAGTTGTCATGTTAGCTAAAGCCTAAAATGTGTTTGTTCTTGTTGCAGACATGAACCGGATGCAATATTTGTACGCAGTGTAAATGAAATAGAAGTCAAGCCTAAGCCAAAAGTGTTCCCAAATCCTCCAGCGTAATTTTTGTTAAGACATCCATGTTTGTTCTATAGTGTTTTTAAATACGCGATCTTTTTTAGTACTCTGTATAGGCTTCATTTCCTACTGATGAAGCTTGTCAAAATTCTGAAAACTGTTTTTGTATCATAGTTTGCAAGTTCTTTATTAACTTGTATTCTTGTGAACTAATCTTCATAGCATAGTCGTTCAATGAAATCGTTTTGTTTTCCCCCATCTTTTTGTTTTGAATTTTAAGCATCAAAATTTCGAATAGACCTGTCTCAGTCTAGATTGAGATTCATTGTATTAAGTTTGTGCTTGTACGTTTCTGGTTCAACTTTACTGTAATGATGATACTGACATGAGGTTTGAAGTCATCTTTACTACGTTAATTTCTTTGTTACTATTACCCTGATCTAAATTTCACCCGATTGAAATAAAATTAAAGAAATCCCACAATATCTAATTCAGAAAATTGCATCAACATCAGTAAATTTTATCTTTTGTGTCAGCCTTTTCTACATATTCACGTCTAAATTGTATCTGCTGCTCGCATGCAAGAACATAAATTGATCCACTAGCTCCACATTGGGGGCATAATTAGAGGAAGCAACTTAAGATTCACCTTTCAAAAGTTTTTGGTAGAAAAATTTAGCTTAACCCATTTTCCAAATACATCGTATACAGCATTTAGAAACTGAAGAAGCTACATGCTTACTAATCGGAAATTCGGAATAGACACCATTATTTTCTGCATCATTACTATAGATCAGCAGAAGCGCCACATGTAGCCAATGGCTCGATGCATCCCATATGGAAATGAAGATTTGACGAGCTTAAATCTATTCCATGTATATTAAGTATCATATATTACAGCTTTGTAATCAGTAATCACCTAAACCCGGAAGGAGCTGCTTGCGGACCTGCCCCTCCTGCGGCCCTCCTCATGGCTTTTGACTGAGCAAGAAGCTTGTCGTAATCCTGATTTTAGAGAATTTGTTTATAAGAATACAACCAGGGCATTAAAAATAAAAAAGAACAAGTTTGAGATCAATGAAGTGAAAGCATTACCCGTTTTTCAAAAGCTGTATCCCTTGCGTTGATTAACTTGTCTGCAATGCCAAAATCTATTGCTTCTTGTGCTTGTAGATATTTAGGTCGCTGGATGTCTTTAGCAATTTCTTCCTTCGATTTCCCTGTTCCTTTTGCTAATAGCTCGATGTAGTATTCAGTGTTGGCATCTAGCTCTTTGGCCTAAATGCAATCATGTTCAGAATAACGCTCAAAGAAAGATAGAAGTAGAGATATTGAAAGAGAGGAAGCACCTTAATCCACATATCAATGACAGATCCACTTGACCTGTTGACTTTAGGCAAGTAAAGTTTTGCTGCAATTCAACATTAACATTAGGCAAGTAAAGTTTAGCTGAAATTCAACATTCAGATGATAAAGCCATGGGTAACAAAAAGTTTAAATCATTCTCCAAGTACCCAAAAACTGACCCAGTGGTATAAGTGTTCAGGGACCACCTAGTTATCATAAGGTTCCCATCTTAAAAAAGGCAGGGGATCAAATATCGGTGGCTGCACATACCAAGTCGTATGTGATCTGATGAGGTAGGACCATCGAATCCATGAATAAATGTTTCGTAGAACTTTATAATTAGATTCTTTGAAGAAACAGAAGTTGCAATATGACGCCAAAAAAAAAAAAGGTCAACTGTGTATGCAATCGACAAACTGCTTTACTAATACTCAAAACTTCCTCCAGCAATTCATTACTCTCTCCATTATCATTCTCACATAACTATTACAAGTCCCATAAAATTTGTAATTAATTCATTTTAATGTCATAAATCATATCCAAAGTTCTTTCCCTTGCAGTCATTATTGAAGCAGTCCAATAGCAGAACCATTTTATTGAAGATTTGGTTTGAAAAATGTATTAAGGAATGATTGATAAGGTATGCCAAAGTAAAAGTTGATTCTCCAATCATGTTCATTGACCCAAATGAAGTAGAAGATGTAAACAGTGTGACCCTCACAAGCTTCTACAGCAGTAGAATTATTCGCAAAAAATCCATGTTAATCTATAAAACTTAAAACAAAAATGAATCATACTTGAGGAATTTGGCTGTAGAGCACGATAACCCTTTGTCCCAAGAGAGAGAAGCATTGCTGCTTGACCATAAGCCATTCCACAATTCACAGTGTAGACATCTGATTTGCAGTACTTAAGAAAAATAAAAAAGAAATGCAGAGGTTACATTAAAGCTGGTCAAATCACTTGAAAAAAGAAAAAAAGAGTAATCTAAACCATTTTATAGAAATTGGACTGTAAAGGGAGCTGTTCTTTTAATAGTATGGAAAAATATTAAAAGGATTCAATCTGAACATCGAGCAAAATTTTTTGACAAATATTATAACATATAATGACCAAAGATATGCATTCCTGAAACAGATAAATATAGTCAAACACATGTGAGCGATAAATATACTTACAGCCATTGCGTCAGCTATAGCATATGCCTCAGTTTCAGATCCAACGGTCTCCTTCTTCTCATTCTAAATTGCATGAAAAAAAACAAATGATTAGCAGAAAGTGGATGCATTTCCAGCAGGCTATGACAATTGATTTTACACCAGCATCTCATACAAGAGGAAAAAAATAAATCTTCAGAGCGTCCAACACTGACCTGTGTCCCAGAAGAATTAATGTATAGATATATAGGCTTTGTAGCATTATCAAAATCCAGCCACATAAACTGAGCAACCAGAAGCTCAGTTACTGCAGGTACAATCTGCAACAGTGACGAGGAAAATATCAGAATGGTGCACAGGATTGAACAGAAAGGAGATGGCAACATAAAATACGAAAATTTAGCCAGTAGGTAGATGGTGGTGCAACATGGTAAAAAGACTCACCGGCATTCCAAGATAGCATATCCGAGCATCTAGAAGCAAAGAAGGCAAATCAGGAGGTGCAGTTCTGGGTCTTCCATATCCTCGGGCCCCTCCGCGATACATGCTCACACTCATACTGTACTTTGAAGGACCCCTATCATTCATGTCAGACAGACTCCACATACCCCCATTATTCAAATAGTTTTGGGCTGAAGAAATGCTTTCCTGTAAGGAATTGTTTACACCAGCTATTAACAAGTAATTGTTTTTGCTTGTTTTACATCATCAGTAATCCACTCAAATTTACCAAAAAGCATCTATAGAGAAAGAACCTCAGTAACTCTTTCACATTGCCGGCGTACAGGGTTATCTTCTGTCATGAACATGTCCATCTGTGAAGCACTAAGGCCATAAAGATACTGAGGAACATTCTTGTAGTTGTATCTCACTGCAAAAAAGAAGTTACAAATAAGAGTAATTACTTGAATTTATCTTTCTTTTAGATAAATCCAATTTGAAGTTAATTAAAAATGTCCTAAGAGGGTCAAATAAGATTAATAACAATGATGCTCACTAGTTCTAATATGAAAAGACATTTTCTTTCTTTTATAAATTTTCCCAAAAAAATAAAGAAAAGGAGTAAAAGAATCATGCAACTAAATCAGGGGATAAATAAGTCCAAGATATGCTCCGAAAAACAGTGTCTAGATGAGCTCAGAGAAATCACTCTCAACCACATATTTTGAAGATTAAAAATTCACTAAAGATCCAAAGGTTAATGGTTATAATTTATGAAGCAGATAAACCAAAATCCCATCATATCATATCCAATGAAATGCAATCTTTGGGTGTAAGCTATATGGGCTATTAATGGTCACACTTGAAAGGCGATGTAAAATATCATAAACCTAATTACATGAAAAATACTCGCTAAAGCTTTCAAATGGTTATTCTTTAATTTAGCAGCATGTCGAAACCTAGTTTACATGGACATACCATTTCAAATTCCAATGTTAAAGTTCCACCTAACGACGAGGTGATTGATGCCATTGTTCTAATTTGAAAAATTCATCAACCTTACCGAAAAAAAAAAAAAAAAATAATTTCCATATCCTACACTAGCATGCTCATACTCATGCATCACTTATCATTCCAATCAATAAGTCAAAACCTATCCTATTACCAAAGCCACCAACTTTCATCATTGTCATGTTCGAATTGCTCTCCAAAACACCACCAATGATTTCTAACCGAAAGACTAGAAGCTTTACTCCAGTGTTACGGCTAATCACAGAGTATCTGCAGCTACAGTATCCAAGACAATTCCTTTTATCTTCTAGTTGTATCATATTTTCTTTTTACACATACATTAAACAATATTGAATTAAAGCATCCCATTAATAATTTCTCCTATCTGCTACGATTGACTTATTATAAGCTCGATTCAAATCCTAAATTAAATTATGTGAAATGGATTAGATTTCATCTCAACCAATAAAAATGCGTTCTTTGAACAACCAAAACAAGAAATGATAAAATAAACAAGAAGGAATACAGAAAAGAAGAGATGGGTAATCGAAAACTCACATCCATCCTTGAGATTTTGTTCCCTGAACTGCTTGGGAATGTGGTCCAGCGACTCCGCACGGGGAGTGATATGGCATCTTTCAACTCTGAGTTTTGTTCTTGAAGAAGGCGTGAAGTTAAAGAGCTTGGTGTTGGAGAGAAACGAAGATTTGGGAAGGGCGGGTGTAGGACCCGGTAGCTCTTTGGTGAGGGATGAAAGTGGAGAAAACAGAGAGGTAGCCATGAGAAAGACGAGTTTGAGGTTTTTTAGTTTGGAAGACGATTAAAGTAATTTCTGTGTAGATGATTCGAACAGCAGGGCCAGTGTGCTGCTAGCCTGCTACTCAGATCCATGGGTAAATGGATTTCGGTTCGGGTCTCCTTTCCTGCCCGGAAGTTTAAACCGTTGGACATAGTGAAAAAATGCAGTCAACGAGTAGTGTTGACCACATCCAAAGGCTTATATACTGGTATATAATTTTAAGCCATTCAAATCCTACCAGATTTTTTTTTTGGTTAAATGCCTTAAAAATATGTCATAAGACTAGCAAATTCTTTAGATGATAAAGATAAATATCATATTTAAAATGTAGAAATTAGAATATTATTTAATCATATTCTTATAACAAAATATAAATATTGAAAATTATGTCATAAGACTTGTTATGCCTAAAAAATCAAGGTTGACGTGAGCTCATGCCAACAAGAGTCAATCAGAGTTCAGGAAGGGTTTGTGCCGTCTAGACGCGGTCACGTCGCGTAGGGACAGAAGAGGTATGGTTATCATCAGTATGGCAGGTGAATGCCAAGCTTGTGGGTGGTTAGGAATTGTCCACCTGCCCAAGCCCTACGCAATTTAAGGATGTCTCCCGTGCAGACAACCAATACGAAGCTGGTTAGGAATTACACCACACCTACCCGACTGCAAAATCATGATTACTGCCTTGGATCCACCAACTATAAATAGAGGGCTCCTTTCTCGTTTACGGGATTGGCTCATCTTCAGTCTTCCAAAGCGCGCACACACACACACACACACTCTCTCTCTCTCTCTCTCTCTCTCTCTCTCTCTCTCTCTTGATTGTAATTCAGCTCGCTATATGCAACCTGACTGTAACCACCTATTAATACAACCGCAGTGGACGAAGGATTCACTTTTGAGCATCCGAACCACTTTAAAAACTGCTTCTTATTTATTCTCTCATTGCATATTCTCATATCACGTGTAATTTCTAAGTTGGCTTAGCACTTTGCACGTGTGAGTCGTTGGTGTCAAAATCAAGCATCAACAATTTGATGCTAAAAGGAGGGCTTGATTTAGTACCCGCTCTTCATCAGAAACCTCTCACTGATCGGTCCTACCCATCAGCAAATAGCTCGCGGTGTTGAAACTGAGCGAACCGACCTTGACAATGAGGAAATCCCCTGGGTATAGGATGACATTTCTCCCGAAGTGCCGCCAGTCCAACAGAGTATCATGGCGGATATTCATTCGAGCTCACAGCTCAACCTAGCCATGATGAATTACTTAGAGAGGTTCAACAATACTCTCCAAACGGTTAGCCAAAGGTTAGACCATTTGGATCGGGTCATACCATCAGAGGCCAATGAGGCGATGTCACCGCCAAAGACGCTTGCAGGTCACGTGAAAGCGTGGAAAAGGGCAAAAGCCCATACCGCGCGCACTACAGCGCATAAAAGTAAGGGAAAGCAAGTGGCGAGCAGTAGACCGAAGGGCTCCAAGGGACTAGCGAACATCGGTCGCGCAATGGGTAGAATACCTGTGGCATTGCAACTCGGCAACATGTCGCAGCATGAGCCGTCCCACGCCACATCGCATGGGCACTCCCACAAAAGTGCAAGGTTGGGAGATTCCCAATATCACCGAAATGATGACCTCGACTGTCATCATGTGAGAAACCCCCATTGTCCACGGGTTGGTTTGACTACCGCGGAGGTCGGGAAAACTCTCCGAGTCATTCAATGCCTTCACACGGCCCCGGCCCCAGATAGCATATGTCAAGGTTCGCTAGAGCTTCCGACCGAGTTGAGGAAGACTCCGATTTGTGGTCTTTCCTCAATCGCAATCGTGAGGGTTGAACCCATGTTGCGAAAAGTGATCCTCAGGTAGCTCCACTACCTAAGATTGAGGAATTGCAGCAAGCTTTGGATCAGCTTAAGGCTCAGCAAAATAAGTGTGGGAAGGTCGTTGAGGCGTCTCCCCTTTCTCCAGTAGTGTTAGTTGCTTCTCTCCCATTGAGATTCAAAATGTCGGACATGTGGGCTGATGCGTGTTTACTACAACATGCAAAACTAGCAAGTGCACTAGTCGCTCAAGTAATAGAGTGATGGGTAGGATATCGTTCCCACGAGGACTGGTAGCAAAGCACTAAGTTTCCTATGGTGTTAACAAGTTGAAGCAACCGAAAATCTTGGATTTGTGGGAGCAATTTGTAATTAAAAGAAAACAAAATAAAATCTAACAAGTAATTAATCCTTAAAAGGGAAAACAAATGGAACACAAAGATTCAATTTAAGTAAAACGGGTAGGGTTTTGACTTCGTTCGGATTATTTATGGGTTATACCTAAAAGTTACACTATTTTCACATTCACATGCAGTGGTTGTAAATCGGATTCACTACTATGATAACATACCCTCTCGGGCTATGTTTTCCTATTCATCATTATTAACATTCCGCACCCAACAATTTGAAGGTTAACAATTCTAAATCATGAAGCACAAGAATCCTAAATTGATTTCATTAATTCTTGAATCTATCTCTAGCATCCAATACTATAATGGTTGTTACCCATGAAGCTTAACATGAATTATTTCTCAATCTCATCATGTTCATCACATACAACAATTAATTTCAGAGTAACACACAACCACAGCTTATTCACATGGAAATAGCACAATCACATACTCAACCCATTCCAAATCCAAACTACAATCAAAACCCTAACCCATAGAAGATTAGTTCATAGCTAATTTAACAGAATAAAAACGGAAAATAAAAGTAAACAGAATAAACATGATGAAACTGAGATGAAAGAATAGAAATCTCCCCAAAAGATGAATCCTCCAGTCAAAATCTGAACCTTCCCCTTAACAATCCGAAAAACTCCAGCTTTCTCTCTAAGGAAAATGTAAAAAGACGGCTAAACCTAACAGCTGGGACCCCCTTGTAAAATGTTTTTCTTTTTCTTTTATACCTAGTCCTAAAAACCCAGTCCAAAACACGCACACAGCGTCGTTTGCAAAGCTGTAAATTTTGACTTTATGGCGAACAAGCTATCGTTTACCAAAGCGTAAATTTTGACTTTCGCCTGCGGCCGAATAAGAAAAACCAAAATCAGGTCTGCCTAACCGCGGCGGAAGACAATTTCTTCACGGGCGAAGCTCCTTCAAAAGTTCTGAAATTTACAGAACTGCCACTCTGCTTGCCTCTTCGTCCGATTATTCGATTTTCGACTCTTCACCTTGGAAACAAGCTTCATCGTGCATTGTCCTACTCCGGAGCTCTCCTATCTTCTGAAATCCTTCAATTCTAAGTCAAAACTGCCAAATTTTGCCTTTATTTGCTAAAAGAGTCCATTTTAACCTGAAACACGAAAAGTAGAGAATTACGCACCAATTCAGGTAAAAATGCACTAGAAAGTATCTGAAATCCGACAAAAAGATCATATAAAAATTGTGTAATTTACGGATTATCATGGGCGTTAGATGGGAATTTTGATCCGTAAGATCACCTTTATGAGTTCAACGACCTCATGGAACTCCACCAAGTCTTTAACTTGACCAAATGTTGTTGCTTAGCAGTAACTCTAACTGCCCATGCCAAGCGCTAGTTCAGATCGCTTCCCACGGGATCAATCAGTTTATGGCAACAAATGAGCTTATCATTTTTTAGACACTCCCAGGCGAACAGGAAGTTCTCAATGCCGTTGAGCTATCTAAGCAACATACGGCAGGAGATGAATGAATCCCTCCAGTCTTACATAGATTCCACAAGGAACTCCAAAAAGTGGCTCACACTCCCAAAGAGTTCATTCGGACTCTCATTATTACGGGGGTTCGCACACAAACTGACTTGTGGAAAGAGTTACAATCTGAGGATAATGTTTCCCTTACTCGCTTCTACAACCTCACCGAGAAGTATCTTCGAATAGAAAATTCCATGGCTGCTTTTAATCACCATGCCCCTAGTCCTTCGACTAGTGCTCCCAACCGGGGGGAGAATAGTAGAAGGATTGATCGCAGATGGGCTAATGACGATCAACGGAAAGGAAAAAAGCAGCGATTTGAGCCTAAAAAATCTTATGCCCAAGTTCCTCGTCGAAATCGCAACAAAAGTTAATACACTCATTTGAATGCCTCAATGTTGGCTATTTTGGATAAGTCAGAGGAGGCCAGCCTACTCGAAGAGTGAGAGCCCATGAAGAATTCCCCCTCAGCTAGGAACAACAAAAAGTACTGTCGCTATCATCGGGATAATGAGCATCACACCGATAAGTGTCGGGCTCTCAAGCAAGCAATTGAAGACTTCATTAGGCAGGAGCACTTCAAGGAGTACGTTGATGATCCGACTCCCGTTCGGGAAAAGGATCAAGAGGAACAAGGGAAGAAGCATCATGATCGCAAGGGTCTCTACTATGTAAGGATCATCTTTGGAAGACCACACCTCGTAGGGAATTCTTAAGGTGCCCAAGAAAGGTATGCTCAGGAAGCTCATCATAACCCTGTGAGTGTGATGAACACAGAGTCACGACCCCATAAGGATGCACTCGCCATCGCGCCTGAAATAGGACGGTGCAAAGTCCACATAATGTTGGTGGACAATGGAAGCGTTGTGAATATCCTAATTCAGCAAGCCTTTGAAAAAATGCAATTGGACAAGGCAGACCTAAAGCCTGCCTCCATCCCTCTCTATGATTTCACTCGGGATCATCTAATTCCTAGGGGAACAATCTGACTCCCAGACACGTTGGGTGAGACCAACAAAATGACCAAGATGACGGAGTTTTTGGTGGTAAACTGTCCGTTTGCCTTTGATGGCATTCTAGGATGACCTCTACTGCGAAGTTTCAAGGCAGTCACCTCCATCTACCATCTAAAAATGAAGTTCCCCACTCCGACGAGGATTGGGGAAGTAAAAGGATCTCAGTACGAATCTCACAACTGCTACATAAGAGCAGTTCAGATGGCGTGCAAGGGAAATGGAAGACCAATGGGAATCCCTCAGCAGGCTATGGCAATCAGCAAGATCGAGCCACAGCCCAGCCCAGTAGAGGACAACATGGATCCTCGCATCCAAGAGTGCCCTCACAATGAGCCATTTGAGGACCTATCTAAGGTATCGGTCGATCAAAATGAGCCGACCTGAGTGTTGAGAATCAGGAGTAATCTCAAACCCTAGCTTGCCAAAAGCTTGACGAGCTTCCTCAGAGAGAATGTTGATGTTTTTGCATGGACTCATATTGATATGATCGAGATCAACCCGAATGTTATATGTCATGCACTCAACATTGATAGTGCAGTCAAGCCGGTTCGCCAGAAGAGAAAAGCCATGGACCCTGAGCATTATGCTGCCTTGAAAATTGAGGTAAATAAGCTCTTTTTAAACATGTCTATTAGAGAGGCGTTTTACCCAAGTTGGGTTGGCAATCCAGTCTTGGTAAAGAAGCCCAATGGCAAGTGGTGAACTTGTGTTGACTTCACCGACCTCAACAAAGTCTGTCCGAAGGACAATTTTCCCTTGCCAAGGACAACTAGCTTGTTGATGCCACCCCTGGGCACGAGCTGCTAAGCTTTATGGATGCCTACTTGGGGTACAATCAGATCCCGATGTATGCATCTGACGAAGAGCATACCTCGTTTTTTTATAGATTAAGGATTGTATTGTTACAAGGTTATGCCTTTCGGCCTAAAAAATGCTAGGGCAACTTACCAGCGGCTGGTTAACCGTATGTTTTCCGAGCAGATCAAAAAGTCAATGGAAGTCTATGTTAATGATATGGTGGTCAAGTCGCATGTCACTTCAGATCACATAGCGTATCTCGCTAAGATGCTTGATGTACTCTGAAGGTACAAGATGAAGCTCAACCCTCTTAAGTGCTCATTCGGAGTATCCTCGAGAAGGTTTCTAGTGTATATGGTTAACCAAAAAGGAATCGAAATCAGCCCCAAGAAGATCCAAGCTCTCCTTGATATGAAAAGTCTGACCAACAGAAAATAGGTTCAGAGCCTAAATGGAAGGATAACAGCTCTTAGTCGCTTTATATCAAGGGCAACAGATCGTTGCTTGCCATTTTGTAATATACTCAAGGCCAACAAGAAGTTCGAGTGGACTCTAGAGTACAAGCAGGCTTTTTAGAGTATAAAAGAACTTCTCGGAAAGCCGCCTCTCCTATCCAAACATCTTCACAAGGAAATTCCATTCCTCTACCTATCTGTCTCTTAGTATGCGGTTAGCGCAGCTTTGATTCGGGAAGAAGGCAGAGTTTAGTGGCCAGTGTATTACGTGAGCAAGTGACTGTTGGATGCTGAAATGCGGTATCCAAAAATGGAACGATTAGCTTATGCCCTATTGATCGCCTCCAAGAAGTTGCAACCCTATTTCCATGCCCACACAATCCATGTTTTGACCAACTACCCGCTCAAGCAAGTTCTTCAAAAGTCGGAAGCTTCGGGTAAGTTACTCAAATGGGCAATGGAATTGAGTCGATCTGCGACCAAAGGCAACCATCAAAGGGCAGGTTGTTGCCGATTTCATTTCGGAATTCTCATACCAGCCAAATCAAGAATCCGAGCAGCAAGCTAGTTAGGTCACCTGGGAAACCGTTTAGAATTTATCGACTTGGAGCCTCTATGTTGGCAAGTCTTCTCCTCCTTAGTCCTTAAGGGACTCACATTCATGGGATTCTTCGATTTGGGTTCTAAGTTATGAACAAGGAGCCCGAATATGAAGCGTTGCTCGCCAATCTACGACTAGCAAGGGGAATGGGATCGGACGCAATTAGCATTCACAACGACTCCCAATTGGTTATTAATCAGATCTTGGGAGAATATTAAGCCAAGGAAGAGAACACGATCAGCTATCTGAAGAAAGCTAAGGCCGCACTCGACCCTTTCAAGCACTTCACAACCAAGCAAATCCCAAGAGATAGTAACTCTGTCGTGGACGCCTTGGCAAGAATAGTCTCATCGCTAGACTCAGATGTGTTGGAAAGTAATCCAATTCGGTACATAGAGATTCCTAATATTAGCTCACCCGAGTAGACCATAACTAAAACAAAATCAATCTCTAGGATGACTTCAATTATTTAGTATCTCCGAGATGGGACTTTACCCAATGACAAGACTGAGGCAAAAATCCTATACACCAGAGTTGCTTGTTACACGCTCATCGGAGATCAGTTGTACAAGAGAGGGTTTAGAGCCCCCCTCTTTCAATGTGTAACCAACGAAGAATCTGACTATATTATGAGGGAGATTCATGAAGGGAACTACATTAATCACACTGCTACACGATCCCTCGCCAATATAATTGCCCACCAAAGGTACTATTGGCCTCTACTTCAGGAAGACATTTTTA